>CM053622.1:750831918-750958903 GCA_028646595.1 Phalanger gymnotis
TGGGGTGACAGATGGGAGGGCTGACTGGGGAACAGGACAATCAGAATATACGCCATCTTTGAGTGGGGAGGAGGGTAGAAATGGGGAGAAAATTTGTAATTCAAACTCCTGTGAAAATCAATGCCGAAAACTAAATATATTAAATAATAATAAAAAGAAATCCCTAATCCTATAATACTAGATATAATCTAATCCAGCATCTTCATTTTACAAAGGAAACTAAGACCCAGAGTGACTGAGTAACTTACCTATAGTCATACAACTATTAAATGACAGCTGGGATTAGAACTAGATTCCTCTAACTCCAACTCCAGGGCTCCTTGCACTCACTACCCATTATCATCTTCGCTCTCTGCCCCTCACTCCAATCCAGCCTTCACAAGGCTGCCAAACTCATCTTTGTAAGTAGATCTGGCCATATCGCTTATCTGTACAAAAATGGTTTTAAAGGCACTTGCTCAGCCTTAGCTTGTTAGTCTTATCTCATATTCCTCTCTACTCACTCTAAGTTTACAGCTGAAGTGAACTAACTTCTCCTCCTGAGAACTTTCCCAACTCCACAGCTTTGCTCACAGGGTTACCTATTCCTGGAATGTCCTCTGTCCATGGTACTAAATGCCCAGACACCACCCTACCTTTCCTCTCTACCTACTGTATGGCTCCAACTGACATAGACTGGCTAATCTCTGCTCTTGGGCGCTCTCCTGACTTCACACCGTTGCTCACACTGTTGCCTATTCCTGGAATGGCCTCCCTCTCTGAGCTTTCCCTGTTGAATTCTTTCCTTTCCTCTAAAGGTTAACTCCAATCCTACTCCTCCATTTATCATTCCCTGATCATCCATAGGACTTCACCCCTCTCATGCATTTATGTAATAATTATGCATTTGTTATTTCCATTGGTGTCTTATTCCCTTCTAAACTTTCCCCAGTATCTAGCAGAGTACATTGCATACAGCAGATGCTTAATGATTGCTGAACTGAATTTAACTGATTTGAACTGAAATGGACTCAACCAATCACCACTTCCCATAAAAAGTAATGGAAGAGTAGGTAGGAGTCACAAAACCTAGCACAGAGCTGAAGAAGCAGGTCACGGATGGGAGCAGCACCCAAGCTTTCTGGGAGGCTTTAGAGCAAGGATTAGAACTCAAGCTCTTTTATGTCATGGACTTATTGGGCACTCTGGTGAAGCCTATGGACTCTTTCTCAGAATAATATGTTCAAATGCAAACAATAAAATAATTTGGATTACAAAGGAAACCAATTCTATTGAAATACAGTTAGCAAAAAAAAATTAATTCCATTGACCCCAGGTTAAGAACCTTTGCTTTGGAGATTCTTAACTCAGCAACTTTCCTGGTTTGTCATTTTACCTCCTGCCAATTAGCAGCACGGCCTTTAAAATAACCTACTATTTTAATTGACATTTTTGTAGTGCTTTAAGTTTACAAAACACTTGTCATATATTACCACATTTTGACTTTCCCAACAAGGAGCTATCATGAATATCATTATTCCTAATTGACAGAAAAGGAAACTGAGGGTCAGAGAGGTTGAGTGATTTGTTTTTGATGTTGACATTGCTAGGAGTGGGATTTGAACCCAGATTTTTCAGATTCCAGGTTCATCCCTTGAAGCACTGTATCACCCATATCCAACTCCGATGTTAGAGATAGGAAGACCTTGGTTTTCAGTTGAATTCCATATACTACACAGGCTGATTCTTCTCTGCCTCGATATGTATACATTCCTCACATGGACCTATCTAGAATTCTTGGACAATGATTTTTTAAAAGTTGATTTCTGATTATCTATAGTCTATTCTATACGAAAATCAGAACTAATTCTTCCTAGACTCTCCTCTATGCCTAGAATGCATTCCCTCATCACCTCTACCTTTTAGGAATTTGAAATATCTCCTAGGCTCATTTCAGGTGTAACCTCCTATGGTAAGCCCTTCCTGATCTCCCAAGTTAATGCTACCTTCTCCCTCATGAAATTATTTGGAATTTATTAATCTGATTTTAATGTTGTATCCTCCAGTAGAACGTAGGCTCCTTTTGAGCAGGGGCTGATTTTGTTTTTGCCTTTTTGTCCCTGGTGGCTGGTATGGTGATTTGCACCAAGTAGGTGCTCAGTAAATAAGTGCTTGTTGAATTTGACTAGATAGAGATCACAAATACTATGTGAGCTTTTATTTATATTTATAACATATTAAAGCACATCTAATTTTATCCTCATAAAACCCTGGCAGCTAGGTGTTATTATTATCCCAATTTATAGATAAGGAAACCAAGGTAGATGGGTTAAGTGACTGGTCCAGGGTCACAGAGCTAGTGAGCGTCTGAGACTGGATCTGAATGCAGGTCTTCTGACATGATTTTTCAGTCAAGAAAATTATTTTAATCACTAGCTGATCTGAGCAGATCACAACCTTTTCCTTTTAAAAGAGAGAGTTCTTCATCATGGAAGAGCTTCAAACAGAGCCTGAATGGCCAGGGACATTGTTAGGTGGCCATTAGACTAGATAGAGGCCTTTTGAGACTCCTTCCAGGCCAGAAAATCCAGGACTCTGGAATTCTTTAAGTTTCTATCACTCCGTCTATTTGTATCTCTGCCATCCAGATCAGTGTTCCTTTTCACAAGGACTTGTCAGTCTGATTACAGTCATATGAATAAAAGGCGATTGGGCTACAAATGACTTGAGATATTAGGCAACCTAGATTTAGGATCCTTGTTCTGTACAAATCACAGTTAAACTAATAGGACTTGGGCTAAGGTTGTAAAATAGAAAAAAAAAACAAGCAAAGAAACAAAAATCTCCCCTTTTCCCCACCACAGAAACGCAGAACAGAATCTCGGAGCTAAAGAGACTCCAGAGATAATTTAGTTTGACCTCCTCACTCTACACATGAAAAAACTGAGACCCAGCGGAAGGGGAAGGACTTATCCAAGGTCACACAGTGAACCAAGGATTGAGTTTCGAGTATTTGGAAATTCCATTTGGGGAGAGAGAGCAGGGAGGGTTTTAGATCTTCGGTAAACTTTCAAGTTAGCCAACACTCAGTAGGCAAAATGAAGAGACTCAATTTCCTTGCTCAGTGACTTGCTCAGTGTAACTCAACCCACTCGTTAGTAACCCAGTTCATCTCAGGGGCACTGTTTACTGCACTGGTAAAAATCTCAAAGCTCAGCGGGTGAATGATTGAAGAGAAAAGACAATGAAAAGCCGGACGACCGGCCTTAGAAGTCATTCTCCCCACCGGAACTTCCCGGACTGCAGCAGTCTTTTGCCAGCCAATGCTTCTCCACAGAAATGAAACCCCAGGGACTTGGCAAGGGAAAGTTTTGCTGGAGATCTGCCCCCCTCTCTCTCCCTCCCTAGGGGTGTGATATGTAAAAGGGAAAGAAAATTCTAGCCCCTGCATCTCTTAAACAGTCCATCGGGGTCTTGCAGAACCACTCCCTGTGATTGCAGTGAGAGCTAATCTGGCAACTGCAATGAGCGGGTTGGGTCTTAGCATCTACACAGCACTAAAGTGCTAGAAGCCACCTGATCCCGGCCCCAGCGAGGTCTCCTTGGAAAGGCTGGGCGCCCCCGGGCTACTGGCCCAGAAACAGAAAGCAGCCCCTTATGTGCTTATATACTGTGAGTGTGTAACCAGGGAGGGACGCTCGGCTCTGGGAACCGGAGCCGGCAGGCACCGCGATGCATACAGCTCTGGTGCCACTCTCTGGGTAATGAGAGTCATTACTGCTTGGAGTCTCAGAAAAAAAGTGCTAGGCAAAGTACATCTGAAAAGCCAGTGGCCACCAGGAAATGATGAAAGTGAAGGAGATTCTCTCCCCTTGGACCCTTTGAGTTTCTTGGGTCAGCCAGTGACGTGCGGCAGGATTCAATGACTAAGGGAACTAGAGACCCCATTTCTACTGGGTTTTCTGCGGCCCATTCCCTCACCGAGATTCTCTGGGATAGAGAGTTCGAAGAGGCAAGGCCATAAGGGACCCCTGTCCCCTGCCCCAGATGAAATCCTTGCTTCCAAGAGAGGAGGACAATCATGACTTAAGCTAGATGGTCACTGTTAGAAACAGGAGGATGTAGGGGTAACTATCAGGGGAAAGACCTCGTTGTGCCTCTGCGGGAAAAGAGCAAGCCAGCTCTGGGCGGGGCTGGGTTTGGGGTTGGGAGGAGGGTACCTGGCATTGTTAAGTTGGGAAAACTCGTTAGAGGGAGAAGTCCAAGGAAGAAAACTAACACCTGCAGAAGAAACCAGAGCATGGAGCAATCTGACACGGTTCAGCTGCTCCAGAGAAGTCCAAGTCCCTAGCCTCCAAGTCCATCAAAGGGATTCCTCACCAATCCCTAGAGAAGGCGTCCAGTTAGCCCCAGGGGAACGGAGACTGTGCTGCAGGAAAACGCGCTGATCTGGCCCAGGAAAATCAGAGGTTTCCAGCTAGGGTCAGAACGATGTCTCTAGACTTAGATATGGGGGGGGGGTGCTAAATACATTCCGTCCCTCTACCCTAAGTGCTGGTGTTGGTCAGTGCGCTTCACTCTCTTCGAAGATATCCTTACATAAGGATATCAGGTTGGCATCTCCGCTACGGACAAAGTTTGGGGACACCAACGGGCTCCCCTCCCCTTTTCCTCCCCAATCTCTTCACCCCAGCCACCGCCCTCGCCACACTGAGCCTGAAACAAAGTCCTTTCACAGCTGCTGGTGCTGCCGCGGCAGAAAGAGCATTTGCTGCAGGCAGTCAGAAAGGGCACTTTGAGGGGGAGAGCTCCGCGCTGGGGGAGGGGAAGGCGAGGCGCGGGCTTAGCCACTTCTTCCCCGACGCCCCAGCGCCCGCCCGGCAGCCCAGGAGAGAGCAGAGCATGGCCCCAGCAGTCATCTCCTCTCTTTCCCCAGGTTGTAGACCGAAGGATAAAGTCTTCACTGACCCCTCCCTCCACCCCGCCACCGCGCCCCTAGACTGTTCGCAGCCCCCGAAGGCACCTGCAGGGCTCTGGGGGTACCTGGGTAAGGGGATGGAAAAGAGGGAGCGGATGGGAGGAGGGCTCCTTCTCGGGGCCCGGCCGTGGCGAGGAAGTTTATTTAACATAGTGGGTTCCTTCCCAGACCCCGCCAGGCAGGGCCAGGAGGCCAGGGCGTCGGGGAAGGTGGCCGCAAACGCCTTGCCGGCTCTGGGGAGCTCAACCCTCTCTGGCCGCCGGCTAGGCTCCCGAGAAACCGGCTAAGGGGGTGGGGCGGGAAAGAGCCAGACAGAGCCCGGAATCGACGGGGTTCGCCCCCAACCTGGCTCTCCCAGTGCGCCCAAGCCCAGAGATGGTTTTTTTTTTGTTTTGTTTTGTTTTTTTTGCAAAGCAGGGTCCTCGAGGCGAAAGAGGTGGTGAAAATAACCCCGAGAGAGAGGGGGCCCGGGCTAGCGAGGGGCATTTACCCCGGCTGAGGCCCGGAGGGGCCGGGAGATCCGGGAAAGTTTATCCGGGGAGAAGCACCGGGAGGCGGCGGCGGGCACCGAAGCCAGTTCCCGGGTGCGCCCCGCATGCTGTCTGGGTTTGGTGGCTGCGCTGCGCTTCCGAAGCAGGGGCTGGGGCCGGGGCCGGGGCCCGGGCTGAGGCTGCTGGGGGCGGCACGGCGCGGAGAGGTGCGGTGCGCCGCGGCTGGGAGCGCAGCGGAGCTCGCAGCCCGGGGCTGGTCTGGCACTTACCGGTGGCCGAGGCGGTCAACAACCCCCAGCATAGGAGCAGCAGGCGGCTCCCTCCAGCCCGCACGGGAGCCCTCATCCCGGATTCGCTTCGCACACTCAGATCGGGGCCGCCGCAGCCCCTGGGCTCCCATCCCGACGAGGGCTTCATGGCCGGGTCGGGCTCGGCGAAGGAAGGCTGAGGCTCCGACCGGGCGGAGGAGGAGAAAGGAGGTCAGGAGAGAGCTTTTTTTCTGCTCGGAAAAATCCCTAATACGTGGAAGCCCTGAGCTGCTGCGGCTGGAATGAACCAAGTCTCCGCTGGCTCGGGGAGAGGAGGGCTCCGCTCTCTGAAAATGACTCTCTCCAATCGAGCTTTGCAGGATCAGCGGCGGAGGGTCCCCGGGGAAAGGGGAGTTTTATTATCCCGGGGATTAATCACTCGCTGAGCCTGCTTCGCCCCCCACCCACCTTCCACTTCCCCACTCAGGGAGGGGGAGCATCAGAGGGAACGGGGCTGGAAGAAGGGAAAACTGCAATAGGGCTTTCCCACCTTATCAGCGCCGCTCCTCCCCCCCCCCCCCCCCCACAACACACACAATAAACCACAAATTACGTCTTAAGGGTTGTTTATTCGTATTTGTTTTAAAATGGACTGGTTTCTTCTCAAGTTCAGTCTCCCCCTCCCGCCCCCCCCACACCCATAGAGGACAATTTCCATTTCTTAAATTGTCTGATAAACGCAAGCGCACATATACACTCTCCCGCACTCACATTCACACGCACACCCATTGACACACTCACCTATGCACTCATTCACACACTCATCTATACTCACATTTTCACAGTCACACTCATTCACATTCACACTCGCATTTAGGTACATAGTCACACATTTACACACACATACACTCACGCACACTAATGATTACAAATGCTGTCTGGGAAAGATCAGCATACTCTCCTCCAGTCTGGATGGAAATGGGGGTGGGCGGTGGGGAGGGGGCGGGGAGAGGACAGTGTCTAGGTCTGTAAGCCATTCGGGCTGAGGGGTTTTGAACTTATCCCTTGGACCTAGGAGATTATCTACAAGAAGGGATGCTCATACAAGTCCCTTTCCGGGAGGGGGACTCTAGAGAGGGGAGAGGGCAGGGGCTGTTGCAAAGACTGAGTCTCTGTCCACCTTTTCTCTCTCCTTTCTCCCATACTCTCTGCAGAGGGGTATGGGGTGGGGGAGAAGGCACCCACGCTGGTGGTGAGATCAATGAAAGCTTGCTTGTCTCCTCCCCAACCTCCACAAAGTGCAGGCATTTTCTGTGCTTTCCTAGTGGGGCCAGGGTGGTGGCGGCCAGTATTGGAAAGTTACCCGGGAAATTTGCACAATTTATCCTCAGAATTAAATGTCCCCCCTCCCCCGCCGGCACATTCACACGCCTGCGCGAGCGCGTACACACACACACACACACACACACACACACACACACACACACTCACACGGCCCCAGTCCAGGACCCAAACAAGCACACCATCGGGGACCTGGCTGGAAAACAAGTTTCTCTGAACTGGGTGCAGCCCTGCCTGCAGATTTTGACTACCTCCTTCTATTCCCACCCCCATCTCTCTAGCTCAGTCTCTAGCTGTGCCCCCCCTCAATTTTTGGCTTCTCCCCGGTCACGATGGCTTCTTCCAGGTCTACGCCAATTGCTGAACACTGGGGAGAAAGAGTTGGAGGAGGAGGGACGGAAGAACAGAGGGAATGAGAGAGCAGGAGAAGGGACTGGGGGTATCTGAGTGGGAGCAAGGAGGAGGCAGGCGGAGTGTTCAAAGAAGACGATAAGGAGGAAAGGAACTGGGGTACCCAGATTGCATAGAGGAGGGGGACTGAGAGTGGAAGATGGGGAGATGAGGGTAGATGACTGGGGTGGGGGGGGAGCAAGTCCGAGAGGGATTGAGTGGCGCTAGATGAGGGGAAAATTAGGGTTGTTTAATCTGATGTGCAAGAAAAAAAGAGGGCTGGGGCCTTCCAGGGGTGGGGGTGATGGGGCTTGGGAGCTTTGACCTGGACCATAGACACCTAGGCAGCTAAGGGACTAGTGACCAGCAATGCTACTCCTCGCCTCCCTGGTTTCTGTTATTTCCCTATGAGTGGGGCCAGCACACAAGCTTAAGAGTGTGCCTCTTCCCCATCACCCCAAGCCCCAGAGAAATTTACCCCACCACGGCTTCATCAAGAAACCCTCCCGCGCCCCCCACCCCCAAGATGTTCCGGCTCCTTTGAATGAGCTCATCTGACAGCTGGGAGACCATTTATACCCGCGGCTTGCGAATCTCCCCGGAATCGCCAGTTTCTCTTCCTCCCCTTTCCCCCTCCCCCTATCTCCCTCCCCTCCAGCCCCCTTCTCGCTTCTGCTTTTCAGGCCGCTCCCGCCGCCAGCCACTGCGCGGCTGCCAAGAACCAGGGGCCAAAGGCAGCTCCGTGAAAGACTCGCTTTATATCCCTTCAAACTCGCGAGGCCCCATTGAAACCAACTTATTGTCCCAAGGCAGAGGGAGCTCAGAGGGAGCGAGGAATCAGAGAGGAGGGCTCCGCGGGACTTCCCACCACCCCCTCCCTCTTCCCACCAACTCATCCTTCCTGTCCCAGAGGAATAGTCTAGACAACCAAGTGGGGGAAGAGGAAGGGCATGGAGGCAGGGAGATCCCCCAAACTATTTTTAGGGTTTAATTCTAATCCCGAGGCAAAAAAGCCTCCGGAGCATTCTCCCGAGACAAAGAGAGAAGCCGAAGGTCTGTCTCTCCGCCCCCCCCGCCCCGCCCCCGGCAATCCCCTCCCAGCCACATCCCCGGGAGTTGGCCTTTCACCCATCACCATCACCTCTTCTACCCATCACCTCTTCTACATCTACCAAGGTGCAGTTGTCCACTTTTCTCTTGGGAAAAAAAAGAAAAGGAGGTGTTCTTGCTTGGTCCGAGCTCGGGTCGGAAGGGCAGAGAGAGTTGAAGAGACAGACACAGAAAGAGACTGAGAAAGCTTGAGACAGGAACAGAAAGAAGAGAGATGAAAGGCAGCTAATGACAGTCAGAGCTACAGTAAGACAGCCAGACAAGACAGACAAATGACAGATTGAGAAAGAGCTCATGTAGTTTTTAGTTCATGCTCCAGCCCTAAACTGCTTTTCACCCAGTCACTCACACTAGCAGCCAATCTTCTCTGCTCTCCTCTGCCACCATAGACAGCAGCCCTGCTTGATCTGGGAGCTGCAAACAACGGCAGTTTCCCCCAGAGAGCACTCCCCAACAAACATGGAGGATCTAACAAGCTTGCTCCTGGACCTAATGGCTGTGTTGAGGGCATGGAGCAGGCAGTATTGGTGGTGTTCCTTTGCCACCACCACCCTAGATCAATCTTCCTTGGAAGTGATTTCTCAGCTCTCCTTATTAGAGATACTGACTTGCAGGTTGCTCTCCTTAGAGCCAGGCTTCTGGGGTGCATTCCAATCCTGCACTCCTGAATCCCTGATGATCTTTTTGTTCTGGATGAAAAATGGCCATGAGCTCTGTTCTCATCATAGTATCACATTGCAAAAAAATAAAAAAGCCCAGTACAATGCAGTGACTCACCACTGTAAGCCAAATATCCGGATAAGATCAATGTTCACTTTGGAAGGAAAGCAACTACTTCAGTGAAAGAACCAGAGTTATTTCAAGATGGGCAAGCAGAAGCTCTGTACAGAAATCCATTCTGAAATTGGGGACCACAGCCTGAATGGAGATCAAGAGAGTTAAAGAGCATCTCAAATGTGACTAAGAAAGCAAGACAGTCTGCTGTAGGCTTTGGAACACAAGAAAAGAATTTCTGAAAAGGGGAGAGGGAGGGAGAGAGAGAGAGAGAGAGAGAGAGAGAGAGAGAGAGAGAGAGAGAGAGAGAGAGGGCTGGAAGGAAAAGAAAGAAGGAAGGAAGGGAGGAGGGAGGTAAAGAGGGAAGGAAGGAAAAAAGGAAAAGAGAAAGGTGGCCAGGGCCTATTGAGTTGAGAAGTCATAGAACAAAGGATAGAGACTCAGAAGGGGAAGTCTGACTGGGCTGGGAATTGGGGAGAGAAGTTTTTCAGCTGTCAGAATGATCAGACAGTAGCCTGGATTTCCCAAGGGAGGGGCTGTCACAGCAGTGACTCCAGGAAAGATGGAAGAGGGCATTAATGAGGAGGTCAAGAGCAAACCATGGAACACAGAGGGAGATGAACAGGCCTCCCTGGGAGTCTTGGCAAACTGAGCTCCTCTTCCCCTCACACTGCACATCCTGTAGTCCTCCTGAGTTCTAAAGTGCTGCCAATGGGCAGGAATCTGCCAGCAAGCTCATATTTGTGGGGGGAAATGCCTCCTCTCCCACTGTGATGGAAAGACTTTCATGAAAATGGTGTACCCTGCAAATGAAATAGGGCTGTTTTAGGGCCCAAAGAGATGCCAGGTTAGATAACTATTCCTTCTTCTAGCTAGTGGAGTTTGATCTTTTCTCAGCATTCCCCCATAGCCAAGGGCCCTGGGGCTGATATGTTGCCCTCAAAACCTAGCTCCATATTCCAGGGCTGGGGCACTAGAAAACAAAGTATCTGAGCCTCCTTAACTCAGCCACTCAAAGAAATTTCACTGAGATAGGATTGCCCATGAAGCATTCAGTCTTCAGAGAAATAAGGCTGGCTGATGCAAGAACCCCTCATTTAAACAATATTCTACATCTGTTATAAATCCAGGGTTGAATAGATTGTCCACTATGCCACTCAGTGTCCTTTATAGAAAAAACTCACAGACTCCTGCCTGAGATAAGTTCTGGGAGAGGAAAATCTGTCTGTGAAGAAGCTATGTGCTTACTGTTGTCAGAAAGTAAAAAAAAGTAGGTAAATTAACATTGTGGTTTCCTTTAAAAAAAAGCAAAACTAAAATCTCCTTTTACATAAGCAACTAGCAAACTTATGACCAAATTTATTACTTGTATGCTGTAATTTGTTCTATTTCTGGAAGTATGGCAAGGTAACAGTTTAGAGGGGAAAGATACAGGAGTTTTAATAGACAGCAACCCCAGTGTTAATCAACAGTGTACTTTGACAGTTTAAAAAAAAAAACAACAACCCAGATACAGTAATGAAAGCTAACCTGGGCTGAAGTGAGAGTGACATAGTACCCAAAATAAGGTCAGTAACAATCCTTATTGTCCTCCAAATTGGTCAGACCTCATCTGAAGTTCAGTTCTGCATACCACATTCCAAAGAGGATGTTGAGAAGCTTGAGCAAATGCAGAAGAGGATGGATGATCGGGTTGGTAAGGGAGGCTAACCACCATGCTTTGCAAGGACTATTTGGAGGAACTGGGAATGTTGAGCCTGAAGAAGAAGCTACTGGGATGGGACAGGACATGACAGCTGACCCCCAAATATTTTGAGAACTCAACTTGTTCTGCCAGTCCCCAGAAGATAGTACTAGGAGCAAGGAGATAGGGAATAGGAGAAATTTCAAAGAAGTAGATTTAGGCTCGATGTAAGTCAATCAGTCAACAAGTATTTATTAAGCACCTTCTATATACCAGGCACTGTGCTGAACACAGGAGATACAAAGAAAGGCAAAAACATGGCCCCTGCCCTCAAGCAGCTCACATTCTAATAGGGGAGATAACATCCAAACAACTATGTAAATATGAGGTATATAGAGTGTAAATTGGATGCAATCTCAGAGGAATCTGTGAGCATCTGGGAGGACCAGAAAAGGCCTCAGTGAAGGTGGATGAGTCTGGAAGGAAGCAAAGGAAGAAGGGAAGCAGAAGTGAGGAGAGAGAGCATACCAGGTAGAGAGAGTACAAAGGGCATGGAACTGGAAAATGGAGTGTCATGCTCAAAGAACAGCAAGGTTAGTAAGAGTAAAGTGTAAGAAGACCAGAAAGGTAATGAATGAGGGGCAAACTGAGATGAGCCGAACCAAGAGAACATTGTAAATAGTAACAGCAATATTGTTCAAAGTGTAACTGTAAACTACCAAGCCATTCTGAGTAATATGAACATTCAAATTGACTATGAAGGACTTATGACAGAAAATGCTACCCACCTCCAGAGAAAGAACTGATATATGGAAGTATATATCATGTCTTCACATATATATCAAATGTTGGCCTTCTCTAATGTAGGTTTGGAGGGTGGGAGGGAGACAACTTGGAATTCAAAATGTGACAAAAATAAATTTTATTTAAAAAGAAAAAAGGGAAGGGACAGATTGTGAAGGTCTTTAAATGTCAAGCAGAGGATTTTAATTTGATCTTGGAGGTGATAGGGAGTCATGGAGGTTTACTGAGTTTGGAGGTGGGAAGGATGTGATTGTATATTCATTTTAGGAAACTCTTTTTGGTACCTGAGAATAGGAGGGATTGGAATAAGCTCTCATTCCTCAAGTCAATGAGACCAGGCAACTCACTACTACGAAAATCCAGTTGTGAGGTCATGAGACCTAACACTACGGTAGCTGCTGAGGGAGTGGAAAGATATGTCGCGAAGGCAGAAATGTCAAGACTTGAAAAGAGATTGATATGTGGAATGAGAGGAATCTAGGTGTCTGTCAAGGTTGCCAACCTAGGTGATAGGGAGGATGACGGTACTCTTCACAGTAATGGGGAAGTTTGGAAGAGGTTAAAACTTTCCAAAAATTCGGGCTGGCCCAACAAATCAATTAATCAATAACCATTCATTAAGCACATGGTATGTGCCAGGCATTGTGGAATGAAATGTCTTGGGAGGTAGTAGGCTTCCCAGATTTGAAAGTTTTCAGGAGAAATATGGATGATTACATGTTGGTTAAGTTATATAAGGACTATCTGCTCAAATATAAGTTGGACTAATTCAGGGGTAGGAATGGATTCAGTCAAAGGGCCAAACTTGAAGACCTAGAGGGCTACAGTTTCCCCACCCCTGGACTAAATCACCTGAGAGGGCCTTTTCAGCTCTTGGATTCTGTGATTCTATGACCTATTCCTTCCAATCCCTTCCAGTATATGCTGTTCTGTGTCATTCTTAATATTTTATCTTACACTTGTGCTTTAATCCTTCTGTAAATACTGGAAGGAGCCATGGTTTCATCTGACTCTCAAATATGAGAACTCCCTCCTCCAATGTATATGAGATAACCTACCCATGACTTGTTAGATAAATCCTAGACTTGCCTGAGTCACTGAGAAATTAAGGGACTTTCTCTGGGTCCCACTGCTAATGAGTACCAGAGATAGGATTTGAACCCAGTCTTCTGGACTCCAAACACAGCACCCTAATCACTACACTATGCTACCTTTAACTGATAATCTGAAAAAATCTTGTCTAAGGTGAAAGGGGGACAAACTTAGATCAATTCAAATTCATTTCTACATTGTCATCATCCATCTGATGGGGCAGCTAGGTGGCACAGTGGATAGAATGCGAGGCCTGGAGTCAGAAAGACCCACCAGCCTTAGATATTTAGTAGCCGTGTGATACTGGACAAGTCATTTAACCCTATTTGCCTCAGTTCCTCATCCGTAAAATGAGCTGGAGAAGGAAATGGCAAACCACTCCAGTGTCTCTGCCAAGAAAACCCCAAAAGGGGCCAGGAAGAGTCAAATATGACCAGAAACAACTAAAACAGCAACAATCATCTACCTGATATAAACCCTAAAAAGGCATGGAGAGATGCTGTCTGCATAAGCCACTTTGGCGCTGCAGACACAAATAAATGTCTCAGGGAACAAAATATTGATTGGGGTCTAGTGAAAATGAACTCTGGATTAGAAGACATGGGTTCTAGTTTCAGGTTTACCACTTACCATCTCTGAGTTTCAATTTTCCATCAGCCAAATGGGGATAATAACCACTGCCCTAGCCGCTTCCCCAGGGAGGGGGTGTTTTGAGGATCACAGGAGATAATGGATATAAAAGCATTTTGAAAAGTTAAACGTGCCATAAAAATGCAAGGGATTATTACAGCTATCATCAGACAAGAAACATGCCAGATACTCAAAGGTTTGGAAAACAGAAACAAAGCTGCCCTCTCTGTATTCTGCCCCCTTTTACTATCCACCCCCGAAAAGACAGCCCAACACTGGAGCTTTAACGTAATGAAGACTGCTGAAGCTCCGATCTGAGGCCCCTAAGAAGTACCTGTTCAAAACAGCTTCATCTCTGGGTTGATAGATGTGATGATACCTCCAGGAAAAGCTCTCCCTGAGAGAGATGTCTGTGGTTTTATCTCCTTCCTGCTCTGCTGGCTTATCATTTAAGGAAGTGTTTACAAGGAAGCCAGATCTGGACTGCTTCAGATTTCCATTGATCCTGCTCCCCCACCCACCTCTTTGTAAGGGCCCCATCTCCCCCTCCCCTTTCCAGATTCCCTCACATCTCCAAGATGAAAGGAGGCAGAAGGAAGGAGGAAAGGAAGACCACAACCAATCAGGTTAAGGTGAATAGAGAAGGACCATTCCAGATTCCTCTCACTGGATGAGCCTGAAAAAAGAGTAAGGCAAGTCTGAGTAAAGTCTACCATGTTTCATTGAAAGGCTAATCTTGACTATCATTATCCATAATCATGAAACAGGCAATATAATAATTATATGATTAATGAGAAGACATGGTAGAGTGTATAGAGCATTGGATCCAGAGTCAGAGGAATTGGGTTCTAATTCCAGTTCTGACATTTGCTCTCTAAGTGGCTTTGGAGAAGTCATTGAGCCTTCTTTGTGGGCCACCATGTCCTCATCTGTAAAATGAAAGGAGCAGATTAGAGGACCTCCCAGGTTCCTTCCAGCCCCTAGATCTATGATCCTATAGGAGGCTGCTTTGTAATCTAGGAGACCTGGGTTCAAGTTTTCTGCCTAATTGGTTATTGAGACTGAGCAACGTGGTGCCATGGAAACAATCAGAAGGTCAGGGTGGGTTCAGGTCCCACCTCTGACATGTGACTTTGTGCAAAATGCTTCACATTCCTCAGTCTCTTCATCTGTAAAATGGAAGCGTTAGACTCAATGATCTCTGAGGTTGCTTCCAGATGCAAATCTGTGATCTCCTGATAAGTTAGTTCCTGGGCAACTCTCTAAGAATAAATCACAGTCCAGGTGCAGGCTGACCTTAGTGGAGAAAATTCACACACACTGGGCTCTCCACATGGACAGAATGACAGGTATGGAACAAGTACATTTAAAATTTGCCAAAAGGGGCCTAGATTGCCTGCTTATCCTAAATGCTTACATTTCTAGATCATTGTAAGCTTTTTGAAATACTTTTCTCACAATCACCTTGTACAATAAGCAGGAATAGGAACTGGGACTATGGTTTTACTGATATAAGGAACACATGTGGAAGTGTTCTCACTGCTGGTCAACACTTTCTCTGCAACCTGGAGTCTCAGAGAGGTCTCTGGTGAGTTCCCAGTTAAGTGACTTGTCAAAGGTCATACAGTAAAATGTGTCAGAGGTGGAGACTAGGTCTTCCTGTCTCTGGGGCCTGCTCTCTATCCACTATGCCCTGTAGCCTTGGAAATCACATTATCCCCATTTTATAGTTCAAGAAACTGAAACAAAAGATTGAATACCTCAGTGCTCTATCAGTTGGTCAAATTGAGTTGAGCTAAATCATAATGATCCCGTGGGGAATCAAAGCCAGAAAGAAGGCCTTTACTTCTTCCTTTATTAGCTCTCCCCCACCGAACATCACCATCTATTTCAATATTTAGAAATTCTCTTTGGGAAAAATAGCATTCTAAGAGTTGGAAGAAATCTCTACAGTGACACTGGTACAGAGAACACTGAATTTGGAGTCAATCACCTAGGCTTGAATCCTAGCTTTGTGACTTATCTATGTGATCTCAGGCACAGTACCTCCCTTTTATCAGTAAAATCAGAGGCTAGACTAGAGGAGCTCTGAGGTGCCTTCTAGCTCTAAATTCCATGACATTAGGCTATGTTGTCCACCAGAGCAGGAGTCCAACCTTGACGGTATCCCTGAGAATTAGTCATTCAGTTTCTTCCTGAACACCAGAGGCAATTCCCTACTGTCTTGGTTAATATAGCCAAGTGGACAACTCTAATGATTAAAAATGCTTTTATTGTGCTAAAATCTGCCCCTCTTCTGCTTTTAATCACTACTCCTGGTTCTGCCTTCCGTGGCCAAGCAGCACAAATCTTTTTTTTTTTAATTTAGAAAATATATTTCTATTTATTTAACTACTTCCCAAATACGTTCTTAAAAAAATTAATATTCACTTTAAAAAAATTTTAGTTACAAATTCTCTCCTTCCCTCCTGGCCCTCCTCTACCCATTGAGAAGGCAAGCAATATGATGTTATACATGTAAAGTCATGCAAAATATATTTCCATTTTAGCCACATTGCAAAAGAAAACACACACACACACACATACACACACACACACACACACACACACACACACACAAGAAACAAAGTGAAAAAAGTGTGCTTTAATCTGCATCCAGAGTTCTCTGTCTCTGGAAGTGGATAGCATCTTTCCTCATGGATTCTTTGGAACTGTCTTGGATCGTTGCCTTGATTAGAGAAACCAGTCTCTCGCAGTTGATCATCCTTACAATACTGTTGTTACTATGTGCAATGTTCTCCTGGTTCTGCTCACTTCACTTTGCATCAGTTCATCTAAGACTTCCCAGGTTTTTCTAAAACCATTGTGCTTGTCATCTGTTATAGCACAATAGTACTCCATCACAATCATATACCACAACTTGTTGAGCCATTCCTTAATTGATCAGCATCTCAATTTTCAGTTTTGCCACCACAAAAAGAGGTGCTATGAATTTTTTTGTACAAATAGGTCCTCTTCCCTTTTTTTCAATCTCTGTGGGATACAGACTTGGTAGTGGTATTCAAGCAGTACAAATTGAATCCCTTTTCCACATTGAGCCTTCCCTCTCTCCCAGTGTTCTCTTCTCCAAATGATGTACCCCAGTTCCTTCATGACAAGATTTCTGGTCCCTTCCTCTAGGCACACTCTAGATTGTCAACATCCTTTTCAAAAGGTGGCACCTAATACTGAACAAAATATTTCTGAGTGGGTCTGTCCCAGGCAGAGGATATGGAGATCTTCTCTGCTTCTATTAAAGTAATTTATAAAGCAGAGCATGCACCATGATAAAAATGACCTTTCTCTTATTGTGAGGAGAAATGGGCTGTATCATCAAATTACTGTGTATAGTTCGGGGAGATTGTAAGGTCAGACTCTGAACTGGCACTTTTCTGGTACAAGTGACTAGCTGTAGTGCCTAGAAAACAAAGGGAGGGAGGTGGCGCCATGTTAAATGTTGATTGGATCCCACAGGTGTCAGTCTTGCCCTGCAATTGGGACAGAACTAAGGCCCAAGGGAAGCCACCAGCAGTGGGATCTTACAGGGAGCTGCCAAGTGTAAGGGAGGCTTCTGAACTAGGGAAGCGGCCCCTACAGGGTTGACTTGGAGCTTTTGGAAGGGTCTGGTGGAGCAGCTGGATTTTGGTGGTCCTGTCTGGGGTGCAGCGGGGTAACTGATCAACTCTTCACCAAGAAGAGCCAGCCTAATCTCTGGCTAAGGGGATAGGGGTGGGGTGGGGAGCTGGCAGCATAGGAAGGAATGTTTAGTGCCTACTTTATTCTAGGCACTGTGCTAAGCCTTTTATAGTATCTCATCTGATCCTCACAACAATGCTAGCAGATGAGTATTATGATCTCTCTTTTACAGTTGAGGAAACAGGCAAACAAGTGACTTGCTCAGGGTCTCATGGTTAGTGTCTGAGGCCTTATGACTTAAAGTCTTCCTGACTTCAGGCCCAGCACTCTATCCATGGGTTAGCATGAGAAGGGGGAATCTGGAAGCCAGTGAGGCAGTGTGAGAGAGCGGAGAGTATCCTTATAGCACTATCATTTTGAATTTTGTCCCTTTTTGCCTATATCACCATATCTAACCTGGTTTTGTCTAAATGGGCAGAAGGAGGCTCCCTAAAGGCTTACAATCTTCCGGGGGTAGGCCAGGGAGAAAGGAGAGATCCCAGACTCTTGAAGGTTCATCAGCTGAAGCTTCAAAGATTCAACCTCTCATTACTCATGTGACCTTGGACAAGTCCTTCTGTTTCCTGTGTCTGTTTGCCCTGTTTTTAGAAGGACAAGTTGGACTGAGTGATATTTGAGGTCCTTTCCAGGTGTCATTCAGGTATTTCACTGAGAATTATGCCATTTTACCTTGGATGTAGGGCTAGGTGGGCTATAAAACTTGGCCTCAGCGTGCTCCTGGAGATCTCCTTCCCAATCTCTCCAAGTATGAACTTGCTCCTCCAGTAACCCATGTGTGCTATGGATTCAGGGGAGCCTAATCTCCCCCCACAAGACACAAACATGTACCTTACTCCATTTATGTGGTTTCTGCAAGAATCGCTCTGTGTGTGCAGTGTGCACCAGGAAGCATTTGTGCATCACTTCATGGGCATGTGCTATGTGTTCTTGGGAAATCTGCTCACCCATCACTCCAACACAAATTGGTCCAGTGCTCCTGCTGTACCTAGAATCTTTGTCCTTGTTTCTGAATCTCTTCATGCTTTGGTCTCATTTCTTTGTCTCACATCTGAAAGCCCTCCCCTATCCTACTTGCCATTTTCTGTATTCTAGATCTGGATGTCCCACTAATAACCTTAAATTCAGCACTCCTAAAATGATCTCCCCCCACCAAAGTAAATGGACACTCCTAATTGCACTGTTTTTGTCTGTGGTACCACCATTCATCCTGTCTCCTACGTTCAGAACCTTGGAGTTATCTCGTTTTCATCCCTCTAATACAGGGATTTTTGATTTGGAAGTCTATGTACTTATTTTTATATTTTAAAATTTGAAAACTAGCTTTTCAATAATCAATCACTTTTCTTCCTCCTAGCTCCCCTCTCCACACACTGGAGAAAAAAGAGGGAAAAAACTTATTGTAACAAAAACACATAGTCAGGTGAAACAAATTCCTTTATTGACCATGTCCAAAAATGTGCCTCATTCTGCATACTTAGTCCAGGACCTCTCTGTGGTCACCTTCTTCATTAATGGTCTTATGGAATCATGGCTGATTGTTGCATTGATCTGAGGTCTTAAGTTTACAAAGCTGTTTGTATTTACAATGTTGTTTTCATAGTATAAATTATTCTCCTGGTCCTACTCCCTTCCCTCTTTGTCAGTTCATACAAGTTTCCCCAAGTTTCTTTGAAATAGTATCTTTCATTACTTCTTATAGCACGATAATATCCCACTACATGCATTTACTCAGTTGATAAGTGAAGCCCCCCTTAGTTTCCAGATCTTCATAATTACAAAAAGAGACATACTGTACTTCAATATAATTTGTTTACTTTACAATAGTATATGTTTTATGCACTTGAAAGGGGACAGGTCCATAAGTTTCACCAGACTGCCAAAGGGGTCCATGACACATAAAAGTTAAGAATACCTGCTCTAATAAAATCAGTCTAGGTTTGTAGCATCCCTTTGGAAACATTTCTCACATCCATCCCTTCATTTCTGTTCCCAGAGCCATTATCCAACTACAATTACTCATTACTATTTCCTTCTCTCTCCACTTTCTTTCCCCAACTAACCTGCCCTTCATACACTCTCAGAATAATGTTTCTTATGTTAGATCTCATCATGGCAGTCATTTTCCTGCTGAAAACCTTCTCATGACTCCATTTTGCCAATGGAATAAAGTTCCATCTCCTATGTCTGGTATTTAAGGCTCTCCACAAAGCGGCTCCCTATCTTACTTTTCCAGCCTTATTTCATAGTCCTACCCTTGCATGTATCCCACCATCCTACTGAACTGGATTTTCACCATCCACAGTACATGCTCCAGGCTTTCCTGCTTCTTTCCGCTCATACCATTCTATATGCTTGAAATGCACTCACCAACTCCTTGCCTCCCTCTCCAAAATGTTACAAAAAAATCCTGCTCGTCCTTTAAAGCCCAACTCGGATGCAACCTGCTTTAGGAAAACTTCCCTGATTCTTCCAAACTGATAAAGATCTCCCCCTCTGGAATCTCACATGACAATTTTTACATCTCTTATGTACTTAATAGGTATCTTTTTATATTACAATTATTTCTGTATTTATCCTGCACCCTTACTAAACCGTAAGTTCTAGAGTTCAGGGCCTGGACCTGTCTTGAAAGGTCTATTTTCCTAAAATTATCAACATTGTTTCAGCATTTACATCTACTAGTTTTCTTCCTACCCTAGGATTCACCTAAGCCTAGTGACTTGACTCATTAGGGTTTGCTGGGTATTCAATGACCAACTCAGAGCTCCTCTTGGGGTTCAATTCTGTTAAATACTTGTGTCATTCTTTCTAGTCTGGAGAGATGGAGAATAGAAGCAAAATGGTTCCTGAAAAAAATGAGGATGAATTAAAGGGCAGTTAACAAGTATTTAGAAAGGGAAGCAGTCGTCACAAAGAGCTATCATGATTTAATCAATAATAGTTCGGGTCCAGACTAACTTATTTCCTTTGGAAAATGTGATTGTCAGATTGAGATAGTCAAGAAGAGCTTTGGAAACGGTGTCGGGAAAATGTGGGTTTTAATCCTACCTCTGACTCACTAGCTGGGAAATCTTTGCAAATCTTTTAGCCCCTGTGGTCTTCAAGCAATTCCCTAACATATACATGGAAGGATGAGTTACAATCTGCATTAATAGCAGGAACTCCCACACTGAGGTCCTGCCATATTGCCAACAATACAGATCCTTCTTGTATTGACATGTTAAACTGGTAGATTAGGGAAATATAATGTATATGTATATATACATGCATATACATACAAATATGTGTATACATACATGTGTATATATACATGCACACACACATATATGCACATATATTACACAAAGTGTTATATTCTTGAGGATAATGTATAGAGATGTGAGCTGATTGACAGTGTAGTAGAGAGATTCAGAACTGATTGAATGACTCAGTCCAAAGAGGGAAAGATTGTAACAAGAGGGGGAAGGGAAACCAGTGGTAGGGGGAGGTCATTTCAAAATCAAGAACAGATGTCAAATTTCAGTAAAAGGACATTGACAAGTTGGAGTGTATCCAGAGGAAACTGGTAGGGTAGTCAAGGTCTTAGAGACCATGTCACATAAGGATTCTCTGAAGGGACTGGAAACACTTGAGAATAGTAGATTTAGGGGAGCCATGATTTCTGTCTTCAGGTATTTGAAGAATGGTCACATGGAGAAGGCATTGAACGCTGGGGAGCAGAAATGGGAGCAATGTTTAGAAGTTACGAAGAGCCAGATTTCAGCTCCATGAAAGACTTTCCAAGCAATTAATTAGAGCCGCCCAGAGGTGGAGTTGGCTCAGGCGGTGCTGAGCTCTCTTTTTTTAGGCTGTTTCCCCTGCTCCTTTACCTCTATCCTGCACAGTGATTGCTTCCCCAGGTGATGGATGTGATGGCTGGGCTAGAAGCAGGTCCAGTGGCGTAGAAGGAGCACTCCCAAGGCTCTTGTGCCCAACTGCATCCAGGAGAAAAATGATGATGATAGCTAACATTTATATGATACTTCAAGATCTGAGAAGTGCCTTACACATATTTCATTTGATCCTCACATTACTATCCCTCTTTCACAAATGATGAAATTGGGCTAGACAGAGGTCAAGTGACTTGCCCAAGATCACACAGCTAGTAAGTATCTGAGGTTGGATTTGAATTCAGGTCTTTCTGACTCCGGGCCCAGCATCGTATCCACTATATGCAGCTGCCTCCAGACAAGACCTGGATTCTAGTCTCTGACACTTAAGAACTGTATGAGATGAGCAGCCCCCTTAGCCACTCAGTACAACTTGGCAAGCTATACATTACTGATAAATGAATAAACTACTTACTGTGTAAAGAGCACCATGCTAAGTTCTGGAGATACAAACAGAAAAGATAATCCTTAGTCTTAAGGAGTTTACATTCTAATGAGAGACAACACATATACGGAAGGTTTCAGCTACAAGTTAGATGGAAAAGTCTCACAGTCTTTACAATGTGGGGCAAAGCTGATGGTAATGGTGGTTGTTTGGTCATTTCACTCATGTCCAACTCTTCGTGACCCTCTTTGGGGTTTTCCTGGTAAAGATACTGGAGAGTTTTTTTTTTCATTTTCTTCTCCAGCTCATTTTACAGATGAGGAAACTGAGGCAAACAGGGTTAAGGGATTTGCCCAGGGTCACACAGCTAGTGGATGTGTGAGTCCAGGTTTGAACTCAGGAAGATGAGTTTTCCTTCAGGCCCAGTACTCTAACTACTGTACCAACCGACTGCTCCATACTGATGGTAATGGCTCTTCTTTAATGTTATTTCCATTGGTAAAATATCAGTTCCTGATGTTGAACTATTTGGTATGCTAAGACCTTTCTGGCAAGAACTTCATTTTCTGCGTCTTAAGTAGCAGTGGCTGTAGCGCCCAAAGGGGCAGTTGCCAGGCTGCATCTCCACAGAGGCTGCTTCCCGGGATGATGGCTGAAGAACTGGGCTAGAAGCTTTGTCATTCCCAGGGCTCTTGGACGCAGGGTCCTGGGCTGTCTCCATCCAGATCTGAGGAGCATTGTAGTCCAGGTGGTAGTGGTGGTGGTCTGAGTGGATTGGCACATTCTGCCTCCCGTCTCTTCCTTGGGGTACCTTGCTGCTTCAGCTAAGCTAGCTTGTCTGTCCTGCGTGGCAAGGACGACTGGTCCCATCTGTATAGGAGTTGCTTCATCAGATGACGGCTGGGAAGGCTGGGCTGGAAAGAGGACTAGTTGTCACTCCCAGAGCTCCTCTATCTAACTGCTTATGGATGGCCATTGGTTGGCAGTTGCTGTCGGTGATGAGGAAGGTAGATCCCCTCCTCACAATGACTTCTCTTCTCCACGATGTCTGTGGAGGCGGGGCTGGAGGCAGCACTGTGGAGTTCTGCTATTCCCAAAGTTCTTGGGCTCAAGGACCTAGGCTATCCCCATCAAGATCTGAGGGGAGGTAGTGGCTAAAGTGGTGGTGCTGCCCTGATTTTCCTGGCACATGTGGCCTCCCACACCTTCCTCAGGCTTACTCCTTCAGCTTGTTGTGCTGCTAATCTGTATCGCAGAGGGATTTTCAACACCGGGAATTCCTCACACCTATAAAATCACAAATCTAGAACAAACAATAAAAAAAGCAAACACCACCCCAACTCTGACTTCATCATGAAAATCTGGGAGAATGAGATTTGATATACAAAGATCTGTTTTCCAGACAATTTTATCAGAAATACACCTATTCTGTGACTGGAAGAACTATTAGTTTACTATCTCTTTTGTGCCATTCTCCCCTCCCATTGCAGCTTTCTCCTAGTTTCCCCTGAGAAAAAACCAGGCCAACACAAATACTGCATCTAATGAGCACAGACACATTTTGTTTGCAACTAACTTGTTTTTTCCCCTCTTTCAATTTTTAATGACTCTGGCAACAGTGTTAGGACCAATGTTGGGAGAACCCAGGAGAGGGGAGGAGATTGATTTAGATCCTGCCGGAGTGAAAGGATGGGGAAGAGGTCCTGGCTTCCTCACTAACTTGGGAGGAGCAAAGCTCAGTGGGGTGATGAAGACAACAAGACGGGTCAATGGTTCGTAGAGAAGGAAAGGCTCACTTCGGCCCTTCCCTTTCTCTGATGCACTCTCTTGTCCTGAAGCATTGTTCATCACTCTCTATTCTCAATCGTTTACAAGCTTTTGTTATTCATTTGCCATGTGTCCAGCTAGGCACTGATGATACAAAGACAAAAGTGACAAGGATTCCTGCCCTTGAGAAGCTTATAATCTCATCAGAAATGACAGCATGTCCATATATGTCTATCTCTGCCAATCTATCTATCTATCTATCTATCTATCTATCTATCTATCTATCTATCTATCATCTATCTATCATCTATCTATCATTATATCTATCTATCCATCCATCTATCTATCTATCTATCATCTATCTATCAATCTATCTATCATCTATCTATCTATCCATCCATCTACCTATCTATCTATCATCTATTTATCTATCATCTATCTATCGATCTATCTATCTATCTATCATCTATCTATCGATCGATCTATCATCTATCTATCTATCATCTATCAATCTATCTATCGATCTATCTATCATCTATCTATCATCTATCTATCGATCTATCTATCATCTATCTATCTATCTATCTATCTATCTATCTATCTATCTATCTATCTATCCATCTATCTACATCTACACACACACCCAAAGTAAATGCAAGATAATTGAGAGAGGAGGAAGGCCTGGGCGGGGCAGGATCTGGAAAAGTTTCATGTAGAAGGGAGCACTTTGACGTGAGTCTTGAAGAAAAACAGGAATTCCAGAAGGAGAGAGAACAAGCACATCAGGAATGGAGGCCAGCATGGAGAAGAAATAGAATGTCGTATGTGAGGAGCGGTAAATAGCTCGATATGGCTGAACTACCAAGGTCATGAAAAGAAGTAAAGTAGAAGAAGACTGGAAAGATGGCAAGAGGACAGCTCGGGAAGAACTTTAAATGGCAAACAAGAGTTTACACTTGATATTAAGGAGAATGGGGAGCCAGTGGAATTTCTTGAGCAAGAGTTATGCGGTTGAACCCGTGCTTTAGGAAATTCAATTCGGCATCTGTGAGGTAGACAGAATGGAGAGACCTGAGGCAGAGAGACCAATTAGGAGGCCATTGCAATAGCCCAGGGAAGAGTCCATGAGGGCCTGCCTGAGCTAGGGGAGTGGTTGTATGTGTGGAAAGAAGTTAAAGTACAGAAGAGGCTTTGTGGAGGTAAAATGGCAAGATTTAGCACCTGATTGGGATAAGGGGAATGAAGTAGAGTAAGGAGTGGAAGGTGACACTGAAGATGGAACTCGGGTGACTGGGAGGATGCTGGGGCCCTGGACAGTAATAGGGCAGGTTTGAAAACCAGCCTGGCTCACTCTTCACCCTGCATGACTGTGCTACTGTCAGGGCCTGCTGGGGTAATGCAAACTCACTTTAAAATAAAAATGAGCCAAACAGAATTAAGCCAATAAATCTGATGGCCTGCATCACATAATGCGTTGCCAAGCCAAACAGGACCTTTGAGGGTTGTCAGGGCTGCTGGGCTCCTGCATCTTTAGCAGGAATAATCTAGTAGAATAGAAGGTTGGCCCAAAGAGACTGGCAGCCAAGGCCCCTCAGCTTTGTCCATCCGAGTGGTTCTGGTTGGGAAGACTAGTGGTCACAGGAATCCTGAGCTGGGGGCGGGGGGGGGGGTTTAAGAGACGGGGTGCGAGGTTAAGAAACGGGGTGCATCCACCGCTGAAGCATGCCTTGGACACCAGCCCTGGGGAGGACCGTAGGTTGCAGGAGGCGGAAGCAGAGAAAGAGGTAAAGCCCTTGAGGCTCTCCCTCACTTCGTCATCAGGCCAGTGCTTAAGAGATTAGACGAGTGGGGAAGAACCTTTGCAGCTGGGGCTGAGCAGGGGCATACCTGGCTGGCCAGGCAAGGGAGGCCATAACCCGGCCAGTTGCCTCAAGCTCTCTCCAGGAACTGGCGTCCCCAAAGGGCCTTTAACCCTCTCCCTTCCTCTTCAGCTGCACTGTCCCTAGAGCAGCTGCCCTCACGCACGGGTCAGTTCCCCCGGGAGGGCTGAGGCGGGCGCGGGATGGAGACCGGTCCAGCCCAGGCTCCTCCTCCCCCTGCCTGGCAGGTAGAGACCCCAGGCTCCAGGAGTTGGGGAGTTTGAAAAAACTTGAGCCAGAATTCCACTGCTGACCACAGGTTGGGGGAATGCGGACGCTGAAGGGAGTCCCGGAGAACGACCGCAGAACCGTGGGAGGGGAGCGGATCGCAGGGCTCCGCTGTTCTCTTTCCTGCGCTCCGGGGTCCCTGAAACCCCAGGGGTATCTGCGCCGAGCCCCCGGGGCCTGGGCGGAAAAGGGTGGAGGTTGGGGGGACAGTTAAGAACTGTCGGGTTTTCATTCCTGACAGTCAGGGAGGAGTGTTACAGCAGGAGTGTTGGCTGAAGAGGCAGCGCAGGGCGCGGGCTTCTCTACTTCTGAAGACGGGGGGCTATGTACTGCAGTAGAAAGAACACTAGCTTGGGAGTCAGACGACATGGGTACGAATTACAACCCTGCTACTTACCTGTGTGCCCTGGGGCTAGGCACTTCTCCCTGGGCCTCGATTGCCTCTTCTGTAAAATGAAAAGGATTGACTTTCAAATCGCTTGGAGCTTTGAAGCCTGAGCTGTGGACCTTTTCTGTTGCCCTCCCCATCCCTAGGTCCCCTACCTCATCCCCAGGATGGGGATGCGGAGGCAGTAGGAGGATGTGCACTAGGGCGGTAGGTGGCTTGGCAGGGCGGTTGGCTCGAGAGGGTCAGGAACGGCGGATGAGGAGGGGGGAGGGTCTGAGCCCTCCCTCCCACCCCCACCCCCTTCCTGAACGGATCTCGTGCCTGGACTGCCCAGTCGTGAACGACTCTGGCCAGGAGGGGAACGGAGAAAGGGCAGAGGGGTGGTGTTCCATCACTGAACTAGCGTGGGGGCGTGGAGGAGGTGAGGGCGGGTTATGCGGCACGCGGCTGCCCTATTTCCTTGCTGTGGCAGCATCGAGAGGAAGGGGCCCTGCCGGCCCTTGATCCCCGTCTCAGCTTGTCTCCAGTTGTTATTCTGCCCGCCCAGTTGCCAGGCTCCTGTGCTCCAGGGATTCCATGGTTACTAAGCTACTAGGTTTGTTGTCTTTTATTTTAAAATATTTTCTTCTGGGGGAGGGGGGAGGGGGGCAAAAGAAAAGGAAAGAGCAAATAAAAAAAAAACCAAAATAACCCCTCCCCCAGAACACACTCATACTCTCTCACACACACTCACACACAAACACATATAGCCTTGTTAAAACAATTGTCCTTGGAGGAAAGAGAGAAAAATCCGACCCCTTAACTCCCATATCCCCAACTCGATTTCTGGTGAATGAGGGGTTGTGGATGGTCTGCCTTGGAGCCCTGGGCAGGCAAAGGCCCTTCTGCAAAGAGAGGAGATTGATGGCCAGTGGGAACGGGCTCCCTTCTACCACGGTGGCCACCAAGCGCCCCTCACCCCTGGGCCCGTTCCCCAGGCATATCTGGATCCACCAGGACACACCTCAAGACAGCCTGGACAAGACCTGCCATGAGATATGGAAGAGGGCCCAGGGCCTCCCAGAAGCCTTCCAGCCTAGGACAGGAGCAATGGTACCAGCACAGCCCACTTCTGCCCCACCTGGTGCCCTCAGAGACCACGACAGCACTTTCCAGGATGAGTGAGTGTTTCTCCCCTGCCATGATAGAAACTTGGGCTGGGGGACTCTGAGGGTCAAACATCTAATTCCTTGGGAGGCATTTGCTTGTGGAGAATATTTCCCTTGGCTCCATACCCACAGCCACTCTATGGTGGTTGACCTACTGTCTTCCCTTCCTCATGCTTCACATTTCCCTCTAGGCTTTCTAATACCAATAAATCAGCACACCAGGCCCACAAGTCTCAGGGGCTGCAAGGAATAAAGCCCTAGGAAGAGTTGTGCCCTATGATGGTTGGGACACCTTTTGGGACTATCCAGGGATAAAGGGCCAACTTTTCTTCCTTGCCTGTTAATATCACTTCTCCACCCAAAGCCTTGGATATGAGAGGCAAGAAAGTTGCATTGATCAGAGCTAGTATGATCTGCCAGTCCCAGAGATCTATCTTCCTCCAGGGTTCCAAAGATCCTCCTCAGAGATGGTTTAGAGATGAGGATTTCTTGGGAGATGCTTTTCGGAGATACTCACTTTCCTTCCCATCACACAAACTGATCTTGGTGTGGAGCCACATCTGGAATCCCCCAGCTTGGAAGCAGCTGTCCCATTCAGCCGCTACAGAAACCTCTCCAAAAGCACACATCAAAATATTTACTGGGAAAGCCCTGACATCATCAAAGACCATAATAGAAAATTAACACATTCTAGAAGATGGCTGTAAATATGCCTATTTCCTGCTGGGAAACCCTGTGTCTGGGAGTGCCAAGTGTCTATACTGGGGCAGAGGCGGGGGGCAAGAGGAAGCAGGGGAACAAAAGCTGGAGGATAGGGAGGGAGAGGCAGGAGAAGGAATGAAAGGCTATGATTCGTGCCCCTATTTAGTCTTTCCATAAGTTTTCTGTCTTCAAAGGGTGTTGTGAACCTGAATTAATTACTCCTCACAACATCCCCGCCAGGCAGATAGTGCTGTCCCCATTTTACAGATTGATTAAGTGTTAATAATTAAGTGCTAATTAGAGGCTAAGTGATAATTAAGTGTTACAGGCCCCAGTGTATGGTTCTGCACAGTGGAGAACGGCATTGGGGAGTTGGTGGAGTCTTTGCTTGCTAATCCAAGCAGCACCCAGGCAATGGCCAGCTGTTAGCAGCTGCTCATAGGCTGTTGCAAAGCTTACCTTTGGATCCCAGAGAATTGAGTCCTAGGCACATCAGTGGGCTGAAGATGCAAGCAGCTCAGCTGCCTCCTTTCCCATCTCTCCTGCTCTGCAGTCCTTGTCAGAGAGGAGGAAGTTAAAGGCACTCTGTTCTCAGACTGCCTCAGCTGCATTAGAGAAACAAACATCTCAAGCCTGGTGCAGTTGAGCAGTGTTCGATGCAGAGCTGCAGATGTGAGTGCCTGAATGCTGAGCTGGTCCCAGGCAGAGCATCCAGTTCCTTCATTTTACAGAGACAGAAACAGAAAGGGCAAGTGATTTGGCTAAGGCCTAGATTCAAACTCTAGCCCCCCACTCCAGGGATCTTTCCATTGAACTACACTGCCTCTGGATGACTAAGGGCTGAAGTCTTCCCACTTCAAATTAGGTGCTTACCACTGGAAGTAACAGATGTGCAGACAATAGCTAGGTGGCACTTAACCACTTGGTAGATTAGCCATGGGTAGTTTTTAACATGGGACTTGGTTTTCCCATAGCCTTGGCTTCTTCCGGGCCTCTCTTCTCTCTAATACCCGACTTTGTATGTGGACCTCAAAATTGGACTGGGGTGTGAGTGTATGGGTGTCAGGAGATCTTCATTTTAGTTTGGGGCATGCCACTGATTACCTGTGTGAGCTGGGGCAAATTGATTGACCCCTTCGTACCTCTATTTCCCCTTCTTTAAACTGAGTGGTGAACTTGGTCTTATCTGCCTGCGGAGTTGGGTGAGGATGATAAGAGATGATAGGTATAAAAGTACTTTGGAAATTTTAAATAAAAAGTTGCATAAAATTCAAGTTATTACACTTGCAATTGCCCAGATGTGTCTGATACAATCTCATTCTAACTGTTCAAGCATAAGCCAAGTATATCACCATAGTATATTTGGGAATCTGCTTGTGAAGTGGAAGCCCCATCTTTTGAAGCTTATTTGAAACTTTGACAAATCCGCCAATTGCTGGAGTTATCTGGCATCTGTACAGGAGCTGAATGGTTTATGTTTATGAATCCCAGTTATGGAAACTTTCTGGCTTGTGTGCATGACCCTTTAGTTTGGCAATTGTCTGGCTTATCCGTGAACCTTGGATCTGGATGTCTAGTCCATGTGCGTGAAGTCCGGGCAGGGAACTGTCTGGCCTGTGCACATCTCATTCATCCATACACCTATCCATTCAATCATCTGACAAAAATTTATTATCTAGCCCCAGGTTTAGGAGCTAATATGATATTCAGCTTCTATATGAACCCCATTCTGGGAGCTGCATAGCCTATGTACATGAGCCAGATGTGTGGGAAATGCCTGGCCTATATAATCATAAAGATCAAGCCTGGAAATTTTCTGATTTATGTTTGTGAGCTTCATTCATTCATTCAGCAAATGTTATCCAGCTCCAGATCTAAGAACAGATAAAGCAGAGTATATGAAACTCAGTCTGGGAAACATCTAGCCTGTGAGCATGAGATTCATTCATTCATTCATTCATTCATTCATGCATTCATTCTCCAGGTGTGGGAGCAGGTTTGTCTGTGTGTATGAATCCTAATCTGTGAGTTGTTTGGTCATTGGGTATGAGCCCCTGTCTGGGGATCTCTGACACGTACACAAGTTTCATTCATTCATGCATTCATTTATTCTTAAGCTATCCTGGATGTGTGTATGATCTGTGGTCTGAGAGTAAGTTGTGTGACCTATGTGCATGAAGCTCATTCAACCATTTATTCATTCAACAAACATCCAACTTCAAGTCAAGGAAACAATCCGGTGGTGCGCTTCAAGGAAGTGCCTTCTGGGAGCTGTCTGGCCTTTAAGCATTATCCCCAGTCTGGGGACTATCTGGACTGTGTGCATGAGCCCAGGCTTGGGAGCTGTCTGCTCTACAAACACGAGTCTCATTCATTTCCTCATTCGTTTTTTCAGCATGCATTTGTTATCCAACTTCCCATCTGGACATTTCATAGGTTGTATCTGAGAGCTCTCTAGTCTTTATAAATGACTCAGTATTGGAGATATTGACAGATTAGAGCAAGATGGAATTTATTAAGGATACGTGTAGTTAAAAAATACTGATAGGAGCCAACAGTGTGATAGAACAGCCAGAGACATTAGAGCTCAGTATTAAAAGGCATCTAGAGTGAAAGGATGTTAGTCCTACCGTATTGTTTCACAGTTGGATCACATCCGGAGCAATGTTTTCAAGTGTGGGTGAGAAATTTTAGGAAGGACACTGATAAACTAGAGAGTTACACCCATGGGTCACCAGTTTAGTGAGGGGATGAGAGGCTACATGATTTGAGCATTGATTGAGTACCCAGTGATGCTTCGCCTAGAGAATAGAAGACTTGGAGGCAATGGAGATGACCCCCTAGTGCTTGAAGAGCTGATGCACGAAAAAGAGATTTGGTATGTTCTGCTTGGCCCCACTGGAGAGAAGTAGAATGATGAATAGAAGGGACAGAGAGGCAAATTTAGGTTGTGATGTAATGGTGAGCACACAAGTGGGGTGGCTTCCTCTGGAGGCAGCAGGCTCCATCCTTAGGGTGGCTAATTTTCCAACAGAGACTGGGATGCTGCACAGGGGATTCCAGGCCAGGTATACATTGGACTAGGTCATCTCTGAGATCCTTTTTCTGAGATTCTGTGATTTGGTTCAATAAACATTTAAGTGCTTCCTATGTGCAAGGCCCCACCCCCCATCCCTCACCTCTACCAAAATTTCCCCTGCCTGCTGAGGGCATATTTTCTCTGGTTCCCAGCCCTGTGTTTGCATGTTGCTGCATATACAGAGATAAAACAAAGCAGTCCCTGCCCTCAAGGAGCTTCCCTCCTACTGTAAGGAAAGTATTTTGTAGAGTTTGATGGCATTATATAAATGTAAGTTACTCTGGTAGTTGCTCTGGCTATGCCCAAAGGGATTCTGGGATCCTGGGGTGGGGAGCCCCAGCTTTGGGAGCTGTCTCATAAAGTACTATCAGGACACCAGGCTCTGCGTGTAGTCTAGCTGTATGACCCTGGGGAATACACTTCACCTTTTTCCTCACTTATAAAATGGAGATTAGAACGGAGATAATGCTGGCAGCGCCTAAGTCACAGGCTTGTCATAAGAATCAAAGGAGATGATGTATGAGAAGCGCAAGCACTATGAAAATGCAGGCTATTCATTCAATAAACTAATCAGATCATGTGCTTCAGTGAACCCCAGTCTATTGGGCCAATTATTTCATGAGCTATCTGGCTCTGGGTACTTTCTGGCCAGTGTACTGGGAGCTTTCCAGTCTATGTGCATGAGCCCCAGCTCTGGAAGCTGCCCCCATCATCTGAGTGAACTGGGGCTTCTGTCTAATAAACCCTGAGAGTTGTTCCAAATACGTATGTCTGTATGTGATGGACTCTGATCATTCCCCAACCATGTGAGTCTACAGATCTGTTTAAATGGGACTGCCACTCCCCAGGATATCACTAGGAACATGGGCTGACCTTGGTCTTCCTCAGTTTCAATAACAGCTTTAGCATCTCCCACCGAGGGACAAGCTTTGTCTCAGTGTCACACTTGGGAATATTTCTTGCCTGGATCGATAAGTTCATTGATCTTGCTCATGTGACCAGGATTGGTCAGACTGTTATTATGCCTCTACCTTAGTACATTTTGTGCACTAACTTAAAAAAATCGAGTTATATCCTGCCTAACATTGTTAATTGGGTCTGTGAAAACACATTAGGTGAAATGCCATCACAGGGGGCAGATGATTCCATCGAAAGCATTTTGTAAATGGGCCATCAGTCAAAGAGCATTATTGTAGGTTTCTTCACTTTACAGGAGGATGTGTTATGATATATTAAAAATCTTATTGTGAAATGACATTGGCAGGGCCGCCTGATGAGGGGGCATGCCAGTAGTCTGAAATTGGTGGCTCTGATTTGGGTGACTACATTTCACAGCTCCTGCTTGTGAATTAATCCCCCTCCCTTTTCCACCGTTGGTATAGGTCCTTAGCAGTGCTGCTGACCCCCCTGTCAGCCAAGGTGGGTGCTGTATTCTTTGCTCCTAAGAGCTGCCACGCCTCATCTGTACCCCTCCCCCAGACACAATTCTCCCATCCTGTCACTGTGGCAACTGCTTGCTTTATCCTTAATCAGTACCACTAACCCTTCAGCCTCTGGGAGCTTTGCCTTTATCCAAACTTAAGCATGGCTCTTCCTACTTTATTTACATCCTTGTTGCTATCCTCTGCCAAAACCTAATTAGAAAGGTAAATCGGAAGCTCTGAGACCTTTCAAAAATGTATTTCATATTTTAAAGTTACCACATAAATGATCTTCTGGTTAGGTGTGGCTTGGAGAATATCTATACCCAGCTCCCTCCCACAGGTATAGAATGGCAAGAGGCTTTCATTCCACCAGTGTGGAAACCAGAGCTCACTGGGATGCTGGGGCCAGGAATGGTGCCTAGACAAGTGCAAGATGGAGGATTTTTGGCTCTGTAAAAGCTGGATTATATACCCACCTGAGGTCTAGTACAGATTAGATGCTGATAACTTTAGACACTGAGTTCAACTCTGTCAGTTTACTGCAGGGAAACTGAGTTCCTGAAGTCATTGAGAGGACCTATTTTTGTTATTAATAATTACATTTGATTCAGTTGAGTTCTTTGTGGCCCCATCAATTTTACTTAACAACACATGCTCTTCGCCTGATCTGGCCCGAAGTCGCCACCTTCGTCATAATCTCACCTCCGAACATTTTCCTCCTGATTTACTAGAATTTACAGACCCTGCTTCTTTTCCTTCCAAATGTCCTCTTGGGTGTACCCCTTGGGCCCCAGAACAACATGTGTGGAGAGAACATGGGATCTGGAGTCAAAAGACTTAGGTGTGAGTCCTTACAACTACTTCCTGGGCCATGATCTTGAGCAAGTGACTTTTCTTGCTGGATCTGAACTGCCTCATCTGCAAAATATGGGAAAAATAGATGACCTCTGGGATCCCTTTAAAATCTAAAGCTATGATCCTTGTTCAAGAAGCAAAAAATAACCTATTGTCCACAAAGGTCCACTGATATTATGCTCTTCAGTCTCTCTATAAACAACTGTGAATGAAGTCTTGTTAGTCCAGGAAGTCTAGATGAAAGATTCTAAATGTTAGTTGAATGAATGGAGGAATAAATGAAGCATGGAATCTGAAAATTGAAAGAGATAATAGAGCCAACATCTGGTCCAAGTCCTTATTCTAATGCCAAGAGCCTCTTTATGGCTTCCTTAGTGTGGTCATTGGCCACTTCTTCAACATTTGTAGTGACTCTAGTGATCAGCTCACTACCTGAGACAGTCTAGCCCATTGCTAAGAGTTCTGACTATTAGAAATTAATTCCCATTCCCTTTCTGCACAAGGTCCTGATTTGTCCACTTTAGACTAAGAATGTGAAGATCTCTTTCCAATCTCATGGTCCTGACAGAAGCTCATATAGGAAAAGCGATTCCCCAACATCATGTTTCCCAACCCTATTAGGGTCAGGATGGGATAGGACTGATGGAGATGTCACTGAGCAGGACCAAGAGTAAAGGCCAAGACTGTGAACCTCAGCCAGGAGGGGAAGCCTAGCATCAGGCCTAGGAGGGGAAAAAGGAATAGGAAACCAGTAGCTATTCCAAATCTTCTCTTCTTTCCTTGAACCCTACCTTAAGCCCTACCTAGCTACCTTCCCCCTTACTCTGCCAATGACTTTCCTCTTCATTCATTTAGCAAACATTGACTAAACACTTGCTGTGTGCAGACCAGAGGGATTGGTTTAGAGAGCTGGTTCAGATAAAGTTTAGATATGACATGGGCTCTGCCTTCATGAAGCTTATAGTCAAGTGTGGTTGCGGTTGGGGGGAGATTGCCAACAGAGATTACTTTAATATACAACAATACATGAAAAGTCTCAGAGAAGTGCCAACAAAGTACTAGATGAGGTATGAGGGAGATGAAAGAAAGCTTCCTGGTAGAAGTACCATTTGTACTGGGCCTTGAAGTAGCAATTCGACAGATAAAGGAGGAGCAGGATGCATTCTTGGCATAAAGAACATAGTTTTGTTTTTGTTTTAAAGATAGAGATGGGAGAGTGGGGTATGGAGTAGTTTGGGTGGGCCATGGAGTTGACTTGGCTAGAGTGTGTGTTTGCAGGTGCATAGTATGGAATAGTGCTGAAGGGCTTGGGACAGAGTGTGGAAGGTCCTGAAAGCCAGCAGGGGAGTTTTCACTTGCTCATTAGCTAATGGTAGAATGACACAGAGCAAAAGAGTCATGCTAGAGCATATTGCAATCATATCTCTGTGTGAGGAAGTTTATCCTGGCAATGGTATGATAGAGAAGAGAAAGCAGAGGTAGAAATACCTGTTAGGAGGCTATAGAAATAAGATAATAGACATGGGGGCTTGGTATAAGGTTTTGGAGTCAAAAGACTGAGGGGTGAGTCTTGGCAACTCCTTCCTAGGGATGTGATCTTGAGCAAGTGACTTTTCTTGCAGGGTATCAGCTGCAAAATATGGGATAAGTAAATGACCTCTGAGATCCCCTCAAGGTCTAAAGCTGTGAACCCTGTGTTACCCACAAAGGATCTTCTGGTCTGCTGAATAGAGAAGGCAAATTTAAAAGGTGTTTGCAGGAAGTCAATGAATCCAAAAACAATTTTTAAGCACTCAGTATGTTCCAGGCCCTGCTAGATACTGGGAACATAAAGGAGTGAGACAGTTCCTTCCCCCAAGGAACTTATTCTTTGCTTAAGGAATACAACATATCTACAGACAATACAGGATATATACAAAACACATACAAAGGGGTCTCGAGAGGTGGAACAATAACAACTGAAGAAGTCAGGAAAGGCCTTGAAAGACTGGAGACTTAAAATAAGCTGAGAGAGTCAATCAGGCATGGTGTGCGTGGGTGGCCTGTGCTAAGGGGGGAAGTGGGGAATGGAGAGGTTTTCATGGAATCAGTGCAGAGGCCAGTTACTGTGTCTAAGGAATGAATTATGCAATCAGTGTAGAAAGATTTGAACCGTTGACTTGGCTAGATGAAAGATGAACCATCATCTAGATGGTTTAAATGGTTTAAACCATTATCTAGATGGTTTAAACTAGATCAAGTTTATACTTTGTCCTAGAGACAATGGGGAGCCACTGTAGCTCCTTCAACAGGGAGGTGGCATTATCACATCTGTGCTTTAGTCTTTTAGCAGCTGCATGAAGGATGAACTGTAGAGGTGAGAGACTGGATGACTAATTTGGAGGCTATTGTGATAACAAAAATGAGATATGGTCTGAGTGAGCATGGTGGAGACACTGAGAAGGAAGAATAGACAAGATGTTTGCTAATAATTGCCTATATAGGGAGAAGAAGAGTGGTGAGGAACAGATGACTCCTGGGTTGCAAATCTGGGTGATGTAGTCAACAGAATTGGGGAAATTAAGAGCATTGGGTTAGAAAAAAGATGAGTTCTATTTTGGATATATGGTGTTGTTATGTACAAAAGACAACTGATGGTGTGAGACTCAGAAGAGAGAGATGAGAGTGGGATGTAGCCATTTGGAAGTTGTCTGCACAGAGGTGATGGTCAAATCCAGAGGTGATTTGATTACAACTGTTGAGATCACCAAGGGACAGAATTAAGAATGAAAAGAGGTCTGAGGTCCAAGATGCTGGGGTCCTAGGCCTCTAGGCCCCACACACAGCAAGAAAGATGTCATTGTAAATCTATCAGAGGAGGCTAAGATGGATTGGCCAGACAGGCAGGAAGAGAAGCCCAAGAGAACAATTTCACAAAATCCTTGGAAAGTTAAGTGGGTGTGAGGTGGGGGTGAGAAAGAGAAGGAAGGGTTCGTTTCGAGTTTATAAACAGATAATAGTGCTGCCACCAAGAGAAATAGTAAAATTAGAAGGAGTAGGTCAGCAGGAATGATGTGGTACAGACCATGTTCTGTTCAGACCATATTTTAGAAAAGATAGTACCAATTTGGATGGTGTTAGAGGAGGACAACCAGAGTCATTGGCTTCAAGTCTAAGGCACAGGAGGCTTACCTGAAAGAACAGATGTTCATCTTGGAGAAGTGAAGCCAGAAGGAATAATTGATACTTCTCTTCTGAGTATTCCAAGGACTTTCATTATAATAATGTGACATTTTAAAACCCTTTTAAGGCACTTTCCTCAGTGACAGATTGGTTTATGCTTTCTCACCTGGTTAATTAGGTCTGAAAAAGGATGGTTTGTATCTCGCTCATCTGGATTCTCCTTCTCCCAACCCTCAAGCCTAGGTGTAGGACCTAAGCACCAGAGACAAGCATCTGTCCTCTATTCTTCCCAGTCCAGCTTCTACTCATCATTTTTAGGCCCTATATCTCCAAAATCCTTGGGCCATGGACTTTGGGAGTCATTCTATCTCTCTTCCCTTCTTCTTCCCTTCCCTTCTCATCTTTCAACCTCCAATAGCTCTCTAGTGCTCCAGTTCTGAATTTTTAGCTGTTTATTCAACATCTTCTCCTGGATTTCCCATAAAATAGCAAACTCAAAACCTAAGCTTATTATCTTTTCCTAAATCTGGCTTCTTGTCCATTAATTTCTGTTAATATTACTACTATTCTCCCCATTAATCAGGCTGGAAAACTCACTCATCTCTGACCCTCGAGTCCCATCCTCATCCATTCAGTGGTCTTCAGATAGTTCTCTAGACAGTTCGTCAACAGGCATTTATTGAGTGCCTACTATGTGCCAGAAAGTGTACTAAACGTGGGGGATAAAAATGATCCTCACTTTTAGGGAACTCACAGTCCTATCGGGGAGAGACAACATGCAAACAACTAGATACAAACAAGATATATGCAAGATACGTTGGGGGTAAACTCAGAGGGAAGGCATGAAGATGAGGGGAAGAATGGGAAAAGCTTCTTGCAAAAGGAAGACATTTAGTTGATACTTGAAGGAAGCTGAGAGAGAAAGAGAGAGAGAGAGAGAGAGAGAGAGAGAGAGAGAGAGAGAGAGAGAGAGAGAGAGAGATGAGAAATGGGGGAGAGCTAATCAAAATGTTTCGGATCAGGAGATCATTACCTTCAAGGAACAGCAAGGAGGGCGAGTATCCCTGGATCACAGAGTACATAGGGATAAAACATAGAAAGGGAGGGTTTAGGAAGGGCTTTAATAGCCAGAGGATTTTTTATTTGATCCTGGAGGCAGTAACAATCCACTAGTGTTTATCAAATTAAAGAGTGACAGGGTCAAATTTGTGCTTAAGAAAGATCAATTTGAAAGCTGAATGGAGATTGGATCGGAGTAGGGAGAGCCTTGTGGCAGGCAGACCCACCAGCAGCTATTGAAATAATCCTCAAGTGACAAGGGCCTGGATCAGGGGGATGCCTGTGTCAGAGGGCATACATGAGAGACGTCATGAAGGTAAAATCGATAGACCTGGGCAGCAGATTCCATATAGGAGGTGAGAAAGAGGGAGAAGTTGAGGATGACACCTAGGTTTCAAACTCGAGTGGTGGCACCCTCAACAATAGGGAATTGAGGAAGAGGGAAGGATTTTGAGGAAAAGATAGTGAGTTTTGCTTTGGACATATAGAGTTTGATATGTCCATTCTGAGATGGTCAATCAGAGATGAGAGACAGGAGGTCAGGGCTGGATAAATAGACTTTAAAATACTCTGCATAGAGATATTTGAACTTACGGCAGCTAATGAGATCACCAAGTAAAATAGTATTGAGGGATAAGAGGGCCTGGAACAGACCAATGGGAGACACTCATAGTTAATAGGCATGCATGGTCTAGATGAAGATCCACAATGGAAACTGAGTAGTCAGACACAGAGAACTAGGAGAGAGCAGTATTATAAAGACCTTGAAAGAAAGCGGTATCAAAGTGATGAGGCTGAGCAATCGTACCAAAGTGTGCAGGGAAGTCAAGTAGGTGAAATATTGGAGGAGGGGAAGCCATTAGAATTCACAATTGATAACTTAAGAAAGTCCAGTTACAACTGAATGATGTGGTGGGAAGCCAGACTACAGAGAGTTAAGAAGAGAATGAAAAAGAAAAGAAGCTGAGGCACCAATTGTCCATACTTTTCTCAAGTAGTTTAGCCAACAATTGGAGGAGAGATCTAAGTGGATACCTAGCTGGGATGAACAAATCAAGTGAAAGTTTTTGAGGATGGAAGAAACCTAGGCATGTCCAAAGGTAGTAGAGAAACAGATAATAGACAGAGAAAGATTGAAGATTAGTGAGAGAGTAGGGATGATAGAGGGGGCAATCTGCTGCAGAATGTGTCTCACACCCATCCTTTTTCTTTCATTCCCAACATATGGTAATGATGGGGCAGGCATTGTATCTAAAGTCAGAAGTCCTGGATTCAAATTCTGGTGATGCTATTTACTTCTATGACATTGGGCTTCTGTGGGGCCTTAGTTTCATCTTCTGTGAAATAAGGAGTTTGCACCATTGGTCTTTAGGGTCTTTTCCAGCTCTAAATCTGAATTAACACATGCATCATTTGGGTTTCATTATCTTCTACTTCATCTGTTCTGCTAGTATCCTAACTGATTTCCCTCCACTCTCTCCCCATCACCTGTCTATCCCTAACCACCCCTACCTATTAATCCTCCTAAAACACAGTGTCAGGAATGTTATTCCCCTCTTCAAAACACTTTACTGTTTCCCTGTTGCCTGCTAAATAAAGTTCAGACTCCTTATCCTGTCATTCAAGGTCCTCTAAAATTTGACCCCAATGCATTTTTCGAGCTTTATCACACACTATCCCCCTAACTATCCTCTGCATTCTACCCAAATTGGACTACTCGGCATCCTCTATCCTGGAATTTTGCGCAAGCTTTTTATTGTTTCCTTTGACTAGACTATTTTCCTCAGTGTCAGCCTGTTAAAATCATGCCCTACTCAAATGTCACCCTTTCCGAGAAGCCTTCCATGATGCTTTAGTCAAGAATGTTTCATTCTTGATTTTGTCTGTCTCTCCCATCACTCTCACTATATAAAACAATACCTACCACTAGCACTCTGGAGAAAATCCCAGGAGGGGATCTCATCTCTACTGTCTTAAGAAGAACAAAATTACATTCCAGGCTGGGACACTTCAAACCTCTTGAGTCCCTTAGAGGTCACAGGTCTACTCTATATTCAGGTACTTCTTCCTAATTACTCACCTAACAAACAAGGAAACACTTTTGCTACCCTGGTCAGGTTCAAATCCATCACTATCTACTCTTTCTTTTCAATTTATCAGCCTGGAGCCCCTTTTCAGTTTTAAGCAAGGGTTTTTATATATAGCAACCACTCTCAAATTTTGATCTCAAGCCCTTTACACTCTTAAAGAATATTATTAGTCAGTGTCTGAGGCCACATTAGAACTCAGGAGATGAGTCTTCCTGACTCCAGGCCTGGCATTCTATCTACTTTGACACCTAGCTGTCCCATTAAGGACCCCAAAGAACTTTTATTTGTCGATTATAGTAATATTTACAGTATTAGAAATTAAAACATTTCTGTATCATTAAGAAAATAGTTTTGACCTTGATGACTTCCTGAAAGGGTCTCAGGTACCCCTAGGGGTCCCATTTTGAGCACTGCTGATTTACAGGAATAAGATGTAACTTGGGAGTAATGCAAAAATGCGAGAGATCTTAGGAAGCAAAGTAATCTTGTTGCTACAAGGCTGGCCAGCTTTAAGCTTGCTGATTGAATCTATTTTCCACAGACTGAAGCTGAAGGTCAGGGTGTCACTACCTTAGGGCAAGAAAGTCCACAGCCCTTCCTGATTTCTCCCTTCAAATATCTGCCTCAGAAAGAACAAGCCTCCTTCCCAGAATCCTCTGGGCTGAGCTGGCTCAGCCCAACCATCTCCTGAGTCCAACCATCTAACTGTCTGCTCAGTCCAACTGCTTTCTCAGCCCAAATGTCAGTCCACTTCAACTATCTGCACACACCAACCCAACTGCCCACTTAGCCTAGCCTCAGTGCAATGGTCTACTCAGTCCAAATGTCTGCCCAGCCCAACTGCCTATAAGCCTATTTCCTCAGCCTGCTTGTGGCCCAGTTCATCTGCTTGGGCTCAGTCTATCACTGTCTCCTTAGCCCAACTACCTGCCCAGTCAAACTGCCTCCTCATGCCAACTACCTCACCCAGCCCAACTGGTGAGCCAACCTCTTCTTTGACTTATTGGTTTAAAATTTCATGCAATTCTCATAGCTAACTGGAAAGTCTTCTGATTTCTGGTGACCTTCCTTAATTTGGGGCATACTGGCTGTCTCCTTCCATCAAATGTCTTTCTTCCTTCACCATTGGGCTGGCCCATTGCCACCTTTTTCTGTATGTATGCCTCCCACCCCTTATCATTTTTCACAGGTTGCTTACAACCATAGTTGCTCATCTGATGGTCAAAATAATACTCTCCCCAGCATCCATCCCCGACCACAAAGGCACTATGTTTCTCTCCCTGCTACAATGACACTCATCACTGGAGTGATGTATATACGTGCTCTTCACACATCACAGAATTGCAGATCCTCAGAGTAAGAAACCCCAGAAGTCATCTCGTCCAATCTGTCCCTGAGCTTGAAACTTTCCTGTGAGCCTTGGGTCCCAGCACGATGCTCCAGAGGTGCTCACTTAGCAAGTGTTTGTTGAATGAATGAATGGGCTGGGACCTATTGGAACCCCCAGGTTCAAAACCAAGATCAAGTGGTGTCTAATATGAAAAGTCACATTATCCTAGAATCTCAGAACCAGAAGAGACCTCAGGGCCTCATCACCTCATCTCATCACCACTATCTGATACAAAATTCCCTCTGCAATATTCCTAACAAATCAAGAGTGTTCCTACAAAATGAATCTCAGGCTCCATCTAGTCTAGTCTGACTCATACCTGTAGAGAAATACAAGCCTTTGCTTACAGATTTCTATTTCACTACCTTCTGAGGCAACCTACTCTACTCTTGGGCAGGTCTAATGATCAACAACTGGTTTTTTGTATGTGCGGTATACATCTGGCTCTTTGCACTCTCCCTTCCTCCCTGTCTAGTTCCATCCTGTGGTCAGGCCAAGAAGACTTAGTGCTCTCCACTATATTCCATAGCATTCAGACCATGAGCCATCTGGGGGAAGGAGGCCCAGGAGCCCATGGCTATAGAAGGAAACACAGAGCACTTGTCACCATCTGCCATTGATGGCCCCTGGTCATGGACTTCCCCAGTCCCAGGGAGCTGGTCCAGATGCATTGGGCTTGGCACCAGTCAGAGAGGAGGAGAGAAGTACAGAGGTAGATGAGTTGTCCTTCAGTCTGGATGCAAGGATCACCTACCTTGGATCAGAAGATACAATGTGAGGTCACTTTAGATGGGCAAAATTGGACAGACAACGAAACCCATACATTATTTTGCTCAGATATGAATTTATGCTTTCTTTTCCTTGACAAGTAAATGTCAAGTGGTGAAATCTGGCCTCAGAATGATGTGAGTGAAGCTTTGGTTGCTTATTTAGCAGGTGGTATATCAACCCCAGGGGTGGTATGGATCTGGAATCAATGTATGTTCTCGATGCTGTGGATTTGGACAACCAGGAGCTAATTTATGAAGGAAAAACTTTTCCTTCAGTCAACCAGTCGACAAGCATTTATAGACCTACTAAGTACTTAGCCCGGAGCTTGACACTGTGGGGATACCAGTGTTCAAGTCCATTCTTTCCTTTAGCGTTTATCTCTAAAGTTCTTTCCAGTGCTGATATCCCATGGTTCTATCATTCTAAGACCTGATCTTTGCCTGAAAGGAACAAGAAATCTGGTTGTGGGTACAAGACTCCCAGACACATGAAACAGCAGAAGAACTGTTATGTGTTAAACAAAGTAGTTCTAACTCTGTTGTCCAAGAGGGGCATGGGTGACAGGGGGACTTATGTGGGCTGGAATGGTCAGAGAAGGTTTCGTGGAGGAGGAAGGATGAGTAGGATTTGGGGAAGCAGGTAGGAGAGAAGGGAACATCAGGAAAATAGCAGAAACGAAGGCACAGAGGTAAGAAGGGGTCTAGCTTGTTTGCAAGATAATGTTTTGCACCCAGATGAGGAGAACATATTTGTAGCATTGAGCTGCAGTGGGTCTGATAGAGTGTAGTACAAGTGGGAGAGTCATCCATTCATATTTATATCTGTTGTCATGACTTACCAGATTTACTGAATTCCCATATTGATGATTCCATCTTATATTTTTGTCCAAATTGAGATTGGAGTCAGGAAACTTGGGTCAGGAAACCAAGACACTCACTTAAAACTGTGTAAGTGTATTGGCAAACCACTTAACCTCTGAATTCCCTCCTTTGTAAAAGGAAAACAATAATAATAACACTTGTCTTGCAAGTGGATCAAATAAGATAATAAATGTAAAGTGCTTTGCAAACCTAAAAGCACTACATAAATATGAATGACTATTATTTCATTAGTTTCTCTTTCCCATCTGCATTGATAACTTTGTGGCATTCATTCTACTCAGAGGTGATCTATCAATTCTCCTAGAACCTTATTTTCCCACTAGCCCATAAAAGCAGCCTCTAGTACAGGTGACACTCTCTTGTTGCCCCTCTGGAAGCTCCCCATCCAGCGGTCTGTTCAAGAGCTTATGCATGGTCTTCTTCCCACTGAACAAAAGGTTGACTGAGGCTGGACTGTGGTGGGCCTTGAGGGAAGTTAAGATTATATTGTATGGTCACTAGGGAGCCACAATGGGTTCTTGAGTAAGAGAGTGATGTGATGAAACAGGATATCTTTAGGATATTTTAGGAAAATTAGTCTGTCTGTGGGTGCGTAGGATGTATGAGATAATGATAAGGGAGGAGGAGGAGGATAATAGCTGGCAGTTACAAAGCACTTTACAAAGAATCTTTCATTTTTCCATTTCCTCCCCACAGCACTCTGAAGAGGTAGTTAGTACGTGTCTTATTATTCCTAGTTTAGAGAAACAGAAATTGAAATTCAGAGAGGTCAGTCGACATCCTTATGGTCACACAGCTCAAGGGTGTTGGATCTGGGGCTCAAATCCAGGTCTTATTACTCCAGGGCTCTTTCTCTAGTAGTAGATGTGAAGTCATGAGCACCCAAGATCAGAGTGGTGGCTTTGGGGATGGGGCAAAAAGTCCCACTTCAAAGGAACTTCTAAGAAAGAGATGACAGAGCTTGGTGACAGATCGAGTATATGGGGATGGAAGAGAAGGGAGTGTTAAAGAAGACTCTCTCTTCCTTTATTGTCTTGGCTTTAGAGATGCCAGGGGGATCTGCTGTTGAGTGTTTGCCTTTTGTGAGCCTCCCTTGGAGAATGTGGAGCCAGTCCCAGGTTGAATCCTAGCCACTTCTGACCTTATTCACTACTGCAATCCTGGAAGTCCTCTTGGAGGAGTGGCTATTGAGCTGGTTACCTTTGCTAATATGTGCCTTGTTCAAAGGATGCAGATCTCAATAACACATACCTAATCCCCTTTTGTGTCTTTGATGGTGCAGTGTGTCTAGTGCATCAAGAGGGGAGCTCAACCAGGATTTATGGCCCAGTTTTGGAGGCTCCTTTTTCATTGAACATTACAGGGTTTAAGTGCCTCGGTCCTAGGTTCCTGGGAGCCCACAGAGTGGTGCACTAGTGGTTTGATTTAATCCCCTTTTTAATATCTTTGTTACGATGTTCTTTCCAATTCAAGTCCCCAGCTACATTAAAAAAATACTTCTTCCTCTGGGTAAGCCTTTTCTTATTAAACAGATTCAAATGAAAAGTTTTAAAGATAATTTGAACAAAAAGAATCACTCTGACTCCCAGCTGAAGCTCCATTTATTGCTGTATTTATTTCTTGCCATTTTTTTGTCTCTTTCCCCAACTCAGAGCTTTCCTGACTCATTTTCTCTTCCAGAGTCTGGGCCATATTTGGGCCCCTGAGTCCTTCCTATTCCTACAACTTATTTCTCTTGTTCTGTATTTCCTCCCTACTCTCTCTGGACCATGGCAGAAAGCCACAGGGGAACAGAGCTGAAAAGCATTGGACTTAAAGTCGGATGGCTTGCAATCAAATTGTGTCTTCTCTGTGACACCTTGGGAAAGTCATTTAACAAATTTCTCTGAACCTCAGTTCTTTCATATGGAAAATGGAGGAGTTGGGCTATACTTCTCAGGGCCCTAGATTCCATTATCTTAGTGGGTTCATGTAGTAATTAATTTTTAAAGAGGCCTCTCCTGGGTCTGACATCCTATGAAAGGTCTGCCTAGCCCCATCCCCACCCCATCCCTTGTAGAAGAGAGATTTAGGGAGCCATTAAAGAAATTCTGCTATTTTCCTTCTTACAGTGACCTCATTTTTAAAAGGACTCCTCCTTCCTTAGGACAAAACTGATACTCATGAAGCAAGTCATCAGACACTAAGCAATAGGCTAATGAAAAGATTAGCGCCAGGTGGGATTTCCTCCCTGCTGCCATCAGAAATAAGCATCTGGGAGCCCTCACCTGAGCTAAGATTGCCAAGTGACCTGCAAAGAACTCTGCCTGGGGAGATTTTCCTGCAGTATCACCCATACTAACAAGGGAGCAGCAGGACCAGCGATTCCTCTCCCTATAATCATATCCTTACTTTGAACTATGACCACACCAAGATGACTTGCCAAGGACAAAGATCAAAGGCTCATAGACTTTAACTTGAAAAGAGATTGTTGAGATCATCTGGTGCCTTCTCTCCTCCATTTTACAGATGAAAAATATGAGGGCTACCATGCAAGATATGCTTAATACGGAACTGATAATGACTTTCTTGCACATGAGAAACATGAGCCAGTTTTTTTCAAAGGTCCTAGTTCTTTTAGAAAAACTGAGCATTCAAATCCAGATTCATAGAGCTACAAACCCAAACATATGGGAAGGCAATTGGGAGATCTTTCCCAACTGGTCACTGACATTTCTGCTTTATACCCAGGTCTAGATGTTCCTAGATTTTAGCAAAGTATCTGATAAAATCTTTCCTATTCTTGTAGAAAATAGAGAGAGATAGAGGTTGCATCATAGTACAATTAGGTGCATTTGGAGCTGGACAAAAGGCTAGATTCAAAGATTAGTTCATTAATGGTTTGATGTTGGTTTGAGAAGTCTCTATTTGGGAATGCAAGCAATCTCTCCTTGGCCCTGTATGGTTACATGTTTATCCTTGACTTTATTGAAGGCATGGGGTACCATGCTTATCAAAGTGGCAGATAATGCAAAGCTAGGACCAATATCTAATATACTGTGTGGCAGAATCAGTATTCTAAAAGATCTCAGCAGGACAGAACATCAGGATGAATTCAATAAGATGAAATTGAATGGGAACAATGTCAATTCTTGTACAGTATCCAAAAATCAACATCACCAGTATAATATGGACATTGTATAGTTAGACCTAACCATGATCTAAAAAGAATTTGGTGGGTCTTAGTGGAACACAAGCTCCATGTGATCCAATAGTGGCTGGCAAGAAAGATAATGCAAATCTTAGGCTGTATTAAGAGGTATAGTGACCAGGACTAGGGAGGGAAGGAGCTTGCCATGTTCAGACTACATCTAGAATATGTGTTGGGTTCTGGGTGCCACATGTTAAAAAGGAAGAACATTGCTAAAAATGAAAATATCTAGAGGAAAGTACCCAGGATGGAGAAGGATCCTGAGATGAATCATAGTATATGTGGAATCAACTTAAGGAACTGAGAATGTTCAGCATGGAGAAGAGAAGATTTGGGGTATGGGAGGAGATAATAGTTATCTTTGACTAGAGCTGTCATTTGGAAGAGTAACTAGAATTGTCTTGTTGGGCTTCAGAGATTGGGACTAGAAGCAATGAGTGAAAGTCATAAAGAAGCGAATTTCAACATAAGGCAAAATTCCTAATAATTAGAGCCACCTCCAAGTGGAATGCACTTGTCTTTGAAGGTAGTGGGTCTCCCTTTGCTGGGGGTCTCAGTGCAAGGACTGAAGGATCACTTGCTGGGTGTGATGCAGAGGTCATTCTTATTCAGGTAAGGGTTGGACTGAATGACTAATTCTAAAATTCTGTCACACAAAAAAATACAAGATTTCTGTGAAATTTCTGGGAAATATAGACATTTTCTTGAAAATCAAAATATTACTAGCAGTCCAATGCAAAGGACACTGGCCAGGGAGTCAGAAGATGGGGCTGTGAGTCCGAGCACCATCATTTACTATCTTTGTGACCTTGGTCAAGTGACTTTCTTTCTCAGGGCTTCAGTTTCCTTCTCCATAAAATAGGCAAGTTAACCTAGAAGGTTTTTTAAGGCCCCATCAAGCCTAAATATTCTGTGACCATTTATAAATTTTAAGATCTAATATTTCTTCGTCTTTTTAATCCTCCTGCTTCTCTTCTTTTTCCTCCATTTTCATCACCATCCCCATCACCACTACCACTACCACCATCATCATCACCATCACTATCCCTTCTACCACCACCACTACCATCAGCATCAGCATCTCCACTGCCTCATATTTTAATAGAGATATGCAAACCACTTTGTCATCACAGTAAAACTGCGGCCTCAATAGTACTGTGAGACTCAGCTATGGAAATAGGAGGAGATTATTAATATTGTGTTTGTAGCAGACTTGAAATGCCTTAGCTGGATGGAAATATTTATTTTGATGTCCTCTTTCAAAACTAACTATTTTCTGCCTGCTTTTTTTCCCTTTGGCTTCAGATGGATAGCAGTTTTCATCTTTCTTCTGTGTTATACTGTACACTGAACTGCTGTTTAGGAAATGAACAGCATACTATCTTAGTCATTATTCTGGAGGGGGATGCCAACTAGTCAATATCTTTTATTTTTACATTGTCTTTTATGTCATGAATCCAGGAATAATGCATAATGTCTGAGCAAATGGTTGACGCTGGACAGCTATCGTTTCTAGAAATGGGCGAAGCCACTGAGGACACAAAGAAGAGACCCAAGGAAGCCACCCTGCTAATCCTGATTCACTCTTATTCTCAGGAGTCAGGGAGTTTGGTTTAGCGTCTCTGAATGATTCATTATTTCTCTCTTTGACAGCTTTTGAATTTTTGCTAACTCAAAAAAAAAATCATGGATAATGGAACAGGTTCCAAAAGACTTGAAACAGGCAAGGCTGCTATGATTTAGAATAAGCAGAGGAAAGGTGGATTCTGGAACGAGTGGACCAGTAACCTTGGTACTGAACTCCCGCAAAATTCTAGAATGGGTTCTTAAGTAGGTGGATTATGAGTACTTAGAAAAGAATGCAGTGATAACCAGGAGTTGACTGTTAACAGGCCATTAAAAATAACTTCATTTTTTTTCCTTTGGGGGGTGGGGTGGGGTGGGGTGGGAGAAGTACTAGTAGAGCAGGGAAATAACATAGAGTAGAGCTTTATTTTAGCTAGGCATTGCTTTTATCCTTATAAACAACATAGAGATGCAAGATGGGCATGATGATAGTATTGTTACAGGGATTGCTGAATAATTATACTTGGAAATAGTGGATGAATATATCCATTTCAATCATGAAAGACGTCTCTAGTGGTGGGACTTAGGGATCTGATACTAGGATGATAGGAGCATAGAATTAGAGTCAGAAGATAACTTAGAAATCATTTGGCTCAACCCTTTCATTTTAAAGGTGAGGCACCTGAAGCCTGGAGAGGTGATCCTACTTGTTAAAGGTCACAGGGCCAGGGCTTGAACCTAGAGCTCTTTCCAACATTCTCTTCAATATTTTCCTGTTCAGGGTTGCTGTTCAATGTTGTTCTCCTGTCCTCTCTCTCTCTTTCTTTCTCTCTCTCTCTCTCTCTCTCTCTCTCTCTCTCTCTCTCTCTCTCTCTTTCTCTCTCTCTCTCTCTGTGAAAGTCTTAGGTGTAGAGGTAAAAAAAAAAACCAACAACAAAAACAAAAAACCCAACCATGCTAGCTCAGAAAATATGGTGCTGAAATGGATAGTTCCTATTTTGGAAAGCTGAATCAAGCTCCAAAATGATTTGCATAAGCTGAAACAATAGGTAGAAACTAACAAGATGAAATTAAATAGAGGTAAATTGTAAATCCCTGAATTTAGGTGGAAAACTATCACTCGTGCAAATATAAGCTAGGGGTAATATGGCTTTATTCATGTGAAAAACTACTGGGGTGGAGGTGGGGGAAGGGAATAATGACTATAACCCCAACACATGCCAATAGGATGGTGTAGCTGCTAAAACAAAAACAAAAGCAAAACCCTAATGTGATCTTAGGCTGCATTAATAAAAGACTAGAGTCCAGATCAAGCTGGTTGGGAGAGGTGGGGAGGGAGCGTGCCCACCGATCAAACCAAATCCGGAGCATTGTGTCTGGACCCTATCCCTGGTGAATGTGGAAAATTGTACAGGTGTCAGCTGGTTAGGGTGACACAGACAGCCATTTAGTAAGGATGGACTATAGACCATGAAATGCTGGGCATGAAAATTAGGCTACTATGCCCTGAATCCCCCTGGAAGTGCTCACCTTTGCTTTGCCTTTTTGGCTCTGGTTCCTGACTAGACACCCTGACCCAGTGCCCACCCTGCCTGTTTCCCACTGTGATAACTTCTTGCCTAGATTCCTCAGCTCCGGTTCTTGTCCCTCCATTTTGAATCTCTCAGATCAGATAGATGGCTTTATTCTCCTCAGGCCCCTCCCAATTCTGGACTGACATCCTGACATGATATGGTCCTAAATAAAGACCTCATCTCTACCCGATTGGCCAGCATCATGCAAACCCTGCCGTAATGACATGCTCGCATCTCTTATTCTATTGGCCTACAACGTAGTATATTCATCTGGATACTGCATATTGCAAAGGACAATGATAAGCTGTAATTCCTCCTAATGAGAACAGTCAGGATAGTGAGGGCACTCAAAACCATGTTATATGAGTAAAGAACTGGGAATATTTGCCCAGGAGGGAAAATAGATGGGCGTGGAGGGACACAATAGCTGTCTCCAAGCATTTGAAGGCTGTCATATGGAAGAAAGACCAGCCTTTTTCAACGTAGATGCAGAAGGGCAGAACTAGGACGAGTTGGTGGAAGTTATAGGAAGGCAGATTCCAAGTCTATAGGAGGATGCACTGCTTAGCAATTAATTAGAGCTGTCCCAAAATAGGATGGCTTGCCTCAGGAGGTTGTGAGCTCCCCAAGAGGTCTTGAAGTGGAGGTTCTTAGAGCGATGCTTTAGAGTGTATGGCTATTATCCCTTCCACATCGGGACTTTCCCCATCATGATTTCGATATATCGAGGGTTGGCATAAGAAATTAAATGGTAATTTTTAAGGAGTTTCACAGAAGCCATAGGCAACACAGAAAAAGTTTAGAAATTCAGAAATGCATTAAATATATGTGTAATATTGTCTAGCAACATATTTTAACTTTGAATATCATAATAATTCAGGCTTCTTCTCTGGTACGAAGGGAAGGCCAAAATTGTATGTGGGTTTTCCGGATCAAGGAGGCGCTGTGCCCCTAACCCCTACAATGTGGAAGAGAGAAATATTCCTTTTCAATAAATGTGCTAAACTAGGTGACCTTTTGAGCCTTTAGAATTCTTTGGACTTCTCTTTCACAGTCTAAACAGCCCTAGTTCTCAAAAAGATTTACTTGCATGGTGGTAAAATTTGGGCAAGCCAATGATTTGGGGAGCTGAAATGTGGCTCCCTCCCAATGAAGTAAGCACTTAATAAATAGGTGTTGAACTGAGCTGAATCAAGTGACCTGATTCAGATTCAGTCCTAAACCCCATATAGGCTTCCTGGAATGTGTGGCAGGCTCTTTCCCAGGCCAGTCCCTGAGTTCCTCCTAGTAACAAAGGGAGAAGGGCAGGTGGAGACATTTCTTCAGTTGTCCATCAGGCTCCTTGATCATGGTTTCAAGTCCTAGATTGACCTGTTGAAAATTATCTTTCTGCAGCCTCCTTCTCAAGTTTATCAGATCACTGATTTAGAGCTGGGAAGGATCTCAAAGGTCGTCTAGTCCTACTCCAACATTTTACAGATGAGGAAACTGAGTCCCAGGGAGATTACCCAAGGTTATACAGATGATATGTGTCAGAGGTAGGATTTGAACTCAGGTCCTCTGACTTCAGCCAGTGCTTTCCCCGCATAATGGGAAAGCATTTTGTAAAACCTATAATTGTTCTATAAGCTTTGAACAGTTGTGATATTTATTGCTGTTAATAACAATAAAAATAAGCATGTTGAAGATGATGGTTTGCAAAGCTTAGAGAAGGAGGAATGGGGATTCTTCTGTGGATTCATCTGTGCTCCCCAAAGGTACATTGTTTAAGCCACATCTAGGACTGAGTTTCTCAAATACCTCTTGTGTCTTTGTGTACTACTTTTTTTGTTTTGTTTTTGGAGGTAATCAGGGTTAAGTGCTTGCCCAGAGTCTCACTAGTAAGTGTCTAAGGCCGGATTTGAGCTCAGGTCCTCCTGACTCCAGGGCTGGTGCTGTATCCACTGCGCCACCTAGCTGCCCCATGACATCACACTCTTCCTTTCTTTAAATCTTTTTTCCAGTGCAGAGAATCCATTGTAAAACAAACAGTTGACCATTGATGTACCTTGTGGGTTAATCCTGCCATCATGTAACTGGGCAGATGTCTATGTGTGCGTGCATGTATGCGTGTAGCCCTTTGGGCAGGTGCATGCATGTATGAATACACTTTGCTAAGCTGATGGAGACATAGATTTAGAATGAAAAGAAGTCTCAGAGGTTATCTAGTTCATTTCCCTCATTTTCCAGATGAGACCCAGGGAGGTTAAGTGATTAACCCAAGGTAACACAGGTAGTCAAGGCAGAGTTTTCTGGCCTTGGTGGGTATTTCATCTTCTTGGAGTCCCAGTTTCCTCTTCAAAATTCAGTTAGCACAGCCCACCACCCAGTTCATAGAATTGTTGTCTCCAGGAAATCACTTTTTATGCCTGAGAAACATGTGCTATTCTTACTCTCTTGTGTGATCCTCACAGGGAAGTAGGTGGGGTGTGGATTAATAATAGCTCCATTTTATGGGTGAGAAAGGAAGTGACTGATCTAAAGTCACACAGCAAGTTAGGGGCAGAGGAAGGGCAGAGCCCTGGCTTCCTGGCACCCCACCCAGCTCAGGCTCAGGTGTGCTCAGAGCCTCACAGGTAAGCTGATTTGGGATGGGAATCTTCTTTATGCTCCTCTCTCAAGGACAAAATGGATTTTGGAAGGTTTGTTTGGTTGTTAGTATTTGCTTCCAAATCACTCATTTCCCAGCCAGCATTCTGGAGCATCTCTGCAGCTGCTTCTGGACGAATGGCCCATAAACTCATCTTTCTCTATCCCCACACAGAGCTTTGGAGCAGAGCTGCAGTAAGGATGAGATCTCCCTCCTGGTGGAGCAGGAGTACTTGAACCTCACGAAAGAGAACTTGAGCCTGGCCAGAGACAGCCCTGGGGAGCTGGACACAGCAGGTGACGCCCCTGAGCTGAGCAGGCCGGCCACTCCGCCCTTCCCTCCACATGCCCTGTCCCAGGCCAGCGGCCTCTCCCTGGCCCTCGCCTTTGGGGGAGACCAGCTGCTGGGCCAGAAAAAGGCTGTGGGGCAGGCCATCCAGCCCATGCTCAGTGGGCCAGGGGACAAGGAGCTGCCTGGCCGCCCTGACTGTGACTCAGTCAAGTCCACAGTCACAGGGATCCTGCGCTCCGCCAAGGGCAAGGGCACCAAGGGTGGGGAGGAGGGCACTGCCAGCCTTGCAGCCTCCAATTCAGAGATCAGCAAGCTCCTGGCCCAGTTCCCCCTGAAGCACATCGAGTCATCCAAGGCCCCTGACAACAAAATGGTGCTGGAGGAGACCAGGGTGATCAAGGACTTCCTTCAGAACAGCATGTTCAGTGGCCCCGGCCCCAAAGAGCCATCAGGTCCTGCGACCCTGCTTCCTCTGCCGCCGCCACCACTGCCAGCACTGCCAGAGAAGGCTCCTGAGCTCATCGGGCAGAAGAGACAGCTCCCGGTGTTTGCCAAGATCTGCTCCAAACCAGAGGCCGAGCCCTCAGTGGAGGGGCTCCTTGCAATGGGTGAGAGATTCTGGGAGGAGAGAGATGCTTGGGTGGGGACGAGTTTGGGAGGGTTCCCTAGGGGAGGACAGCTGACCGAGGTGGTCAGTGATGAACCTTTTGGTCCTGTTAGATCCACAGGTGTCACAGAAAGTCAATCAGTCAGTCAACAAGCATTTGTTAAGTGCTTCCTTGTGAGTTAGGCATTGTGCTAACCACTGAGGATACTGAAGTAAAAAATAGCTCAGAGAAAGAGAGTAAAAACCAGTACTGGATTTGAAGTCAGAGCTGTGGGTTCAAATCCTGTGTGATCTTGGGCGATGCTAATTAGTTATTATTTAGGAAATAATTTATATGTCAATTTAGGGTTTGCAAAGCACTTTATATGTTATCTCATTTGATTCTCACATCGACCCTCCATTTTATAGATGAAGAAACTTGAGGCGAGAGGCAATGGGAGCCTTGCTCAGAGTCACACAGCTAAGCTGTCGTCTGAGGCATGATTAGGACTCAGGCGTTCCTGACTCCGGTCCAACCTTCTGCACACATTAGTGCCACCCAGGCTCCTCTAGGGCAAGGGACCTAAGCTCCTGACCTCAGATTCATGTGTAAACAAGGGAGCTGGGCTAGACGGCCTCTGAGGTCCTTTCCAGCTTGAGATCTCTGATCCTTTGACCTAGCAAAGCCTCCGCAGGAGGATTTGGGAAGAGCTTCAGGGTCAGCCAAGAGCTAAGCCAACTTCATATAAGAGAGGCTCTTTCAAGGTTTGAGTTATACCTTTGGAGTCTTCAGGCCTGGACATGGCCTGGTCTCAAGACAGGAGCTGGATGAGATGATTTCTCTAGGCCCCATCCAGCCCAATGAGACACAGGGATGTTCTCGGTGTTGCCCTAGGGACCTGTGACAATAGAAAAGTTCATGTAAAATACAGGTCCAGCCATGTCAGTCTCCTGCACAAGAAGCTCCTCTGGCTCCCTATTGCCTCCATTTAAAGCCCTTCATAGTCTGGCTCCAGCCTTTCTTTCCTGGCAGTAGTGTATGTAGTTGGTTGGTTGGTTGTTGTCCTTTGTACTCGAAGAGGACCAAAGTGACATTGCTATGTTGGAGTCAAGTACAGCGTGTCTAACTATGGCTGAGCAGACCAATACGAGTTCGGAAGGCTCTACCGTGGGTAGAGGGTCCCACGCTTCCATCAAACTAGTCTACCTGGCAGGCAAACACATCCTGTACTTGGCATCCCACCTCCTGCCCTCAGGTGTTTGCACACATTGTCCTCCATGCCTGGAGTGAGCTCTCTCCTCACCTTTGGTTCTTGGGGGCCCCCAGCTCATTTAAAGGCTCATTTCAAGTGCCCCCTCCACTATAAGAAACCTTCATGATTTTCAGAATTGTTAATGACCCCTCCTCAAATGCTTTTTTGTTTTTTTTAAATGTATTTGTTTGTATTTGTTTATTTTAACGTATTTTATTGATTTCCCTGCATACGTGCCACTTTCCCGAATAGCATGTAAACACCTTGAGGGTAGGGACTGTATCTTTGTATTCCCAGAGCCTAGCAGAACACCTGGCACATGGAAAATACTTACTGAATGCTTGTTAAATTGCTGAATATTTCCCTAAATCCAATCCAATAGAGAACCTGGATGTTGCAGCCCTTTCTAAGCTTTGTTTCTCAGTATTTTTCCCTTCATTTTTCTGCCACCCCTAGGCACTAGGGAAAAGCAGAAAAGTGGAAGCCAACTGCCCGGGCCATTTAATAGAAAGGCCTAACATCTTTCAATGTCCTACTATGAGGGGGAACATTTTGAACAAGAGTTGTCTGCTTTACGAGAAAAAGGCAGATCCTCGTTTTCACCAAGATTTGCTCCAAGCCAGAGGGATTGACTGACGCTTCAGCCAAGGGACTCCTTGCTAGACTGGGGAGGCCTTGGGAATTGGGGGCAACAGATCCCAGAAGATAGTATCGCTGAGGCCAAAGATGTATTGCCCACTTCTAGGAAGAAGAAAACACCTGGCCTGTTGGCTTCCTGGTATCTTTCTTTTAAAGCAAGTGGCTCTCCTAAAATCTCCTCCTCCTTATGTGACATTAGGACAGCCTTAGGCAACTACCTTTCCATTAAATGTCCCAGGGAAATTCCCTACCTCCTACCCCATTGTTTTTTCCTGCTTTCTCTGGCATCTAGGGATTCATCTGTTTTATGCCTGGCACTGGATTGGGATGTGAATGTGAGAGTGAGAGTGAGTGAGTGAGTGAGTGAGTGAGTGAGAGAGTGAGTGAGAGAGAGAGAGTGTGTGTGTGAAGGGAGAGACACAAAAATGAAAAATGCTCCCTGACCTGAAGGAACTCACTTTCTACTAGGGGCAAAGTGGTCATTTACTTCCCCTCTCTTCCCAGCACACCAGGGCTGCCATTGCCCCTTAGTTTTTCTCCATGGCCCTGTAAGCAACACGGAGCCAGTTCCTGAGTAGCCACGTCTGGTTGAGCCATGTTCAATATCCTTTCCTAGTCCTGCTCCCTCTGCTCTGTGTGAGAGTGTGTGTATGTGTGTGTGTGTGTGTGTGTGTGTGTGTGTGTGTGTGTGTATCTGCATGCACAAATGTTCCTTGCAGGCTCAAGGCAGATTCATCTTCATATTGGCCTATATCAGCTTTCACTAGAGAAAGTCTTTTGCCTGGGATTTAGAAATGGGAAGACTTTTAGAGACTGTTTACTCCAGTGTCCTTTAGATGGGAAAATTGAGGATCAGAAGTGGAAAAGGGACTTGAGTAAGCTCAAGCATCAAGTCATGGCATCGGAGCTCTAAGGCGCCTGCCTCCAAGTACATCCCACCATGCTTCTTCTTGAATGCTCCATTTTTTAGAGATTAAAGAATTTGGACTCAGACACAGAAATACAGGATACTAGACCTGCAAGGGATACCAGGGATCCCCTAGTTCAGTTCTTCATTTTGCAGATGAAGAATCTAGGCACAGAAAGAGGGAATGACTTGGCCAAGATTCCACAGCAAATCAGGGGAAGACTTGAGATTTAGAACCCAGGTCTCCTGACCCCCAGCCAGGGTTCTTTTCACTCCGCAAGGCTGCCTCTCACATGTTGCATTTCAAGGTGAAAAAAAAATCTTCTTTCATGACCTGAGGTTATAGACGATCAGGGTGTAGGGGAAGGAGTACTGGATTTGGAGTTAGGACAGACTTGGGTTCAAATCACAGCTCTGACCCTTGTTAACTGTGTGGCTGTGGATAAGTGACTTTCTACGAATGGGCAAAACCAAAACCAAACCAGGCATAACAATATCTGTGCTATCTTACTCAGAGGACATGGCATAAGGAAATATGTGTGAAGTATTTTGAAAAACATAAAAAGCTAAATAAATACCCGTTAGTGTTTTCCTTATGTCCCTTTGTCATCTCTGAGGATAACGAGTGTCTCTGTACTGTGCCTCTGTGGGTTCAAATCTGTTCTTGCCTGAAGTCAAAAGGAGAAATTTCCCAAGGGCGGTCTGGGCCTCAGGTTCACAGGGTGAGCTAGAGTTTAGTGATTAGAGTGGGGAGGTATCAGAAATCTGGGTCCTGTTCAGATTAAATTCCAGTGCCCAGCAAAAGGTTTAGTACATAATGAGATCTTCATTCGCTTATTCATTCATTCGTCATGGGCTTACTACATGCAATGCATTATGGGAGCGACTAGGGAGATACAGAGTTTAGTAAGACCCAGTCTTTGCCCTCAAGGAGCTTAACACTTCAATAAAGGAAGACAGCTATAAGACGACCATAACAGAAATTTTAAAATGACGATGTTCCAGCACTTCAATAATCCAACAGATCTCTAATTCCATAGATGTGGGATCACCTCCAAGGACACAGAGTCGTGACTGTTCATGCCACGTCTCTCTCATACATGTCCTCTCATAAATTCTCCATAGGAGGAATAGAATGTGCTTTTGCTTAATTAAGGTCTGTTGGATGATTGGATGCATCCATTCTAGTCAGTCAGGTTCTCCTGGGTTCTACCTGTTCCGTCTCTGAATGGATTACCGAGATAGGACTCAGGAGCCTGGTAGGGGCTAACGTGGGCGAAGCATTTTCAAGAGTTGCCTCGGCCCCAGCCAGTCTGCCCTTCTCATCCTCTCTCTGCCTGTCAGCCTCTGCCACCCCCCCCACCAAGTGTGTGGAAGGAGAGATGCTGCTATTATTAGTGGGCATTGTTACTGCAGTTCATTGGCTCCGGGCAAAACTCAGCAAATGCAGAATCATTTAGAAGAGACTCTGGGACGTGTTTAGCTAAAAATGTCTTCCCCCCCCACCCCCCAACCAAACTGGCTTCAATCAGAATAGTTTTGCCTGAGTTGGGGCAGAGCTGAGATATCTCATCCTTAGCACTAACCCAGTAGTTCCTCCCCCTCCTCACTGTCCAGCGCCTCCTTAGAGCCAGGGGATTCCATCAGTCCCAAGAAACCGTGGGACCATGAGAGTATCAGTTAACTTCTCTGAGAGAAGAGGCTAGGGTAGGGCCACTAAGGGGCAATTTACTCTCCAGGAACATAACCTATCAATCAATCCAGCAATCAGTCACTGTAGAGTCAATTAGTGGTATCAGACGGTGGATAGATCAATATGAGCTGAGTTAATCAGGAAAAGCTAGAGAGAAAAAGCTGAGTCCGAAGGCGTCAGTAGCTTGGAGAAGTAGGAAAGGGTCTTCTAGGACCATAGGATGGATGAGGTAAGGAAAGATAGTTGAGCAGAACTAATAATAGGACATGGCAAATGGGGCTTTGTCTCAGGGCTCAAACATATAAAACACTGATAGCATTTGTGAAAAGCCTGCAGTGGACTCCTCCCACACCCTTTGTGCTTCCCCTAATCCCTAGGGTGGCCTGTCACTAGCAGCCTCAGTGTCCCAAGGTCTTTTGTCTCCTCCTAGTTCCCTTCAAACAATAAATGAGTGAATGAAAAGGCATTTATTAAGTGCTTACTATGTGCAAAGCATGGAGTTAAACCCTGAGGATACAAGTAGAAAAGTAAAACACTCCCTGCATTGAATGAGCTCATATTCTAATGGGGAAAGCAAAATGTAGTGGAAAGTTTAGTTGCAAAGTAGATGACAAGGCTGGAGAGGACAGAGGTCAGTAAAGAACTCAGTGTGTACATGTGTGTTGGGGTGTTCTGGACCCTGATGAGGAGCCATTCTCCCATGGGGCAGGGAGAAAGCTCTCCCAGGCCCCAGCTGGTGCTGATTCATCTTCCCTCTCACCACAGAGAGGACTCCAAGCTCCAAGGAACTGGTCAAGGCCCCCCGAGATGCCCTGGTTCCCAGCCAGTGGCCCCAGTGCCGGAAGGACATGTGTAGTGAGGAGGGCCCCAGCAGTGGCAAGGCCGGCAGCATGTTTGTGTCCCTGCCTTCCAAAAAGCCTCCGTGGCCCACGGAAAAGAACCTGCTTTATGAGTTCCTCGGGGCAGCGAAGAATCCTGATGGACAGCTGAGATTACGGAGCAAAACAGAAGTGGATGGGCTGGAGCTGAAGTGTAAGCTGGGAGGTGGGGAAGGGTCGAGAGAACACTAGAGGGAAGGGCTTCAGTGAGCATCCTTGTGGGAAAGAACTCAGAGAGCTGCTCCTAGGCAGGTGATCATAAGAGATACTCCTGGAGGTAGGAGTCCGGAGACATAAGAGCCATTCCAATCTAGGCTTTTTAAATGGGAGAGCTGTGTGACCCTGGGCGAATCACTTTACCTATGTGAGTTCCCTTTTTTTCCCGTCTGTAAAATGTAGGCAATCTGATGCAGTGAAAAGAGCATTGGCCTGGAAGTCAGCAAATCTACATAATAATTTTATATCATTTTTATATAATTTAATTTTTCAGTATATAGATTTTTGGTTTGTTCAGATTTTTCTTTCTAGATTTTTTTTTCTTTCCAAAGAGACCTCATTTTTCAGGTTCTAATCTAAGATCAGATCAGTATATTGCTGTGATACTTTCTAAAAAGACATTTAAAATGGTAACAGAGGTTCTCCTTTTGCTTTAGAGTAACTGATGTTGGCATTCGAGGCCCTTCAAAAATCTGTCTGCTGCCATCTTGTCCAGCCTTGTCTTCTATTCCTGACTTCATCAACGCCAGGCTCCCACCAAACAGAATTATGCCCTACTCCTTGTTCTCATTTTTTCCTTTCCTATGTCTATGCCATACTTTGTACTGTCTCCCTTTGCCTGCAATACACAACCTCTTCCCTCAAATGCATTGGCTCTTGAAATCCCCATCCACCTCTAAGGCCAAGTCAGATAATCTTCCTGGAAGACATCCTTGATTTTTCCACTTAAAAAATGAAACAGAACAAAACCAGTCTCCCATTTCCTCCCATTTATTTCCCATAACACATTGCCAGGACCTCTCCTTTGTACCCATCTTACTCTTTTTATATCCCACCCCTGTGTACAAATGTCTTTTCTCCTATTAGATTGTCAGCTACTTGAGGTCAGGGCCTTTTTCTTTATATCCGCATTGCCAAGCACCTAGCCTTGAATACAATAGGCTCTTGCTAAATTTTATTTATTGAACTCTTGGATCCCTGGTTTGGAATTTCCTGCTCTTAGTGCAGTTAGTCAGGATCTGTCTCCATTATTACTAATATTTTTAATCTCTCTGACAATTGGCCACTCCTTCCAGCAAACTAGTCATTATTCCCAACAAAGAAGCTAGTAGACCCTCCAATTAGTCTAATTAGCACTGAGGTTCAGACAAATAATGCCATAGAAATCTCATTGAATCAGGCTAATTCAGGGCAAGAGTAGGATATATTCTATAATATTTTAGAAGAAACTGCTTTGATACTTTTAAGCACAAACAGCACAGTTCTCTGACCCATTCCAGCTCTAACATTCTACGATGAGAGGAATTGCTAAGAACAAATTCCACACCTTCCTATAGGACATGAAACCATTCATAGGATCACAGTACCAACATTTAGAGCAGAGATTTCCTTAGGGATCATCTAGGGACCACCTGCAGCCTCGAGACCACGCGTGGCCCTCTAGGTCTACAAGTGCAGCCCCACATGTGGCCTCGAGGCTGCTGGTTCCCAACCCCTGAATTCTAGGCCAACCTCTTTGTTTAACAGATGAGGAAACTGACCCAGAGAGGCTAAACAACTTTACAGACTCAAATCTTAGTGTTAGGAGGGACCTTCAAGCTCCTAAAACATACCCAGAAAATGGTTCTCCACCCTTTGTTTGAAAGTGTCTAGTAAGGCAAACTCTACTATGAAAAGCAATTCCATTTGTGGCCAGTGCTCATTGGTGGGAAGTTTTGACTTACAAGGAAGCCTAAATCTGCCATTCTTCACCCTCTAATGATGCTCCTACTCCTGTCTTTTGGGTCCAAGTAGAATTAGTCTAATCTCTTGACCTCAGGACAGCCCTTCAGATACTTGCCCACAAAACCCCTTGAAATCTTTTCTTTTCCAGGTTAAGCATCCCCTTCTCCTTCATTTTAGCCCCATAAAACATGCTTTTGAGCGAAGAAAGGAAATAAGCATTGATTTAGTATCTAGTATGTGCCAGGCATTTTGCTAACCACTTAATAAAAATTATCTCATTTGATCCTTACAATAACCGTACGAGGTAGTTATCATTACTATCCTCATTTTATAGTTGAGGAAACTGAGACAGAGGTTATGTGACTTGTCCAGGGTCATCCAGTATCTGTGGCTGGATTTGACCTCAGGCCTTTCTGATTCTAGACTCAATGCTTAGCACAGTGCCTGGCACGTAGCAGGCATTTAACAAATGTTTACTGATTGATGTCTACTGCACCATCTAGCTGCTTAGGTCTTTCATAACCTTTGGCTCCCTGTTTTGGGTACTCCACAGCTTATCAATGTGCTTTCTCAAATGTGGCGAGCAGAACTGAACACCACTCTCCAGATGTGATTTGATAAGGACAAAGTACAGTAAAAGATTACCCACCCCTGTCCTGGACATCATGTCTCTCTAAAAGGCAGCCTGAGATTACATTAGGTTTTTGGTTGCCATATCACTTAGTGATGACTCATAACTGGTCTTGTGGTCCACTTTCCCATGGTCACGCAGGTAAAAATTAGCAGAACAAGGTTTGAAATTCAGATCTTGAGGTTAAGCCTTTCTAATTCAGTGATCTTTATTCTCAGGAACAAATAGAAATCCTTAGAGGTCTTATTTTAATGGATAGACAAAAATGGCAACTGTCTTTCTGCTTTAATAAAAATATTAAAACAAATGCTTCTTGATTATTTAAAGCAGTTTAAACATTTCCCTTTTATATATGTTATGAACTTGCTTTGCCATGTTTTGTTTTGTTTTTGGTTTGTTTGGGTTGTTTTTGTTTTTGTTTTTTTTTAATGGAAAGAGGAAGCGATTTGTTTTTTGTTTTGTTTTGTCAGTTGGAGGCAAAATCTTGTCCAACCCAGGTCAGAATTATCACATACTGGTGAGGTTTAGATATTCAACTGGATTTCAGAGGAGTGGTCCTCTGAGAACTGTAACTTCTATGCTTAGTGTTGAGCTGAAGGGTAGCTGGATTCCTGGCCCCTTTTTGAGTGAAGCCCTTGACCTCTGTCCTACAGTCAATGCACCAATGACGATTGCGGACAAGAACAACCTCAAGTATACTGGAAATGTGTTTACGCCACGCTTTGCCACAGCCTTGACCTCGACAGCACTGAACCAGCCACTCTGGCTCAACCTGAATTATCCTCCACCTCCTGTGTTTACAAACCACTCAACTTTCCCACAATACCAGGTAATTGTGTCTTGCACCCTGGGCCCTGGACCGTAGAGTCACCCACAGACTAGGCCATAGATAGGCAAGTTGGATTTAGATAACCCTGTCTCTCCAAGGTCCTCTGGGAAAAGGGTATTAGATCTCCTGGCTCTCTGATTCAACACTCTTGAATCTAGGTCTATGACTATATAGCACACAGTGAGTCAAGGGAGGCCAAAAGCTCAACACAGGCCCCTAAGTAGGTCTTTATGCTATCCATGAATGCTCTAGTTGGCCCTTCTACCTAGATGTAATAAAGTGTTGCATTGTCTGGTTTCCAGATCACACTGTGATGTCTAGACATGGCAGGGCTCTCTTGAGTAAGGCTAGTGCCTCCAAACAGGTTCTTTTCTAGTTTCAGGGCAGAGTACCAGGAGGCCTGGCTGAAACATCCATTGAAAGCACATTCCAACATCCTCCTGGTTTTCCAGGCCATGCCAACTACTTGAGGAATGACACACATACTTGGTTGGTAACAAGGTTGCTATTGATTGGGAGTATCAGAGAAGGGTCCCCAGAAGTGTTGACCCTTAAACTTGATTTTAAACCTATGGCAAGAAGTTTACAGGAAATTCAAGAGGTACATAGGGAATGGCCATCAACCAAAGGTATAAAGGGGTATGTATGGCAGACTCCATGCAAGGGGGAAACAAAACTTTGAAAAATGTGCTACTTGAACCAAAACAAACCAGTGAATGAATATGTAGCAAAGTCCCCTGTCTTGCCACTGTACCTCAATCTATGGAAGTCTGGAACTGAATCCAGGCAAACAGCATCATGACTCAAAATCCACTCAAGGAATCTGCTTTTTAAAGGAATTCTATAACGAATTTTTCTGTAGAAAGTGAATGGTGCTTTTGTAATATGAATATATACTTCTACTTTGTCTAGTTTGTAATTGGGGAGATCAGGCTTTCTGAAAACAAAGTTCATCCATCTTTAGAAGCATCTATTCTTTCTCCTGGGCTTTTGTCAAGTGGTTTTCCTAGGGCAACTAGTGACACCCCTCTGTACCTGTGATTGGGGATCCTGGTCAGTTGGGCTCACCATATTCTATGCAGTCATTCAATTCATACCAGGAGTGCCATCCACTGACTCTCCTCTGTGTTGGTTCTAAGGAGCCAGCGGTACCAGGGATGACTTCCTTTGTTTTTCTCCACGTCTGCTGTGGATATCGCCATTCTGATTCAACTCAGCTCAACAAGCTGAACAACATATTATTAAACATATTAACATAAACATATTAACAACATATTATTAAACATATGTTGTCCACAGAGCACTATAGTAGGAGCTGGGGAAAATATAATCTTTAGATCAGGCATAGTTCCCACCTTCTTGGATCTTACAGTTTGGAAGGGGGAGAGGGCTCATGCACAAACAAATATAATACACAATATGTTAGCAAAGTGCATAAAATAATTGAAAAACAAAGTGCTATTTGAGGTCTGAGGGGGAAAAGGTTGCTATTGACTGAGAGGATCAGAGAAGTCCCTCGTCTCTGGAAGAGGTGACATTTAAACTTGATTTTAAACAAATGGTAGGAATTTAACAGTCAATTCAAGGAGAGAAAAGTTATTTTATCCACAGGGCACAATATCAGCAAAGGCACAGAGAAGGGAAAGTGTAGGGCTTGTATGGAAGATAGGAAGCCAAACTGGGCCTGAAAGGGTGGGAAATGTGGTATGAAATAAGGCTAGAAAGTTAGGGAGTGTCAGACTGGGGAGAGCCTTGAAATCTAGCCAAAGGGCTTAGCATTTTACTTGGGAGTCTGTCAAGAGCCACCAAAGATTTTTGAGCAGAGGTTTGAAATAATCCAATCTATTTAATTCAGCTTGAAAGATATTTATTAATCAGTTACCCTGCACAAGGCACTGTGCCAGGTATGAGAGATGTAGAGATAAAAAATAAAATTGTTCCTGCCCTTATTGACCTTAAAAAATAATTGGAGGTGGGGGCAGGAAGGAGTATATTAAATATATGCAAATAAGCAAGATAAGGTTGATAAGGGCAAAGAAGGGGATATGAGTGAGGACCAAGAGAGGTTTTAAGGCCTGCAGGAGGTAAGATGGCAGAATGAAGAACAGACGATCCCAATCTTCTCAATAAAACAGGAGGTAAAATCATCTGCTGAAGAAAAAAGGGAGATAAAGGTGGGATGAGTGGCTTGAGGGAGGTTTAAACCCTTCCTTTTGGGGAATGTGATAGGGAATCAATCAGAAATGGAGGGCAATTTTCATTCGATAGGAGGGAAAACTTGCTAACACTTAAAATTACTCAGAAGTAAAATGGCCTGCCCTGAACCTCTCTTGCTCTTGGAGTTTTCAAGAAAAGATTGAATGACCACTTGTTGGGGGGTTACTGTTCAGGAGATTTCTGTTCCAGGTATAGGATAGACCAAATGACCTCAAAGGACTCTTCCAACTCAGAGAGTTTTGAATCAGAGGAAAAATAATATTACCATGTGGAAGTGAAAGCTGATTTGAAATTCAGCAGTATGAATTTGTAATGGGTACAGTCAGCAGTTTTATGACTTCCTTCTGCAGTACTTGGCAGTCTGGGACTAAGAGTAGATGGTTAGGGCGACCCCAGGTTAAGGTAATGATTTCAAAGGTCTGAATGCTGGAGAACTGTGCCAGCTGACAGAAATGGTGAAGTCAGAAGGAAGAACAGATTTGGGAGAAAGGTAATACATTCATTTGAGACCAAGATCATAAGTTGGTTTGTGGTGTGTTAAGTTTGAAGGCCAGTGGGATATCTCCGAAGTGATGTCTTGTAGACAGTTGGAGGTGTAGGTTTAGAGCTCAGAAGACAAATCAGAGCTAAGAGATACAGAGTCATTCTCATAAAGATGATAGGGAGGCCATGGGAATGAATGAGATTGTCAAGGACAGGTGTGAAAAGAAAGAAAAGGACAAGGGCAGAACCTTGGGGAACATTCATTCTGTTGGGAAGAAGGTGAAAAGGCAGCAGATGAAACAAAGAATCAACAAGCATTCAAGTGCCCGTTTTGTGCCAAGTATTGTGCCAGGTGCTGGGGGTACAAAGATAAAAATCAAAGTATTCTTGATATCAAGGAGCTTAGAAGCAAGAGGAAAAGCAATATCCTGATAGTGGCATGTTCTGGACATTTGGCATTTGGCAAAAGTAAATTCAAGGATACATAGGAGTGGGAGCTATCAAACAGAAGGTTATGGGATGGGGAAGGCACAAAACTGAAATGAGTCCTAATCAGTCCATTTTTTAAACCTCCCAGAAGGATAGTAGTCTAGAAGTATCAACAGTAGGCTCACCATGACACTGGTGATTTGATCTGATTGCCTGTTTCTGTCCACATCAAGTTCTTGTTCCGATATAGTTTTGGACTTCGTCATGACAGTGTTCACAGGCCTATACAAAGCAAGGACCTCTTCTTCATAGAGCCAAAATTCTCTCCTCTCTTGTCCAATTATCTGAGTAACTGTCTTCCTTGGAACCTGTTCATTTGAGTCTGTATCTTGGGAATGATGTCTCATCTGTATGATTATTGTGAGGATGAGGGTGCCTGGAAGGGATTCTATTTGTCTGTATGTGTCTGTGGGTTTCAGGAAGGACCAACAGAGCTGGCCTAAACCAGTTAGATTAATAAGGAGCATCTATCTACCTTTAGTGAGAACTGTCCCTAGCCTAGGCTTATTCAATTCTTATCTCAGAGTGTTACCCTGAAGTTCTTCCATCTTTAATTTTGATCAACATTGTGCTTTTAAAAGAAGTAAATACCTTCACATCATTCCCAATCTTTCTGCACCTGACAATCATCCAGTCTCATACTGGAAATTCTAAGTGCTAAGGTGAAAGATAAAGATGTTGAGAAAGAGAGAGAAACAAAGAGTAAAGGGAGTGAGACTAAAACAAGATTCCACAGAAATTGATGAAATTACAAAACCCATTGGTCAAAGAAATAAAACATCTAAGTCTCAAACATCTGCTTAGATTGGCTTTGGAGGGAGCTAGCTTTGTCTTACTCCTCTGGCTCTTAGAACCAACTTCATGTAGTGAGTGCATACTAGGGAATGCTCCAGTATAATGCAACAATTTTTTGTTTGAGTTTCTTAAGTTTTTTCTTTTGAATTCATATAATTATGCACTATAGCTCCTTTTTAAACAGAACTTTTACAACAATAAAGCAACCTGCCATGATGAAAGGTGTGCTGGTCTTTCTCTTGTTTACTGACATAGAGTACAAAGTATATTCTGGAAATGACGATTGCACAATTGTAGGCAGAATAAGTCTATTCTCAAATGCTACTCATAAGCTATTGAATACATTTGCCACTCAGAAACTTGAAGCGACCTGTGCTTAAAATAACTTCCAAGATATATTGAAGAGTTTCATATCAGTCATTCTAATTCCTAAGGTTCCTATGAAGAGAGACTCTCCTTATTTCTTGAAGGAAACAAAAAAGAGGACCCTGAGTAGAAGAATTTTATGCTTCTAACAATGAGCAGGACTATAATACTTAGCCTTAAGATCCCTCACTGTCCGTTCTTCCTTAAAACTAAAATATTCAATAAAATTATGGAATTATTAGAGTTTAAATCTCACCAGCAACAACAGATGATCCCTAAGCTCAAAGTCCTATTAACAGTCGTTATTCAAAGATTTAAAATTTAATAAACAGAATCAACCATTCAGTAATAGCATGGTTGTTTACAATGCAGAGGTAGTATGCCATTGTTCTCAATATTGCAATTCTAGGGATTTCCTAGATGATAGAGGGTCATAGATTTAGAACCGTATAGGAATTTAGAGCCCCAAACTCCTTATTTAACAGGTAAAGAGGTTAAGCAGTTTGCTCAAGGTCACACATGTGGCAAGTGAAAAAGACAAGATTTGAACCTGGGTCCTCTAAACTCTAAATACAATGCTATTTTTGCTGTACCCCATTGGCTGTACTATGTTGCCACAGGTTGCACGAGCAGCTTGAATATAGAAATCACAGTGAAGACCTTCAGGAGAACCCTTTTCTGAATTAAATCTTAAAATGCTATTGGCTATAAACAAAGATTTAGCTAGTAAGACCAAATAATTATATGTCATGGAAATTAAAAGTGTATCTTCTAATTTAACACTGTTCGTAGCATGTAGGCAACTCTTGCAAATATTGCTAACAGAACACGGAAGAGACGACACTGCAATATCTGCAAATCAATTCAGATATAGCAACCCTTTTTCAGGCTGCAAAACATTACAAAGACACTCTGCTTGCAAATTCAAGAATGCACATTCTGTAAGAGACGGGGTCACCTTGAGAAAGTAACACATTCACAATCCATCAGAAGAAAGCCCAGGAACTGCCATCACAGTTCATATCACCCATCTTGATTATTCACATGGGAGTAAAGCTCTGTAGTTTTCAGGATCATTTTCAGAGGCTCCATTGTCTCAAGATGCTGCACTATTTGCCATAGTACTTAAAATGACTTGGAGTACAGGATGGAAATTGACTCCTATTGTAGTGTGTTGCATTAATAATTGATACGGATGCCGTCTGCAATTTTTTTTTTATTTTACCTGTTACTCAACTTCTAGAAGGCACTTGTGCATTCAGGATGACAAGGTCACCCAACTGGAAGCTGCCACATTGTGAATGAGCCAGGATGGATTCTTCGCCAAGAAGTTTCCAATTCTTCACCCCAAAAAAGAAGCAGGAAAGCCTTATATAAAGTGCCCAAGTGTGTTCACCTCACTAGAACAGCTGATCAGTGCATGGCTCCGAATTACAAAGTGCGAAAAGCAACTATACAAGAGAGAATTATGGTTGGAAGGACAGTGATGTTTTTTGAAAGATACACAGATAGGAGCAGGTGGAAATCAGATGTCCCATGGCCCAGTCCCATTAGCCCTGAAGTAGAAGTTCCATTTAGCATAACCAGCCCAGATCCCCGGATTCTGAGCTATGTTACAAGTCTGATAACAATCATGTGTGGCAATTGGCAACTAACTGCCACAATACGGGGCTGGTCCAAAGCCTTCAGGGGCAGAAGAAGATTTATACCTCTCAGGAGCTAGGTGCAAAAGTACTAACATAGTTGGACTTTTCCATTACATCTCATTCCCACAGCATGGAGGTGTCCACTGAAGCTTGTGACCCTGTTAGGAGCTCTATCACTGTTTCCAGGTGGAAGTCTCCCTAACTTAGCCTTGGAGATGGCATCAGCAAAAAAGCATTGGTGGGATGGAAAGAGGAAGCAGAAGCTGAGAGTAGGTGACCTAGAGCCTCCTAGATTTAGAGCTAGAAGGTGCCTCACAGGTTCTCTGAGACCCTTCATATTACAGATGAAGAGACTCAGGATCAGAAAGGTTCAGTGTTTTGCCTCAGATAATGGAAATAGTAAATAGTTGAGCTGGGTTTTGAACTGAGGTTTCCTAACTCTAAACCTCATGCTCTTTTCATTGTACCCCAATGTCTATCCCTAGGAATCAGAAACATGAGCAGAAAGATACACACACACCTATGGAAAATATGTAGAGTACAAGCTTTTTCCTTTTCTAGTTGGTTCAGAGGCCAGTAATACAAACTTGTGCTCCTCCATACCAAGACAGTCATTTGATGAGAACAATCAGACTACAGGATGTTGTCAACATTTTCTATCTTGCTAGTTTTCGGTGGAATTAGACTCTCCCAGGGTAGAACCAATGTCATTCCATCCAGATCATCCTAACCCACTAATTCACCTGGAAGCTAGGAATTTGCCCTTTGCCCTAAGGGTAAAAAATGAAAGTGCCGTTGAGCATTCAATTCAATTTGTTTCAGTTCAACTCAATTTCACAAACTTTTATTGGGTACCTTTATTGGGCATCACACAAATGAGTCATTCTAAAGTCAAGGCAAGTCAACAAGCATTGATTAAGTGTTTGCTACTGCCAGGCACCATGTACAAATACACCATCCTAGAAGTAGAAACACAAGAAGAAAGACAGTCTGTGCCCTCAGGGAACTTAGATTCTAATGGTAGAAGACAAAGCATAAAAGGAAACTGAAAAGGGTGGAGGTATGTTAGAGAACCTCTAGAGAATCAAGGGTGCAGCCTGAAGTAGAAGCCATGGCTGGTCTGGGAGTTCTCCTTAAAATTAAAGTTCAGGGAGGAATCAGTAGATCAGAGCAAGAGGCCCAAGGGCTGGAAGGTACTTCCAGCATGAGAAGCCCAGTGGTGAGGTGAACTTCTAGGATGGAGAGGTTTCTGTGGCATGCATGATAGACAAAGAGGTAGGAATGCAGCCTGGAGATGAATGAAGACCAGTCACACAGCCATGAACTACATTGATTGTGTGGGCACCTTAACCTGAAAGCTTTGGGAAGATGACAAATGCATTGTAAACAAGGCCCTTCGGCAGCTCCCGTGTTCAGTGCCTCCCATCAGCCATCTCCTCGCTATTCTTGATGGAGGGGAAGATCCTAACAAAGTGTGACCTGGCCCAAGCTTATCAACAGCTGATTGATGGCGGCACTGGTGCTGCAAACCACCAGGCAGTCACTAGTCACTGAGCAGTGTTCTTGCTTGGAGTTGAATTCCTTCAGTCTGGAATTGCCACTGCCTAAGGATTTCTTGGGGCTTCTTAGAAACCTTGCTCTCTGAGATTCCAAATATGAGACTGTATTTTAATCCTTGGATCATGGGAGCAACAGTGGGTGATTTTGTAGAAAGTCCCCAGGAAGGCTTATGCTGACACAGTAAGTCAGGAGGAAGAAGGGAGTTAGAGTCCTGTTAGAATACCCGGTGTCACCTTTGTGGCCAACACATCAATGTTACTGGTCTTCACACCACTCTAGATAAGAGAGGGTGTGACCCATGCTGCACCTTCCTCAAAACCTTCCTAGGGCATCCTTCCTCTGTGAAATTACTCAACTTCTGCTGTGTTCTTTGTCTATAAGATGGAACCACTGTGAAGTCGCTTCTTCTCTGACCAGAAAAAGCTTCCTGTGGCATCAAGTGCTTTTCAAAATGCCAGTTATTGACTTCTGAGTCTGCTCAGGTGCATCACAGTGAACAGGAGGCATCGTTTCTTACCTGTGTGGGAGCCATGCCCAACCTCCGAGTGCCAGATGATCTCAAGAACCCAGTTGTTTAATACTTGAGAGTACTCTGTTAGAAACCCAAGCAGATATCATAGGAGTCAAAAGTTTCAGAAACGTGACTATACCTCAACAATTTGAACAGGTCATGAGCCTCTGTGGATCTCTCACTGGCTACTTGGTGCATGCTTTGGGGTCAGGAAGACCTGAGTTCAAATTTTGCCTCTGATATTTATTAGCTGTGTGACCCTGGGCAAGTCAGTTAGCACCTCTCAGCCTCAATTTCCTCATCTATAAAATGAGAACAATAATAGCCTCTACTTCCCAGATGAGTCGACATATGCAAAGCACTCGACAAACCTTAAAACGCCATATAAACGCTAGTTATTATATTGTCATTATTTTTGTATTCAACTATTCTAAAATATATGTGCCTATTCAGCACTTATGACTGTGAGATGTATATACACAAGCCTAGTTATTTAGTATCTAATGACATCCTGAGCTACCCACCATGTCAAATCCTAAAGTTTGCTGTTCCATCCCCAATGGAAATTTTGTCATTAGAAGATCTCCATGACTTGTTTTACTAGACAGATAAAACAGGGACTACTCTGATTAACACAGGTATTGAACCGAGCACACAAAGTGGTCACCTATTGATGACAGGACTTTAAGTCATTCATAGGTTGCCTACAAGATTGCGTTCCCTTAGAGGATGCATCTACGGCATCATTTGCCATATTACTTGTGACTTCAGAAAACTATCATATGGGCCACACTAACCTAGAATGGTTTGAATAAAGCTTTGCTTGCAAAGTAATCTTGAAGACTTGCAGCAAAACAACAACAATAGTCTTACAGCTACATCTTATAGCCTAGAATGATTTTTGATAGAGAAAAGATTGTAAGGAAAGAGATTATATATCAGATAAATCCACATAACCCACAGAAGGTGACCTGTCTCACTTTGGGAAGTGACCAACAAGCTTAGTCAAAGCTTTGATTGATTTTTCATACTGATTTTATTGATTTTTCAGCATCATATTGAAAGAAGAAATTATTGATTGTGGTAGGCCCCTTCTCAAAATGGCTGATGATACCGCTATTGCTTCCTTAAACTTCAGGAACTGGCAGACATGATCATTTCTGAGAACAGGTTTCCTATTAACCTATTAGGTTTCTTAAAGGTTTCCTATTAGCCTCAGTTAAATTTATGGACAGGAATTTTATCCAAGTTGTCATTAACATGCCAGATAATCCTCAAGCAAATTGTTAAAGGGTTCTACAATTACTTAGAATTTCCTAAAAGAGATTTTGGGAGAGCATTAACCATCATGACTTGCCAGGTTCCCATCATTAAATGTATCATTCCATGCCCAACAATAAACATCGGTCTTGTTAAATTACTGATTGGATAATGTTTCAAGATTTGCCTTGACCATTAAGACTTACCTGAGTACCTACTAGATGAACGGTAATGTATTACAGCCACAGTCATAGTTATAGTCATAATCCGTAAACACTTATGAAACACCTATTATTTGCCAGGCACCGCACTGGGGATATAAACACAGACAAAAAGAAAGACAGCTGCCCTTGCCCTAAAGGAGCTTATGGTCTAATAGGAAAAGATAATACATCATAGAAAACTGAAAATCATGGGAGGTAGGGTATGGGGAGGCAAAGGAAGGTGCTGGAATGACAGAGAACTGCAAAGAAGTCCAAAAGCAGTGTATCCATTGGGAAATAGGAAGAAGACTGCTGGGACAGCCTTGGAGGTTTTGAAGCTCATGGTTCTGCTTCTAGTTAGAGGGTCTTGTGGATACTATCTCATATATAGCCATTCTTCATTTATTTTAACAAGAGAGCTAGGCATAATGGACCTGGGCCAAGGTTCCTGTCACTATAATTGAGATCTTGGGGCTTGAGTCATATGAAGTTCAGAAAGCAGATGGGCCAACATGGTGTCCTCATCTTGATCAATTACAAAAGCATTCTTCCCGGGGTGAATGGACCACAAGAGGTTAGAAGTGTCCCCTCTGATGGTTATCTAGCCTCAGGCTTTCAGCTGAACTTCCTGAGGGTTCTCCAAAGCCACAAAATGAGGTTAGAATTGAGTCTTCTCTGATGACTCCAACTAGCGAAGCGAAAGTACCTTGTATCTTTTTCTTCTGCTCTTATCTCTGTACTGGGTGAAAGGTTGTGTTAGCTCAGGTGACAATGTCAGCTGGTTTGCAGGATATTAAATTTATTTCCTTGGTGTTATTTAGAGTTTTATACCCTTAGAGTTCTGGTGGTTGTACACTGCAGTGGTTTCTGGAGTGATTTTTGTAACAATCATGTTCAATCATGTTGAAGGACTGACGGTCCCTTGTCTGTTTACTGATACCCACCGCTACTTTTTTTTTCAAGGCTCTTTTGCAAATCTTTTTCCTCCTTCCCTGGGCTGAATGTTCTGGAGGATGGTATCTGGCAGCAATGGAAATAACTATTTCTATGTGTCCTGGACATGGACAGTGGACTGGCTGGGGAGGGGGTGGTGAACCCATTGCCCATACTGTCAATGAAGTCTCTTCCTTCTTTGGCTAAAATCTTTCCCCCAATCTGCCCGTGCTCCTTATAAGCTAGAACACTTTTCTATAGCCTTGGATAAGCATATTGCCTAAACCAGTATAACTTTGGAGGGACAAGGAATTCTTGGTAAAATAATGGAGGCCTTCCCAAGGAGGTAGCTGGGAATCGGGCCAAGGAGAGGAATTTCGGAGATCATAGTTGCTCCAGTCTTTCAGGGGCCATTTGCTTGCAATGCAGTCAAAGCAGGCCTGGCTGTGATGAGTGTGATAAAATGTGGCCACCACCTCTAAGCTCCAGGATAGGGAACTAGCCAACTTCATAAATCACACTCTGGAGACAGCAGCTCTGTTCCCACTCTTTATGCATCGATTTTAATCATCGCAGCCAGCATCTTGTGGCATGCAGGGTTTGGCTCATTCAACCCTCAAAATCCTGCTGTCACCAGAGTGCCCTTACTATGTCATTGCCCGCTTCCCTTAATAAGCCCAAGCCATAAATGGGTTTTTAGCAAGGCTTTACGAATGCCAGGGGAAAAAGTACAAACATGCAAGAGATTCAGTTTACAAAGTACGCAGAAATGTAGAGTCTTGATTCTTCCTTAGATTCAGTTTAACAGTAGGTCTTTATTAAGCTCCTGCTATGTTCAAGGCCTTCTTTTGGATTCAAGGTATCCAAAGACAAAGTATGAAACAGTCCCTGCCCTGAAGGAGCTTACACAGTAGCATCATCACCATCATCATCATCATCACCATCATCATCATCAATATCGGGTGGGCACCATCCTCATTGTTATCATTTCAATTGCAAAGTGCTTTAAAATTCACAATGCACATCTACATATATCACCACTGGTTCCTTCCCTGTTGTCTACAAACATGCCTAGACTTTTCTATCCTTAAAAAAAAAGTTCTCCATTCAACCCTGCCCTCCCCTCAAACTACCACCCTGTAACTCTCCTCTCTTTCACAGTTACACTCTTAGGAAAAACAGCAGCTATCTGTGCTAGCCTCCCACTTCTTAATACTTGTCTAAAGCTGCTGTCTCCAAGCACTAATAAGTAATTTTCATTACTAATTCCAATAGTCTTTTCCCATTCTTCTTGACCTCTGTGTTATCTGCTGCTATTGACTACCTTTCTTTTCATAGATACTATCTAGGTTTTTGTGACACTGCTCTCTTCATTCCGCCCCACCCCCATCTGATTGATCCTTCTCAGTTGCTTTTGCTGAGTGGCCATCTCTGTCATGGCCACTAAGTCTGGCTACATCCCAGGGCTCTGCCCTAGGCCCTCTTCTCATTTCTTCCTATACTTTTATCTCTCAGGGATCTCATCAGCTCTCATAGGTTCAAATAATCACTTCTATAGATGACTTCCATATCTATCCAGCTTTCTATTCTTTCCTGAGCTCTGGTCCTGCATTAACAATTCTTTACTAGGCATCTGGTATATCCCTTCAATTCAACACATCCCTTCCTAACCTCCCTATTCTATCGAGGGAACCAATATCCTTCCTAGGTCCCTAGGTCCCCAGGTTCACAATCTGAGCGTCATTTTTTATTTTTCCTATTCTCTCGCTCCCTATATCCAAGCCATTTCCAGGTGTGATTCCACCATATCCCTCATTTACTGTTCTGCACCGCCATGACCTTTACCCTAATTCAGGCCTCCACACTTCCCGCCTGATCTACTGCAAGAACTTGCCAGATGGTTTCCCTAATTCTAACCTCTTTTCTCTCCCCTTTCAAATCCATCCTCCACATGGCTGCCAGATGGATATTGGGCTGACCCTACTGAAGAAGTTCCATTGGCTCCTTCTTGCCTCTAAGGCAGAACAAAATCTCTTCTCTTTGACAGTTAAAGCCCTTCACATTTTGGTTCCCACCAGTGTTTCCAGCCTGATTTCACAATATTCCACCTCCCACACCATGTTTAAGCCAAACAGGTCTACGTGCGATTCCCTGTACATGAAATCTCCTAACTCCTAGCTGACTGTCCACTAACTTTGCAAAAACTCTACATGGCCCATAACACTCCCAAGTGAGACCTGAACCAGATTAAAATATAACCTGGAACTACTTAATGAAATAAAATAAAAATACGATAAAACATAGACAATATTACATTTTAAAACTAAGTCACAATGCAACCCCTAGGGATCCTTATGTGGAGATTAGAAGCCTCCGTTTTATTTAATCTCAGTGTTACCGCTCTCCCTATCTCTTCACCATCATCTTTGGGAATTTCTAGTTCTATTGAAGGCTCAGTCTGAGTGTTATCACTTACATGAGGCCTTTTCTAATTTTGCAGCTCATTAGCATTCCTTGCCACCTCAAAGTTACTGTGGATATATTTATTTGAATTCTTTATTTGTATACATATTGTTTTCCCAGGAAAACGTCAGCTCATTGAAGGCTGAGACTGTGATTTTTATCTCTGTGTCCATGCTATATAAAGTACAAAATCAGTGCACAGTAGGTACTTAACTAATGGTTGTTGAATCTAATCTGATTTGATCCTCACAATAGCTTTCTGAGTTAACTACTCTATCTCATTATGCTTATTCTGCAAATGAGGAAACTGAGGCTCAGAGTAACCAAAAACCTTGCTCATGAAGAGTAATAGATAAAATCCATACCCAGGTGTAACCACAATGTTGCTAGCAGCTGCCGTGGAGGTGAAAGACCAGCAACAAGAGCACACAGAAGGGCTGCTAGCACAGGTTCTTGAATCTACTTTTCTTTCTTTTTTTTTTTTTGGAGGGGGAAGGCAGGGCAATTGGAGTTAAGTGACTTGCCCAAGGTCACACAGGTCATAAATGGGTCAAGTGTCTGAGGCTGGATTTGAACTCAGGTCCTCCTGACTCCAGGGCCGGTGCTCTACTCGCTGCTCCACCTAGCTGCTCCTTGATCTACTTTTCTAAGGAAAGCAACTTTAAGGAATTAACAATCTCACTTTAATTAAGCATACAGATATCATTCACTTAGCTCAGAGGAAAAAGTCAGCACCCTGAACTTCAAAGCAAATATAAACAGAAATTATATAAACAGAGCAAAATAACACAAGTCAGCAGATAGGCTTCTATCTGTCCATCCAAGAAATAAAGTTACCAGAGAGAGAAGTACCACCATTTGGGTTTTCAAAGCTGGGGGTGGGGGGCTCCAACGGCTACCCAGAGTCTCGTCTGGCCAAATCACCAACACTCTTCTGATGAGTGTGTCCCCAAAGGCAAACCGTTAACCTCTGAGTATACATACGCTTCTTCAGGGTCAGAGAGCATAGCAACCATAGTACTCAAACCCATGTGAACTAGGCCTTCTCTTGAAGTAAGCAGGTCTGCAAAGACTCCTGATTCAATTAAAGATTCCTTAGCGCTGAGAAGCACTCCCAAACAAAGACAAGACTCATAAAGGCACTTGACTGCCTTAGCATTCCAAAAGAGAAGACAACAAAAAAAAGTCCTCTCCTAATTACCATAACACTAGGTCTCTCCTGACTCCAGGTTCACCTTCTTTAACTATACCTTCTATTTCTCATGTTTACAAATATTCAGCCGCCTCCCCATCCCCACCCCCACTCCCACTCCCAAATTTCTCATCCTTAGTTTGGCTAGAACACAGAGTGTGTGAAAAATATCAGCGAGATTAGAGCCAAATAGTGAAAATCTTTCAATGCCTTTCTACTGAGTCTGTATTTTATTTTCCAGTGCTTCTTAAACTATGGGTCACAACCATGGGGTTGTGACTCATAGTTTAAGAAGTGCTAAAGGGGTCAGGAGTGAAAAAAGTTTAAGAATCTCTGTCTAGGCCATAGGGAGCTACTGAAGATTTTTGATCAGGAGGCAGGTGAGGATAGATCTGTTCCTTGGGAATATGATTTGGCATTTGTCACTATGTAGATTATGGCTTAGCAGGGAAACTAGCTGGGAGCCTGTTATTATAGTATAGTCAAGAGGTAATGAGGGCATGACCTAGCTGGTGACCACAGGCAAAGGAAAAAAGGCTACCACTTCTGATTCACTTTCCATCTGGGAAGACAACTGTATTCTCTTCATATGACAAGCCTCAGTCATGAGTCCTCAGATTTTCCTAAAACACTCTTGACTCTCCCTTGCCTCTTACCATTTTCTACCTTACATCATACTTATGTGTAGATCTGTCATATCCCCTTAATAAATTGTTAGCTCTTTGTGGGCAGGGACTGTCTTGTTTTTTATCTTTGTAAATTCCAGAATTTGGTAGGAATCAAAGTCAGGCTCACCCTGTCTAGAGGTGGTAGACTTCATTCATTTCTCTTTTCTGAAAATTGGAAATGGATCCTTGTCTAGTTCTGTGGGAGCATCCCCATCCTGCAGGGTCATTCAAACAATTCCTCAAAGAAACTCAGCAATCACACCATCAGATTTTTGCATGCTAGAAGACACAGCTTATCTGGGCCCAGTGACTTAAACTCATCAAGGACAACTAGGTGCTCCCTTCCCATCTCATCTCAATTGCCTGTTGATAATTTCTATTCTCTTTCCTGGTCAGGAAGCTTCTTGACTGAGAAGACAGGAGTAAAATATGAGTTAGGGAGTTCTACTTCCTCTCTGTCATGCATTATTGGTCCTATCCCTTCTATCATCATCCGTTTGTCCTTTGTCTTCCTTGGCATTTGTCATCTGAGCTTGCTCTAAGCTGTTCCTGCTTTGGGCAGCTTCCAGGGTGGGAGCCTTGGGCCTTTGAGTTTTGTGGCAGGTTCATGCAACATTTCAGAGCCCTTTGACCTAGCCAGGAAGTATCTAGGACAGCTTACTCACAGAAAGTGATGGAAATTATAACGTTAAAGCTGGAAACAACCTCAGATCCCAACCTGTACTCCTGGAGATAGCGTGGCCTGGCAGGGCCAGGTCCGCAAGCACTCTGGGTTGGGAGCTGAGAAATCAGGATTCAAGCCCTGAATCTGCTATTCACTCACTGAGTTAACTTGAACAAGTCACCTCTATGCTCTGAGCCTGAGTTCCCCTATGCGTAAAATTAGGGCAGTGATACACTGCAATACACTGTGACAGCAGGGCTCTGTCTTAAATATTTATCTTTGCATTTCCTTCAGCCTAGCACATTGAGTGCTTCTTGAATGAAGGAATGAATGAATAAATTTGAACTTTTTCTTGGTTCGGAGGGGTTATAAAGGAACAAATGAGATGACACAAGTGAATGTATTCCTGAGGAAAAAAGTTGCCATAAATTCTCATGGATAAACCGACCAACCAACCAATAAGGATTAATTGAGCACCTATTTCTTTATCCAGCTTGGAAAAGCAACGTAGATGTCAATTCACCTAAAAGGAAGTGGTTTACCCCCCAGTTCCTGTTGTGCTCTTAGTTCTCTGATATAGAAAGGAATATCTAGGCCAAAGGAGGACCTACTGTGTGCAGGGAGGAGCACATGAGATTCTGACTAAGAGTGGATAACAAACTTCAAGGAATTGTGAGAGGGTTGGGAAGACAGGAGCCATACCTGAAATGACTTGACAACCCTGATGAACAACGCCAATGAACAAATGCTCTGTAGTAATATACTCCCTGATCCGTGAGTGGATGTGGGGTCAGCAAGAGAAGCTTTTTGGGAGAGGGAACCTTTGAGGTAGGTTTTCAGTCAATTAACATTTATTAATCTTCTACTTTGTGGCAGGCATTGTGCTAGGCTCTGGAGACAAAAGACAAAAATCAAATATCTCTGCCTCTGAGGACCTTATGTTCTATGGGTGTGAGAGAGGATGATTGTACATATGTAAGAATATTACAGAACAAAAAAGGTTACTTAGTGGAAAGTCTCTAGCAGCTGAGGTGATTAAGAAAGGCCTGGTATAGAAGGCAGTACTTGAACTTAGCTCAGAAGGAACAGGGCTTCTGGGTGTGGCACTGAGGAGCTAGAGCATTCCAGGCATGGGGGACAGGCATGGATATAAGGATTCAAAATGGTAGAGATGGAGAGGGTAGGAGAAGCAGCATGGGCTTAGGCATTCGTGGAAATGAGGAAGGCTGATCAGAGGGCTGAGGGACAGTCTTTGGTTTTGGAAGGAGGCACTGGAGAAGAGGGCTGAGTCTCTCCACCCAGTTGCCTTTCTCCCTCAAGGTCTCTGTCAGAAGCCTCGGGCTGCAGGGACCTAGGCTGGAATTAGGGAGTGGGGCTGGGGGAAGGGAGAGGAAGTCAGCACCCTGACCTGGTTGTAGAAAAGGATGAGATTGAAGGCACAAGAGCTAGTGGGAGACCACCCACAGAAGAGAGAGAATGAGGAGAAGGTTGTGTGGCAGTGAGGGAAGGGCTCTCCATTTGGAGTAAGGGGACCTAGTCAGAGCCCACCTCTGTCACCCTACTAATGACTGCCAGCAAGTTATCAGCCTCTCATAGGCCTCAGTTTCCTCCATTGTAAAATTAGGGATCTTTCCTGCTTTCCCATCTCTAGATCCTGTGTATGGGGCTGGGGGGCTCACAGGTACATCAGGGGAGCCTGCAGAGAAGGGATGATGTTGCTGGGATCACAGGGCCAGCCTGGAGAGTTTGCATTGATTCATCGGACAATGGGGAGGCAGAGTAGACTTGAGCAAGGCAGTGATGCAAGGTCATTGGCCCAGAAGTTTCTAGAGTCCCAGGTTTAGAACCTCTTTGCCCTGTTGGAGTCCTGGTGCCTACACACACCTCGGCCAGGCCTCTGGCAGTACAGACCCAGCCCCTTTGCCTCCTCTTCACTCCCCTCTCCCCTCCCCCTCCCCAGCAGACCCAGCGCTGAGTCTCTTCTCCCCTCTCTCCCCCAGGGCCTGTATCAGCAGAGAGCACGGATGCCCTATCCCCAGGCGCTGCACCCCCAGCTGGGATGCTACTCCAGACAGGTGTGCTCAGTCACTGCTTCCAGGCAGCCCTCCAGCCCCACCTTCCATCTGAGTGTCTATCTTTCCTCTTGCTGTTCTCCGGCTCCCTCTGCTTATCCCCTCCTCTTCCCCACCCTTGAACCCTACAGACAGGCACACTAATAATCTCAGAAACACTGACATGCAAAGAGAGCCAGGCATGGACTGACAGACAGGCAGGCAGATAGAAAGACAGGCACAAACCCTCAGATACAGAGAGACCCAGAAAGGCAATTGGTCCAGTGTTGTACTGAGACAGGGCAGACAGTCTCTGGTGTGGAGAGATCTGAGAGGCTTGAGAATATGTTGATCATGAATCTGTTTCTGAGGGCTATGGAATATAACCACACAGATGGAGAGCTGGTTTCCAAAGCAATTTCCTATTCACTAATTAATTTGATTCTTATTGTAGCCCTGTGACATCATTAGGTCAGGAGCCATTGTGCTCATTTTATGAGTGAGGACACATAATTTAGAGGAGTGAGATGATTTGCCTAAGGTCACAGGGTGAAATGGGTCTATGAACCAAGTCTCTTGATCCCAAGTACAGTGTTCCCTCCCTTCTGTCATGCTCTTAGGAGCCAGAAAACCAGGGGCCAACTCTTAATTCAGGCAATTCCCTCAGTTTCTCCCTCTGTATATTAAGGGCATTGAACTCTTTGATCTCTCCATCAGGGATGGGGAAGGCCACATGCGGCCTTCTAGGTCCTTTGGTGGAGCCTTTGGAGAGAGTCCAAGTTTTACAGAACAAATGTTTTTATTAAAGGAATTTGTTCTGTGAAGTTTGGATTCAGTAAAAGTTCTGCGCTTGAGGACCTAGAGGTCCACATGTGGCCTCAAGGCTGCAAGTTCCCCACCTCTGTACCAGATGCTCCCAGCTCTACCATGCAACATTCTGAAGTCCCTCCCTGGTCAAACATTCTGTATTCTATAGCCTAAGGCTCCTTTCAGCTCTGACATTTTATATTCTATGTTCTAAGGGCCCTTTCAACTCTAATCTTCTATGGTTCTGTGATTTTTGATATTTGAGTTAAGGCTTCCAGGTTCCTACTTAAAAATTTCTCCTCCCTCCCTTTTTCTCTCCCGTCCTTCTTTGTCCAACGACTAAAGCACATTACCTGCCTCCCCATTAAAGATTCACTTTATCAGAGAATCCTGGTCCCAGGATGGACTGGGGCACAGTTATTGTAGGCAAAACAGGATGCTGGGGAAGGGGAGGGAAATGAAAAGAAAAGCTGAAGGCACTGAAGAAAACTTAGCAGACTTCACGATTTCCCCCAGGTCATTTTGGAGACATAGACATATACATCTAGATAGTTAGACATCCGGATACAGGTAGAGACAGAGACAGATACACCCAAACCTACAGACGTCCAGACATGGATACAAATACAGTTATAGATACAGACACAGACATGTACATCCAGACCTGTAGATGTTCAGACACAGATTTGGACTTAGAGACAATAACACAGACATAAACACAGACACAGATACAGCTTAGACACATACAAGGAAACAGACAATATGCCCAGACCTACAGACATCCAGACACGGATACAAACACAGTCATAGATACAGACACAGGCTCAGACAGTCACAGACATATACACTCAGACCTGTAGATGTTTAGACACAGACTTGGACTTAGATAGAGACACCAACACAAACATAAACACAGACACAGATACAGCTTAGACACATACATGGAAACAGACACATATGCCCAGACCTACAGACATCTGGACATAAACACCGACACTGACATAGTCACACACACAAACACAGCCCTCTCTTTCTCCCCCCCCCCCCGCCCTCCACACTTCTTTGCCTTCATTTCCCTGGTCACTATGGGCATAGGGTATGGAATGCCAAGAGAATTCCAGGTGCCACAAAGCTGGAGTCCATTGTCCCTCTCCAAGATATGGTTCAGAGATTCTTCCAGAGTCCCCAGGGCATGATTGGCAGCCCGCTGTAGGCCCAGGCTGCCTCTTGGATGGTCTCCCTAGCGAGTGAGGGCTGTGCCATCCTTGCCGGAGCATCCAGGCAGGATCGATGACTTCTGACTTCTCATTGTCTTCAGTGCCTGCCATGTGCCAGAGCCAAGGATGCCCCATGGCGCCTTGCTCCTCTCACCCCGAATCTGTCCTTTGACTTCTCGTGGTTTTGTCTAATGTTGAACTTCTAGCTCCAGTGGGGCTTAGGGCTTGGTCTGGCCATCCATAGCACAGTAGCAAGAGTGCCATGCTTGGAGTCAGCATCCCTGGGGTGAATCCCACTTCTGAGAATGATTAGTTGTGTGACCTTAAGCAAGTCACTGCCACTCTTTTTCCTCATCAGTCACATGGAGATTATGATACTTTGCTGGTTTTGTAACTGTAAAGTTCTTTAGGAATGTGAATTATTATATTATTGTCTTTATTATTATTGCTGTGGGATGTCTATGATCCCCCAGGCGTGCTCACACTGCTGCAGATAGATGGAGGTAGCAGATGGTAGAAGGGGAAGTGGGGGCCCAGAAATCTTTGGGGATGGTGAAATCCCTGGTTTTCAGAAGGAAGCACAGTGGGTTGTGGAGGAGAGGGCAGATGGGACTGCATGCATTTTACCCATGCTGGAGCATCCTCTGAGGAGGGTCTCTATCATGCCAAGACACTAGAACAGCTGGGATGCAGTGCAGAGTAGTTACAACAACACTTCTGCTTGGACTTATGCTCACATCAAAGAAGCAGACAGAGAGACTTGGGTCACACCAGCGTCTTGGCTCTGGGCAGACACTGGGGGCGAGTGGGACTTGAGGGAACAGTGCAGGGGCAAACCCTGTGGTGTAGAGGCTCCCAAATTCTATCTCCTTTTGTCTTTTTAACATGAATGTGGGGCATTCCTCAAGTGATAGCCATGCATCCCGGTCCATAGCTTCTGCCACTCCCAAGTCCAAGATTGTTACACACTGCTCTGGGGGGGACCGTGTCTACCTGACTTTATGCCCCACCTCTGGCTCTTATAACCTCTGTGACCTTGAGCGAGTGAAGTCACTTCATCTCTCCAGGCCTCAGTTTCTCCATCTATAAATTGAAGAGGTTGAGCTAGGTGGCTTCTGGAGTGTCTTCTAGCTTCAGGTCTGTGATCCTCTGTTTCTGTGAAGGTGAAGTCAAGATCCAGGCTAGGTCCGTAGATCTGATTGTCCCAACTGAGCTTACTCCCTATTCTTATCCAAAAGAGATTCCTGGAGGTGGGTACAAAGCCCGGGACACGAGTGACAGACAAGCAGCCCCTCCAACCACCCGCATGGATTGGAGAAGGCATTCTGGGGCTCGTGAGTGTTGAAGTCAGAGCGTCCAATCTATCCACCAGGAAGGCCTGACTTTGCAGGACACTGTCCTTCACATTTAGGCCATACTGGTCATGAACCTTAGCCCTTCCAAAAGCCAGGAAGCTACGTTCATAGTGGGCACACCCCTCCCTGTGCTTTTATGACTTTGACAGAAAATATGTCTTAAGTATGTCCTATGTACAGAAAACTGTGCTAGGCCCTGTCCTTGTGGGAACCATTATCTGGCAGGGGGATAAGACACAAATATAGATAACTCTATTATACAATGTTACATAACACGGGCACCAGAGACATGCAAAGACCCGATGCTTAAGGCTAATACAGATAGGGAAAATCAGGAAAGGCTTCATGAAGGTGATGTTGGTGGGAGGGGAGCATTCAATAGGCCAAGAGGCCCTGGGACGACATGTCAGTCACAGAAAACAGCCTAAACAAAAGCAAGGAGACAGTAGATGTTCAAGGCCCTGGGACAGAGCATTAGGAAATATGACTAACAAGACAGATGGTGCCACGTATCTCATCTGAGAAGCTTGAACCGTAACTTCACTCTCTCACTCATCAGCCTCTTCTTTGTGTAGAATTCACATGCCTTTTCAGGATATGACATTTTTAAATACTTCCAATCAGGGGAGTTGTATGTGCGGGGGTGGGGTTGGGGGAAGGGGGTTTAGAAGGGAGAGGAAGGGGCAGTAAAATGTTTGGCTCAGAGATATAACTAGGCTGAGATGATCAGAACTTTGTCCTGAGGCACTAAAATTTAGAGGATTATGACAGCACTTCTGCTCCTTTAGCAAATTGAAACACCTGAGTATAGGAAGTAGTTAGCAAGAATAATTCGTTATCTACGAGATGTTTCCTCCCCTTCTCACTCCAGGTAGGTTCCTCCCCACTGCAGCCCAGTCATCCTCCCTAACCTTACCCCTAGTGGTGACCTATGAGTAGCCTTATACTGTCCTGGATTCTCCATCCCTGGGGCCTGTGTCCTAGCATTTCTGTTCCCCCTCCCCCAACTAAGTTAGTCTTAAGAAGTTAATTTAGGAGCTTGTTTTTTGAAGCTTATTCCAGCTCGTGTGTTAAGGAAACATGGGTGTGGGGGAGACTCTTACAGATGTCAGCTGGGTAACCTTCCCCTTACCCCTTCTTTGGCCCTAAGTCTCTCCACCTTCTTATGTAGAATGCGATGGCCCTTGTCCATGGGGACGGTTCTGATCTTGAGACAAGATTCTAAGTTGAACGAAATAAATTTAGCATGCCTCCATTTTTGGTTTGATTTGGCACTCACAGAGACTGAGGTTGAGTAAATTAGACCTACTATATTTGGTGATGACAGAAACCAGAAAGTGAACTAGGGCCTTTGGTGGGTTTTAGGATATGATCTATGAGACACTTATGGCCTATGGTCTGTGGGACTCAGGGAAGGGAACTGAGGGGTGGGAGTGGAAACTGCCTTGCCAATGTGGAGATCCTCTCTCTTCTCTGATGACAGGTGACGCCCTACAACCCGCAGCAGATGGGACAGCAGATTTTCAGATCATCATATACCCCCTTGCTGAGTTACATACCTTTTGTCCAGCCTGGATATTCATACCCACAGAGGACACCTCCCAAGCTGTCCACAAGCCCCCGTGACCCTTCCCCCATGGCAGGAGATGGGCCACAGTACCTCTTCCCCCAAGCTTATGGGTATGTTCCCAATCCACCCTGGTCCAACGTGGCATTTATCTGGGGGGTAAGGGATGGAACCATTTGGGGTGGAGGTGGGGACACTGCGAGAATAGTAGAACTCTTATAAAGACAAACAATTCTGGATAGGGTACCAAATGGTATCCCAGAGGGTGTGGCTAGTCTACAGGCAGGCTTCCCTAGAGGGTTTTTGTGGTTGGTATAAGTACAGTAAAATGGTGTCCAAAGTCAAGGTCTTTATTGGGTGCTGTGGGGAGACAAAAGGATGGATATGGCCTATGCCCTTAGGAGTGCCCAGCCCAGTTGTAGAAATATAACAAGGAATCTATAATACAAACCATTATATGGCAGACTATAACTAAGTACAAAATTCTGAACACAGATTGTGAGTGTGATGAGAGCTCAGGAAAGAAACATTGTCATGGGCTGGGCAAGGAGCATCGAATTTTAGAGCTGAAAGGAACCATAGACATCAACTATGCCCAACCCTACATTTTATATATGGTCAAGAAAGACTTCGCAGAGAAGAGGTGACTAGAGCCAGGCCTTTATCAAACCATACCCAGAGCATCACAGTAACGTGCTATTTGGTGTCCTTAGCTCTCTTCTCTCTCCCCTGTCTAATTCTTCCCTCCACGTAGATTCCAGATTAATCTTTCTTATGTTACTCTTGCTCCTAAGACCTGCAATAGTTCTCCTCACTTGTAGGATCTTATCCAAATTTCATATCTCAACATTCACAGCTTTTAAACAACTTGCCCCTACCTAGAGGCAGCCAGGTAACACAGTGGATAGTGCACCAGTCCTGGAATCAGCAAGAGTTGAGTTCCTGTCTCAGGCTATGGAAGCCTTGGGGGGAAGACCTGAGCCTCAGCTCCTTACTGTCTGTGTAATCTGTATAATCACAACCTCATCTGTAAAATGGGACTGATAACAGTATCTATCTCCCAAGATAGGATCAAATGAGGTAATATTTATAAAGCATGTTGCAAACCTTAAGGCACTCTATAAATGCTAGCTATTATCACCTAAGTCTTCCTTCCTTCTTTCCAACGTGTATCCTCCCCTGCAGCAATGATAAATTTCAATTCATTCATTCACCATCTTTGTGCCCACCACTGTGCTAGACTCTGCAGAGGATACAAAGATGAATATGAACAGTCCTGGCCCTCAAAAAGCCTACAAATTAATACTTGGATATGTTAAAAGATCTGTGGTCTCATCAATGTAGCTACTTTCTTCAGTGATGCGTGTCACAACCCATCCATGCCCTCTCATCCTGAGTCTTGTTTATATCATGCCTTCATTCCTCCACAGGGGCTCCACCCAACATTTGGGGGCTGTCCCCTAGAAATCTTGATACTCTGTGGATGCCAATAGAACATGTACTTTAAGAAGGGAGATGAAATAAGTTAAAACTCAGATTCAAGGCAGCATGTGCAAAATTCCCATGGATAGGTACGAAGAAAGAGTTGTAGAGGAGGGAGAGGTCACTGCTGATCAGAGCCATCACAGAAAGCCTCATGAAAGAAGCAGCGTTTAAGCTAGACTTTGATGAATGGGCAAGATTTCTACAGAGATGAGGTAGAAGGGCTTTGGAGGTGAAGGGAATGGTATCACAAAGCAACAGAGGTGAGAAAACACAAGGTATGTTCAGGAGACGTCAAATAATCCAATTTGGCTGTAGTGCAGAGGTTAGCTAGAGGAGAGGTGGGAGTCTTGAATGTCAGGCTAAGATTCAGCCCTAAAAGCAATTACAGATTATTTTGAGTAGGAATGTAACTTGTTAGATCTGTTCCTTGGGAAGATTATTTCAGCAAGGAAGGATTGGGGAGAAAATACTAGAGTTGGGGAGACCAGCTAAGAGACGGCTACGATGATCCAGGAAAGAAGTGGAGTTAACTAGAGCAGTCACATTGTGAGAAGAGAGGAAGGGAAGGTTTGGGAGGCATTGTAAAGGAAGAATCCATAGGACTTGGTGACAGATCAAAGATAGGAGGAGGGGGTGAAGTAATATCAAGAATCAAAATGGGTTCAGACTTCAGCTCAGGAGACTAAGATGGTGGTAGATAACCCCATTCCTTCAGTAAGTATAGAGAAGTCAGGAGGAAGAGCAAGTACTTGATTGTGGGTTTTTTTGTTTTTTTGTTGTTTTTTTTTGCGGGGGGAGGTGCATAGGAAGATGAGGAGTTTCATTTTGAATGTGCTAAATTTGAGGTCTTGGTGTAAAAGTCCAGCTACCATATGGGAATATGGGACTGCAGTTTGGCAAATGAGTCACGGCTAGTAAAATTGATACGGTGATTATCTGCATAGAGATGATAGCTGAGACTATGGCTGTGGTTGAAATTGCCAAGGGAAAGAGAAGAAAAAGAGAAGAGGGCCAAAGATTAAAACCTGTGGGATAGACATATTAATGGAAAAGAAGAAAAAGAATCAGAATCAGAAGCAAAGAGAAAGAAAGGAATGAGGATAGTGTAGTGCCACAGAAATCAGGGAAAAAGAGAGAATCCAGAAAGGGTATATGGGAGATTGGCTAACGGTATCAAATGCTGCAGAGTCATTAAGGAGGCTGAGGAACCAAAAAAAGGCCATTGGACGTAGCAATAGAAGGTCATCGCTGACATTAGAGCTGTTTCAGGAGTGTGGAATGGATGGATAGCAAGGAAGTGAGACAATGAATCTAGCTTACTCTTTCTACAAGTATGGAGTAAAGGGAAGGAGAGAATTAGAATGGGAAATAGCAGATTGGGGAGCTTTCCTCCTATTAATAATGGGGAGACCTCAGACATTCGAATAGAGGAGGTTAAAATGATAAAGCATCTGGAGTATTGTGTTCACTTCTGGGCACCACAATTTCAGAAAGATATTCGTAAGATCAAGACTGTTTAAAGGAAGGTAATCAGAATGGTGAAAGCCTTATTTGGTGTAAGTACCATGTGGAATTGAGAGTGGAAAAGCGGAGCCTTATTAAGGATATACTAGCTGATTTTAGGAAACATTTAGTAAAATGAGCTAGAGGTCCAAGGCAAGGAAGCAAATTCGATCTCATATGTGTCACTGAAATTTGGGAAGAATCCCACAACTCGAATGCATCATTAGATGGGTATACAAAGTTTGTTTTTTCAAACAGACTTGCAATAAAAAAGGGGAGGGCATTATTAAGAAGCTACAGCCATATGAGAAGATCCAGGAACTGTAGGAGGGCATCTGGGTAAAGATAATGGAGAAACTGACATGATTTTGTAATCAGGGTATATTACAGACCACCTGTACAGAAAGAATAAACATATGATTTTGGGAAAGAGATTATAAGCTTGGCATGGAGGCATAATATGGTAATAATGAAGCAGTTCAATTATCCAGACATCTATTGGCACTCTTTCTGCCAAAAGCAGAGCCGATAATGATTTCTCAACTTGTTTCAATGAAAATGTTATCTTTTGAAAGGTGGAGGAATTAATGATGGAATTCTATCCTGGATCTGATTCTAACAGGGGGAATTGTTTGCTGGGGTAGGAGGCAGTTATGGGGGCCTTGGGGTAAGTGGTTTCTACCTACCTCTTAGAGTTTGTGATATGGGAAAGGAAAGCCAGGCATATCATGACATGCACCTCAGACTTAAGGAGAACAGATTTCAAAAGACTCTGAGGAAGAATAAGTAAGGGCCCATGGACTAGAATTCTATAGAGGAAGTCAGTAAAAGAGGAATGAGAAATTTAAGAATGAGATTCTGAAGACACAAAGGGAAACAAATCCAATGAAGAGGGAAAATGGGAGTTGTCTGAAGAGATCAGTATGGATGTAACAGAGAACTTACCAACCAATTTATATTTTAAAAAGAAATGTACAGGAGATGGAAGCAAGGGCAAGTAACAGAAGATGGCTACGAAAGTGTGGCGCAGCTTTGTAAAAAGACTGGCAGGTGTGCTAAAACTCAGAATAAACTCAAGCTGGTGAAGAAAACTGATAACAAAAAGTGGATTGGAGGGAGGGGTGCTTTGTTGGAGAAGAAAGCAGATAAAAGAAATGATAGGACCAGTACTTGGGGTAGATGAGATGATGACTGACAACAAAGAGAAGGAAGGGCCCTTAATTCTTACTTTTCCTTTTTCTCTGCCCCAGAGAATGGCCTTTGGAATAGAATGGACAGAACAAAAATGCCTAAGAGGCAGCTGATACCCAAGACAAGTGTGGAACTTGAGAGTACTTAGCTACCCTTGACTAATTCAAGTCACCTGGTCCAGATGAGCTGTGTCCTTGAGAACTGAAAGAAGGGGTGAATGTCATTGCTGAGTCACTGTCAGTGATATTTGGAAGACCACAGAGAATAGGGGAGGTACAGAAGGACCAGAGAAGGGTAAATGTCCTGATGTTCAAAATAGGAGAGAGTCTGCAAACTAGAGGCTGATGTGATGGACTGTTTCCCAACAGAACTGCAGAGTGCCCTCTTAAAGACGTAGCTCCTGGATATCAGGGAAGGGTGTGAACTCAAAGAACCTGCAGGACTCCATCGAGATCAAGTCATGCATTTTTGATTTCCTTTATTTGTCAGGGAAGCTAAGCATGTAGATAAGTGCATGCTGGAGGGATAGATAATCTAGATTTTAGCAAAATGTTTGATAAAAGTATCTCAAGCTATTCCAGTGAGAAGGCTGGAGGAGGGGCCTCGTGGTAGGAGAATGGATCAGAACTGGTTGAGTGGTTGAACTCAAAAGGGGACCATTATTTTTCCATGTCAGTTTGGAAGGAAGCCCCCAGTGGAGAGTCACAGGGATTTGTGCTGGCCTGGTGCCGTTTAACAGATTTATGAATAATTTGGATAAAAGTATAGATGACATATATAGCGAATTATCAATAGACACAAAGCTGAGGGGAATAGCTCACATTTTAGATGATGGTCAGAACCCAAAAAGATCTTGACAGTTCAGAGCTTTGGACTGAAACTATGATGGTGGAATTGAATATAAATAAATATAAAGTCATACTGTTATTCAGTCATGTCTGATTCTTTGTGACCTCATAGACCATAGCATGCCAATACTGTCCATGGGGGTTTCTTGGCAAAGATACTGGAGTGGTTTGCCATTTCCTTCTCCAGTGGATTGAGGCATGCAGAAGTTAATGACTTGCCCAAGGTCACACAACTAGGAAGTATCCAAGGCTGGATTTGAACTCAGACCTTCCTGACTCTAGGTCCAGTGCTCTATCCACTGAGCCACCACTGCCTCATATAGTCATACATTTGAGTTCAAAAAGTCAAATTCACAAGTACAAGAATGGCAAGGCAAGATTAGACAACAGTTTTGGGTTTTTTTATGTAAAAGGCCTCGTGTCTTTGGCATACTACAAGTTCACTGCAGGTCAACCATAGGCAATACATAGCAGACAAAAATTTGATTTCAATCTTGAGCTACAATGAAAGAGGCATAGCTTGGTAGAATAAAGAGGTGGTGGTCCTTTATTCTGCCCTCCTTAGACCATACCTGGAATATTGTGTTCTCTTCCTGGAAGCTTAATTTAAGGACATCATTACAGTGGAGAATATCTGGAAGACAACAACTAGGGTGGTGAAGACTGAGTTTATCCTACATAAGTTAGTTGGAGGAAGTAAGGCTGTTTAATCTAGGGACAAGAAGATACAAGGGGACATGGTAGTTGTTTTCAAGTTGTCTGGTAGATTAGCTTTGTTTATGTTTGACTATAGAGAAAAGAATTGGGAGTAATGGACAGAAGTTGGAGGATTTAGGAGAATTTAGGCTTGATGTTGGAACACTCCCAACTGAATAGAACTATTCCAAAGTAGAACAGGCTGCCTTGGTTGGTACTGGGTTCCCCTTCCTTGGAGGTCTTCCAGTGGAGAGAGTTGGGATGCACACTTGTCTGGTTTCTTGTAGGGGGGATTCTTTTTTTTGGATATGGCTTGGATTTGGTGACTTGATTCTGCTCCTTCCAACTCTAAACCTCTGGGTAATTCCAATATTTGGCCAGCTATATTAGAGTGGGATGAGAGGTGTCTGCTTGGCCCTAGGGAGCAGAGCTAGGAACAACAGAAGGAAGTTACAAAGAGGCAAATTTAAGCCTGTCAGAGGAAAAACTTAAGCAGTTATTTAAGGTAGAATGGCTGCCTCAGTAAGTGGTTAGTCCACCTTACTTGAGGTCTTCAACCAAATACTGAATGACCACTTATTGGGTGCATTGTAAAGAGGTTTTTTTCTTTTGATGTAGCTTGAAGGAGGGGCAGTGGTATGACTGGCCTTTGAATTAGGAAGACCTGAGTTTAAGCCTCATGTTCAACACGTGCCAGCTGTGTGACCTTGGGCAAGTCACACCCTCTCAGTGCCCCAGGAAGCTCTCCAAGACTACCCTTTGCAGAGAAGATACTGATATGTTTTGTAGACGGGATTTACTCATCATGAGAAAGTTCCAATACTAATGAAACCTGGTAATGAAATCTGTTTTTTTTTTACCACATTTGGTAAAAAAAAAATGGGTTGAACAAGTTAGTTTCAGAGGTCTCCTCCCTCCCAACTTTGTGATTCAGTGATGGAGAGGAAGGACCACCAGAAAAAAGTCCCAGAGGGAAGGAGGGGAATGTTATTAAGGAAGCAGGTAGAGAGAGGAAAGCCTTCTTTTCTTGCTGCTACTTCCTTTGAGACAATATAAGGAGCAAAGAGTGGGGAAAACAAATATATATGTTGAAATGGAGAGGAGGCAAAAGTGGGAAATTGAGGGAGCTTAGACCAGAAGTTCTTAACTTTCTCAGGGCAGTGGAAGACCACGGTAGGCTTACTCTTGTCTTTATTTAAGATTTTCCCCTCCCTGGACTGTTCTTCTTCCTCTATCTATCCAAATCCAACCATCCTTCAAGGCTCATGCCATGTCCCGCCTCCTCCAGGAAGCCTCTGTTAGCCACTTGAGCCTATCTCATTCTCTCTTCTTCCTGACTCCTCAACGCTTCACACCTGCATCACATCTAACATATAAGTTAGCGATGATCCAAGCCAACCTTGTCATAATGTCTAATTGTTTTCCATGTGTAAGCCATACCAACCCTACTAGACTAGGAACTCCCTGAGAGCAGGGGCTGACTCTTTCCTTCTCTTGTCATCTCCATAACACCCAGGGCTTGGTACACAGTAGGCATTTAGTTCATACTTGCCCTGGAAATGAAATATAGTATTGGGTTTTGTAAGGAGGAAGGGAAGGATGTAGAAGGGTCAGGAAATCTTATTGTCTCCCTAAACTCACCTCAAGGGAGTATCCCTTTGTCTGAATCTGAGCCTTTGATTTGGTATTCCATGAGCGAGAACATTGTTTTTAGAAATAGCAGCCCAAGAACTCTCTAGCCTGCTGAGTCGGTGGCCTCCTGGGGATGGTGGGAGATTCAGAGGGTTCAGGAATGTGGCCCATACTCTGGTATTTCCTAAGCCATCAAACCTACCTAAACATTGGGGTGGAACCCATCTACAAGGTCCTGGGTATAGAGGTGAAGGATAGTGAAAAGACCACTGAACTGGGAATGAAGAGAACCAGGTTCTAGTCCTTCCTCTGGTATTAACATTCTGTGACCCCTGGAGAAGTCATCCCCCACCCAGGCCTCAGTTTATTTATTGGCAAAATCAGGGGGTGGATGTCCAAGATTTCTTCTAGATTTTGTTATGTGAGCCAAGCCAATGATTCTCTGATGGCCTAGGCCTACAAAGATGGACCTGGGAAGACCCTGGTCAGGGTCAGAAGAGTCTCTCTCCAGCAAAGGAAATACCAGACTCCTTTTAATTGCTTTACTTTGATCAGAATACAATCTTGGGCTTTTGCTGGCACTCAGATGTGAGCCTGTCTAGAGGATTCCAATCTCCGCGCCTGTCCTAAGACTTTGACAATCACCCAATTCAAATGAGAACTTCAGTAAATGCTGGGCTGGTGATGGAAGGAGATCTCATTAGATCAACCGTTCTTTCTTGCAGGTTTAGCTCAACATCCGGTGGACCCCTGATGAACAGTCCCCACTTTTCTTCCAGTGGCAATGGCATCAATTTTTAGCTGCCCTCCTCCCTTTCTTCTCTACTACCTCCCCTCCTATAGGGCCAGAGTGAAGTGTTCTGCAATCCTGACCTCTGAGATCATCTGGTTTCAGGTTTGGAAAACCAATGTTCTGGCCAGGCAGGCCCTCTCCCCAACACATGCACATACATGCAAACATATACATGCACACATGCATACATACACCATACCCGCAGGCACATCCACCCACGCATATGCACACGCACATACAGAGTTGTATTTAGCTGACATGAATGGTTTTTGTTGTTGTTGGTAAAATAGGAGTAAGGCGTATAATAAGAAAAAAAGTTTGTATTTATAATAAAACTCTGAACTACTTGAAATGGATTCATCTCACTTCCTGGCTACTTGTTTTGAAGTACCCCATCTCCCTGTCCAGGTCTCTCTTCATTTATGAAAGTTGCCCAACTTCAATGTGTGTGTTGGACTTGGGGCAGGCTGGGGAGAGAGCAGAAAGAATGGAGTCCCTTCTGGGCTTGAACCAAGGTGCCCTTTAATCATTAGGATCATGAGATATGGTCTCCTCCTGACTTTGTTTATGCTGGATCTAGGGTCAAAAAACTTGACCAAAAATGTCACAGAACCTCCTAGCCTCAGTTGTAACATGCCAGCATTCAAACGTCTCCTGCCTCAGTTGACCCATATGAAGAATGGGGCTTCCTAAGACCATGTCTATCATAGAACTTTGGTGATCACCAAATTCAAATTGGAAAACAAGCCTTGATAAGGGTGTCATAACAATGCACATTAATTCCGCTCCTAAGCCAAAAGAACTTGAGAACTTAGTCCAGACCAAGGTGGGTTCTGCAGAAGGTGTTCAGAGAAGCTGGAAGAGGATAGGCTCAGTCTTGAAAGATTTAACTCAATTCAATTCAACAAATATTTATAAGCAGCTATTATTTGAGAAGTCCACAAAATCCTGTCTTATCATAGAATGTAGGGTTCCCTAGTTTCTTGGAGGCTATACCGGCTGCCTACAAGAAAGTCATGGACTATGAGCTCTGTGATGGGCCATGGCCATTGCCCAAAAGGTCAACCTCACTAAGGTCTGAGAGACTGGTCCCCACGGGTTGCCTAGGAAGCAAGGAACTCGTGAATGATGCATGCCATGAAGTAGGCAACAGTACACAAGGGTCCTTAGTCCCCCATGCCACCCTCCAGTTCTGCACAATGGAGGTGCTAAGGAAAAGAGACTGCCTACAAATTCTACTTTAACTGTAAGTTTTCTAAGTGTCAGCATTTTGATTATTGGAGAGGTGAGTGAGTTAGTAACTCACTTGACTCTAATATCAAGCCCCAGACCATGTGTTCCATCCCACCCAGGCATCTACCAGGACTTCAAGTCCCATACTCTGCTGCCATATTGCCATCTGTAACATCAAACCTCTTCTTACCTCGCCCCATTCTCTCCATCCCCACATTTTGGTCTTGCTCTGGAAGAAATAACCTCAAATAATTATTCTTATTACTACCAAAGAAGGATTGGAAATCCACTTCCTTATGCTTTCACCCCAATCCCTGTCACTGCCTAGACCAAAACTGACTTCCCTGAACACGACTCCTCTTTGAATGTTGAAACCTTCTATTAGAATGTCAGCTCTCTGAGAGCAGGGATCAATGTACATTTGTCCTCATACCTCTAGTGCTTAGCATAGTGATGGACACATAGTAGGTGTTTAATAAGTGCTTCTTTGGGGTTAATTAACGATCAAGAGGTAGGTATAGCAATAGATGAATTGAACAACATGCGTATTGACATTCTCACTACTGTTGGTGATGATGACGATGGTAGCTAGCATTTAGATAGCACCTTAAGGCTCACACGACACTTAATAAATCTTGGATCTTCACAACGACCCTGGGACATAGTCGCTATTATTAGCAGTGGCTAAATGACACTTGGATAGAGTTCTGGGCCTGTGTTCAAATCCAGCCTCAGACACTTACTAGCTGCGTGACCCTGGATAATTGGCTTAAATCCGTTTGCCTCAGTTTCCTCAACTATAAAATGGGGATGATAATAACACTTAGCTGCCAGGGTGGTTGTGAGGATCAAATAAAATAGTATTTGTAAAGCACTTAGAATTGTGCCTGACACATAGTGGGTATTTTATAATTATTTGCTGTTTTTCAGTCACATTTGACTCTTCATGGCCTCATACGGAGTTTTCTTGGCAAAGATACTGGAGTGGTTTGCCATTTTCTTCTCTAGTGGATTAAGGTAAATAGAGGTTAAGTGACTTGCTCGAGGTCACACAGCTAGTGATCATCTGAGGCTGGATTTGAACTCAGGTTTTCCTGGCTCCAGGCCCAGTTCTATCCACTGAACCACCTAGCTGCCTCTAATAAATGCTTATTTCCTTCCTTATCCTTGTTTTACGGATGAGGAAACTGAGGCAGATAGAAATGAAGTGACTTCCTCAGGGTTGCACATTGTCTGAAGCTGGACGTGAACTCAGGTCTTCCTGACTCCAGGTCTAGTACTCTATCCACCGAAATAAATGGAAAAATGTTTCATGGCAAAATAAATAAATGAGTTAGTAGCTTTGGTTTCATTGGCATGGAAAGATAGGAAGAAACATCATCTCATGAGATAGTTGGTCATCTTGCCTTTCATTGTTCATGAAGAGTCTAAGCAAACAGAGACCACTAGAAAACCAATTTCAGCTATGGCCCCAACAGATCTTGCTGTTTTTGTTTGTCATTTGTTTTCAAGGAGGACCAATGACATCATGGAATGATGTCTTGACTCATATGTGAATTGGATTTAAACTTTTCCAGAGTTATTGGAGTCCAATGTCAAGACAAAAGTCTAGATGACTGGCTATAGCCCTTGGGTGCATTGGATGACCTTAGAGTCTTCCACCTCTGATCAAGCTCTTAAGTCCTCTACAGTACCTGCTTCAGCCACTTTCATGGCCATTGAACGAATCACTATCATCTGCCCATGCCACTAGGGGAAATCTTCACATGCTTCTCATGGTCCCCTAACTCACCAAAGGGTTTGAGACCTGTCATTTACCCTCAAACTCATTTAGCCTGTTTGCCAAGAGGGTTTTTCCGGGGTGTGGCCACTGTGCACACTACAGCTTCTTGGAGGCACAGATGAGAGTTGGATGACAAACAGACGCCAAAGGGCGGATGAGCAGCCCTTACACCAGAGGTTCTTGTCCTGAATACCCCACACACCTCAACATCTTGTAAAGACATCTTAGGAGGAACTGGACAAAGTGTTCAAATCAAGTCAACATCAACTTTGACATTTGGCAAAGTTAATGTGAAGGTGAGCACAGGAAAACATAGTGAAAAGTGTTGGAAAATCTGATCTTGGATTAAGAATTGAAAGAGGCCAGAGGTTTATAGAACACTCAAAGTCTTCCCCCATATATCATGAATGCTTTCTTCAAGAAAAAAGGTGGAAGGCACTGGATATGGTGAAGACCGAACATTATATTAAAAAATACAACTGGTGATATTTTAATGGAGGGAAATCATTGGTTACTGAAGGAGTCATTTCATGATGATCTGATTGCATGTAGGTGAAACATTGATCAGTTAGAGCGAAGGTTGAAGTAAACACCAAGTTAGAAGAAAGGCTCAAGATGAGAAGATGGTAAGGATCATTTCAATAGCTCTAACTTGTCCCATCCAGACAAGATGCTGATTGAAAAAAAGTGAGAAATGGATGATATTATCAACTCAGACTAGGACTATTTCTTAGAGAGGCATTAATAGAAAAATCACCACAAAGAGGCAGTCCAACGACTCTAGCGACTGTCTCAGCAAACACTTGATTTCTTTGCCAAACAATGTGTTAAGCATTTTCTCTGTGCTAGGTGCTGTGCTAAGCACTGGGATTCTGAAGAAAGAGGAAGACATGGTGCCTGCCCTCAAGGAGGCTACGTTCTAATGAGAGAGAAAACCTGCAAACAACTGTGTTCATACATGATAAATGCAATGTAAATGGAAAATCATCATAGAAGGAAGGTATTAGTGGAGAGAACAGGAAAGGCCTTCCCCAGGAAGCAGGATTTGAACTAAGTCTGACAGTGAGCCAAGGAAGCCAGGAGGCAGAAGTGAGGAGTGAGAGAACTTCAGTCATGAGAGAAGGCCAGTGAAGACACAAGGAATTGGGATATGGAGTCTCTTGTGCTAGGAACAGCAAATGGGGCAGAGTAGCTGAGTTATGGAGTGAATGGAAGGAATTAACATCTAAGAAGACCGGAGAGGTGGGATGGGTCAGGTTGTGATTGGTTTTAAGTGCTAACCAGAAGATTTTATATGTTATCCTGGAGGTAATAGGAAGCAACTTGAATTTCTTGAGTGACAAGACATAGTCAGATCTGCACTTTAAGAAGATAACTTTGGTAGCCAAGTAAAGGTTGGAATGGAATGGGGAGGGACTTGAGGCAACAAGACCAACCAGAAGGCAATTGCAGTAATCAAGGTGTGACACCATGAGGACCTGGAGCAAGGTGATGGCTATGTGAGAGAAGGGAAGGGGACATATACAAGAGATGTAAGGGCAATGCTGGCTTACAGAATCATTTATGAGAACATTACTGAGCTTGATTATGAAAGATTACAAGCAGTATTGCCATCTAAAATAGCAAAAAGTAGTGGAAGGAAGATGGCGGCTAGGTCGCACAATGGATAGAATGCTGAGCCTAGAGTTAGGAAAAGACCTGAGTTCAAATCTAGTCTCAGACACTTACTAGTTATGTGACCTTGGCAAGTCACTTAACCCGCTTGCCTCAGTTTCCTCTGCTGTAAAATGAACTGGAATAGGAAATGGCAAGCTACTCTAATATCTGCGCCAAGAAAACCCCAAACGGGGTTCACAGAGAGTCAGATACGGCTGAAACAACTGAACAGTGGAAGGAAAAATGAGCATATAAATTTTTTGGTATAAAACATGTCATTCTGACAGCCTTTATAGATTAAGCTCCTAGGAAGAAATGCAATAAAATCAAATTTAAATCAAATACAAATCAAATAAAGTCAAATTTACCAACTTGTCTATAGCATTCTCTTCTTATTATCAATGCCAATGGAATCATTCACCATATTTTGATTGACTACCTTAGTACACAGCAGCTAGGTGACACACTGCCACCACAGGTCAGGAAGAGCTGAGTTCAAATCCTGCCTGAGATACTAGTTGTGTGGCCCTGGCCTTGTCACTCAGTTTCCTCATCTACAAGATGAGCTGGAAAAGGAAATGGCAAACCACTGTCTTTGCCAAGAAAACCCCAAATGGTGTTACAAAGAGTTAGACATGACTAAAATGACTGAACAACAAAAACAAACCTTAGTACATAATATATTATATGAGAAAGTTAGAAGAAATTAGAAATTGATAAAGACTGAAGGCAGGAAGAGCACTTGACAAGCATATAAAGAAGAAATTCATGCTGGAGGTAACACATTTTTAAAGGTATCAAGGATTGAAATCTCAAAGAAGAGAAGATTCCTTTCCAAATGGAAAAAAATAGTGGACTATTTATTGCCTAAAAAGTTGATTAAAAAAGGCATCAGGAATGACCTACCCTTACACCTACTTTCTCGTCTCTAGGAAATATTTATATGACTAAATGTACTTAAAATCTGTGTACTAAAAGAGAGTATCCCTGGTGACAACGTGAGAAGAGAACATGATGCTTTCATAGATGATTTTTCCTAACTGACTACATCTCCAGTCACCATGACTGAGAGGTGAAGAGGATTCAGCATCCTGCTGGGTTTCTTTTATTGATTATCAAAAACCCCACATTTACTGGGTAGAACAAAATGTAGGTGTCTTCACTGCAAATGTAAAAATATGTATATATATAAGATTCTTCAAGAGATGCAATCCTAGAGACGGCTTTGTTTAGTGCTCTCCTGAGTACTGACATAAGCATAAAACAGTAAGACACGTCTGTCAAAAGTGGGTTTTTTTATTGTCACAGAGAATGTCTTATAGGAGCCCATTCATAGGAAATAAGTACAGATATTTCTTCAGATTTTTCCGTTTGTAAAAGATGTGCTGATTATATATTAAGCCCCCCCAAAACTATAAAATCTCCTTGATAAGGTCCACAGTCACTCAAGAGTTAAGCCTAACTATCCACACAGAAAAAGAAACTGAAATGATGACTATGTATTGTGTGTATTGCCCAGATGATGACATTCAATTATACAATAAGCCCGTTGACCTAGTAAATATATCCTTGATAGCTGGTAAGCTGTACACGGTAGATTTGCAGTTTCACATGCAATCACCTTTTTTTTTTAATTGTACTGTGTTATGGAAATGTTTGTTTTGTTCCCTGAATTAGAAATAAAATAAATTTTAAAAAAACAAAATTAAAAAGTATAAACTGGTCTCAGAATTGAATGAGAGCAGACATGATTTCCTTGCTAAACAATATGTTTATTAAGCACTTTCTGTGAGCCAGGTACTGTGCTAAACTGGGGTTACAAAAAAGATAAAGACGGTTCCTCCCCTCAAGGAGGTTGTATGCTAATGAGGGAGAAAACAAGCAAACAACTACATTCACATATCATCCCCATGGTTTCAATGATCATCTCTAAGCAGATGACCCCCAAGTCTACATATCCAGTCATCATCTGCTTTGTTGCTGTACCCCAAAGTTCATGGGACCTTTCCATCTGATTTACAGCTGAAATTTTCCATATGTGTTGCTTTCCTCTATTAGAATGTGAGCTCCTGGAGACCAGAGATTGTCTTACTTTTCTATCTGTGCATCCCAGCACAGTGCTTTGCAGAGAGTAAGTGGCTGACAAACGCTCCATTCATTCGTTCATTCATTCATTCATTCATATATTCCGTTTGTCCAATAGTCTTGCGTATAGTAAGCCTTTAATAAAAGCTTGTTGAATTAAATTGTTTATTTGAATTTGGGAAATTGTGCAGTGCTTTCAATGATCCTAAGCTTGTCTCTGCCACAAGAACCTGCCTTTTTAAGTCTGGTATTCTCAGGTGATGCTGTGTGGCTGCAAATTGTGGAAAGCCATAATCTCAGAAGAAACAAAAGCACATGTTCCCCAGAGGGCAATGGTGGCTAGATGTGTGGTGCATGAGTGGTCCCACGCATGTTACTATGTCTGGATTGTATTTGAGAAGCGGTGCAAAAGACATTGTTAAGGAAAGGACAGGAATGACAGGAAAGGTCATCTAGCAGGAGTGAGGGATAATAGATGGGCAGTCTGAGTGCTTCACAGGAATCAGCAAAATGCTAAAAAGAATTAAAAGAATGTGTCTATCACATTGAGCAGATCCTCCATGGAGGATTGGTGGAAAGATAGCACAAGCAAAAGAGGTATGGATGAATGTTGATATATACCAGGGGATAGAGAGGTTACATGCATGAGATCACATATTCATTGAAATACTAAAGGAAATGTGCAGAGCTCTGCACTAGGAACCAGGTAATTATACAACGATAAGGTAAGATATGGACCCCACCCTCATAGGACAGTTAGTTATCTTGTTTTGTAATGTTTATGATAATTATAAGCAACTTACAGTATGGTAGAGGGAGGAGGCATCACAGATAGAATACACAATGTTACATATTAAGTCCATTAGAGATGTATAAGTAGAGAGCTTCGTGAAGCCTGAGGCAGGAAGGCTTACCTACTGAGAAGATCCAGGAAGACTTCACGAAGTAGTGGCATTTGAGTTGGACGTTAAAGGAGGGGTGAGAATCCATCCCTTTACTGGGGAAGAAAGCCATTCTAGGTGTACAGGACAGAGTGAGCCTTTGAAAGGTATAGAGAAGGGATTGTACATGGTATGTGTGAAGGACAAGGAGTAGTCCAGTTTGTATGGAGTACAGGGAAGGGAATAATATCAGATAAGGCTGGAAATGTAGGGTAGTTCATTGCATACTGGACAGAAAGTTAGCTTTGAAGCCAGGAAGACCTGAGTTCAAGTCCCAGCTCTGACAAAATACTGGCTATGTGACCCCAGGGGAAATCTTGGTGTTTTAGGTAAATCTCTAGATATAGAAAGATCAAGGCTATTGACATGAGCCCCTTTGTTATCCCTATTGTGTACCTCCAAACTTCTCAGCATCAGCAGCAATAGCAGTGACAACTGTCTTCTCCTTTTCTTGGGTCTTGGAAGGTCTCAGCATCCCTACTTCTCCCTAAAGTGGATCTCTCTACCTGTCCTTGGTCTGTCCCCTCCAAACTTCTCCAGGTCCTTGCTCAAGCAAACATCCTATCTTTAAGCATCTCCAAACTCTTCTTTTCCACCATCCTTCCCTTCTGTTCACAAACACTCAGCGTGCCACCATACAGAAATCTAAGGAACTAGGATTAAGGACATCTCAATACCCATCCATTTTACCTATCCCCTCTCATTGTTAAACTCGGTAAAAGTTTTTTGTTCTTCCTTACTACCTGCCATTTCTTCAACCTCTTGTTGAAATTACCTCCTGTCCTCAAACTGAGCTTATTATCTCTCCCTCGAAACCTGTTCCCCTTTCTGATTTTTTCCATTACTGTCAGTAGCACCATAATTCATTCATGTTCCTAATCTCATTATTATATTTGTCTCTCACTTTCTCACCTCCAACATCTAATTGGATGACTTAATTCTGTCAATTCTACTTCTGCCATATTTCTTGAATCCAGCCCTTTATTCACTATTTTCAATGCTACCATTCAAATTCAGGCAGGTTCATGGTGCAGTAGAAAGAGCAGTGGACCTGGATCCAGGAAGATTTGAGTTCAAATCCTGCCTCTGACAATAACTAGCCATGTGACCCTGGGTAAGTCACTTAACTTCTCTGCCTCAGTTTCCTCATCTGTAAAATGAGGATAATAATAGTACCTATCTCCCACAATTGTTGTGAGGACCAAATGAGATAACATTTGTTAAGTACTTTGTAAATCTTTTGGCACTTTTTATTAGAGTACATCCTCTCAAGATCAACTTAGATGACCACTAGTCTAGATGACCAACTGTAAGATTTTTCCCCCAGCCATGGCTTCTGAACCAGTCTTCCTCTATCCACTCCTTTCCCACTCCAATATGTCCTTTACACTCCTGCCAGACATATCTGATTATTCTCACATCTGGTCATGTGACTCCTCAAAACCATTCTGTGCCTGTCCAGTAATGGTCAAACTCCTTAGCTTGGTCTTCCAAAATCTGATGTCATCCTGGCTTTTTAGCATTATCTTGTACTTTTCTTTTTCTTGTATTTCTATGCTCTCGCCAGAATGGATGACTCTCTGCTTACCCACATGCCTCATGATTTCTACCCTCTGCACCTTTGCTTCCCCTTCTTCCCAAGGTCTGCAATATCCTTCTCCACCACCTCCACCTCCACCAAATGAAATTTGGACTTATATCCTCTGCCTCCAAATCCAATATTCTTCCCATATTACCATGAAAACCTCTAAAAATCATAGCTGGAAAAGAGTGTGCTGAATACCTCTTCCAACTCATACATAAGCAAAAATGCTTCCTCCTTCTCTGACAGGTGGTCATCTAGTCTGGTCTGCATGGAGAACTCAATACTTTATGAGGCAGCCTATTCTGGTACAGTCATAACTATATAACAAGTTCTTTCTGATGCTGAGCTGAAATCTACCTCACTATAACTTTTAGCCATTGGTCCTCATCCTGCCCTCTGGAATTTTTATAGGTCTAAAATTTTGGCTACACATTTGTCAAATATTTCTCAATCTCTTCAGAAATCCATTGTCCTTTGGAAATCACTCTGGAAAGGAGGGATGTTTGGGGTGGGAGTGGGACAATGATGAATCAACAGACAAGTTTTCTTCTTACAGCATCACGAAGTCCCGAAGTCTAGCTTCAGCAGTTTATTAAATTACCAGGACGCCAAGAAAAATAGATGGCTTTAATAACACGTTTCTGCCTATCTATTATTTTTTTATAACCTAGAGTGGAGAATTAAAAGGCTCCCTACCATTTAAAATTGCATTTTTAAAATTAAAATGAACATGTTGGATTTTTTTTTTAATTCAAAAGAGGAGCCATTGAGCCAGAGTGATTACTCTGGGTCAGAAAGCGTGTGTCTAACCTTCGCATAGTATGAAGAAAAAGATAGGATTTTGGTGGGAGATTTTTGGTTTTGTTTTTTTTTCTACCAATTTCTCATCAGACTAACACAATTAGAGTAGCAACTATAGACTATTCCTTTAGTCACATCAGATGTGGGGCAGTGAGTAACATGGGAGTAAATCCAGTTTCCACCACTTCACTGCTCTACTGGCTTCAGGTTATCATTCAATTCAATTTAATAAACATTCATTAATCACCTACTATATGCAAGACACTGCACCAGGGTCTGGGGATACATATTTTAAAAAGGAAATCTTGTCTTCCAGGAAGTTACATTATACTGAAAGGATAAAATCGGTACATAGCTAAAAAAATACAAAATATATGTAAAATAATACAAAAGTAATTTTAAGAGGCCAGAAATCCTAATGAAAATAAGAGAGGATGGAGGGAGGAGAAATCATAAAAGGCTTCATATCATGAAGGAGGTGGCTGATCTGTGCTTTGAAGGAAGTTGAGGATTCTATACTATGGCTATGAGGCAGGAGTATATTCCAGATATGGGAGATCAATCTCAAAGACATGGAAGTAGGAGATCGAATAGTTAATAGAGGAAACAGCAGGCCAGTCTTCCTAGAACAGAGAGTGAGCATAAAGTAATAATATAAATTAAATAGGAATGGAAGGTGGGTGCCAGATTATGGAGGGCCTCAAGTATCAAGAAAAGGATTTTGTATTTTATTTTTGATGTAATAGGGAGTAGTTGAATATTTTTGGAGTGTGTGTATGTGTGTGTGTCTGTGTCTATGTATGTGTGTGTGAGGGGGGGAGAGGGAGAGAGAGGGTAGAAGAAGGAGGGAGAGAGAAGGGAGGAAAGGGGGACAGAGAGAAGGAAAGAGGGAGAGAGAGAGACAGAGAGAAAGAGACAGAGAGACAGAGAGGGAGAGACAGAGACAGAATGAGAGACAGAGAGACAGAGACAGAGGCAGAGACAGACAGATAGATAAGAGACAGAAATGAGGGATATGTGTATATGTGTGTGTTTTAAGAATAATAATTTGGCTGTTCTGCGGAGAATGGATTGGAATGGGGGAGAAAGAAAATAGAGAGTTAGGGTAGAAATTAAGAGGCTATTGTGATATCTCAGTTGAGAGATGATAAGGGTCAGCACTAGGGTAGAGGATAAATGAATGCAAAGAAAAGGATGGAGGAGAGAGACTTTGTGAAGGTAAAATGGACAAGACTTAGTAACCGATCAGATATGGGAAGTAAGAAGGAGGGAAGAATCTAGGAAGGCTCCAAGGTTATTAACTTGGGTGACTAGAAAGATGGTGGTACCCTCAGCAGAAATAAGGAAGTTTGAAGGAAGGATGGGCTTTGGCAAAAATAGTTCTGTTTTGAGCCCATTGAATTTGAGATGTCTTTGGGACATCTCAGTCTTTGGGAGAGTGATTCAGGTGCTGATGTCCCTCCACACCAGTACAATGAGAAAAGTAATCATTACCCTTTTTTTTTAAAAAGTAAGGGCAATACTCCCCTTATATTGGAACTGTTCAGAACAATGTTGCTGGCATATAAGGAGACATTCTTTTAATAATCTGGAATGAATTCAAGGCGGTGGAAGTACCAGATGGCCTTGGCTAGCTTCCCAGGTTGGTCCTTCTAGTGTTAGACACAGTGGGTCCTCAGAAACACTCTCAGATGTAGGTCTACAGAGTATTTTGAGGTCAAAGTTTCATCAGCACCTGCTAACCCCCTAGTAAACTGATCTGGTTAGGGCCCACTTCAGAATCCCTTCAGCACCACATGGATATAATATAGACCAACCGATACCACAAGATAACTCCAGTCTCCCAGAGAAATGAAAGACCCACTCTCTAGGTCCTGAAAACAGACTCCCGAAAGACTGGAGAGTGGTTGTTTCTATAGATCCTATAAAAAGTTGTTTCAGGCTGGGTTTTATAGTTTCTGTGACCCAACTATTTTTGGATGTCAGGAATGAGGAAATATACCCCAAAACATGTCTATTAAAGAAATGTTTAGAAATCTGTGAAATGTCCCTATACCCTTCCCATGCCCTTAAGGATTGCTTATATCTTACCTTAATTTCACAAGCCACCAAATCTATAATAGGGACAAGATTGTGGCTAGTATAATTGTCTACCAGAACTTAGGAGTTCCCTTTGGTACTCCTGGAATATGTTTGTTATCTTTGCCTCTGAATGCCACAATGTTTGGCAATTGCTTACAGCGCTTTTTCACCCAGTCTGTCCATGTTGGCAGGACTTCTCTAATTATAGGCTAGCACCTCTGCACCTGTCTTGCTGGGATACCCACACTGCCAGCACCATCATAGTGCCATGATCACCACACTGCTGCCATCACCAAGAAATACGCTTTGAGCAACTATTAGGATGCTCTAAGGCAGCTTGTATGTGAGTGGAATGATTCTGAATGCTTGTACTTGTGACAATTTTTAAAGAGAAAATTGGTGCAGTGGGGGAAAATGGCAATTTGGAGTTCAAATCCTGGCTTGGGGACTTGCTGCATATCTATGCGATCTTAGGGAAATCGCTTAATCTCTCTGGACCTCCATTGGGAGGCTCCCTGTTGTCTTTTGTAAGCAAAGAGGACCAAAATATCACCACAATGTAAGGTTGATGTACAGACTGTCCAATTGTGGCTGATCAAACTAGTACAAGCTCAAAAGACTCTACCAAAGGTTGGGCACAAACAGTCAGTATGAACATTTGGGGAGGTTAATCGTTGCTCTTTGTAAGGAGACTGGACTAAGGGATGTCCAGACTTATTGGGACATTCTTTTTTTCTTTCAAGAAATCTGGACTATCTAAATCATTCCTCCAAAGCCCTTTCAAATTCTAAGAAGGGAAACGATTGTTACTTTAGCACATAATCAACATTTATAATGGCAGGCATAGCTGTTTACAAACATTAGCAATGCATGCCAAATGTACATATGAATAACAGTTCAATTCACTGCATTGTGACAAGCATTTATTTGGTACCTAGGTGCCAGGCACTGGGGTTACGAAGAAGATATTAAGTGGTGCCTGTCCTTTGGTAAGAAAGGGTCACATTCTTTAAACCTTTTTTTTAGAGGGAGGAAGGCAGGGCAATTGGAGTTAAGTGACTTGAGGTTGGATTTGAACTCAGGTCCTTCTGACTCCAGGGCCGGTGCTCTACTCACTGCACCACCTCGCTGTCCCTAGGAAGTTACATTCTTTAGGGATAAATCCTATGTGCACAAATAAGACAACATATACAGAGTGTATACAAAGTAATCTCAAGATGAGGAGAATGTACTGAGACATTCTGAGGAGACAGAGAACATCCTCCCATAAGGAAGGGAACCTGAGCTGTGCTTTGACTGAAACTTGGAATTCTCAAATGGGAAATGAAGGAGAGTCTTCTGTGGATGGAGAAAAACCTGGGCAAAGGTGGAGAGGTGGAAGATGACATTGTGAATAAGGATGAGCAAGGAGGCCAGTATGGTGGGAAGGCAGGGTTTATGAATGGGAGAAAGGTAAGTTAGATCCAGATTGCAAATGAATTTAAGTGACAGAAGAAGGAATTTGTATTTTATCCTACAGGTAAAAGGGAGATATGGAAGCTTCCTGAGTAAGGGAGTGATGTCAGACCTGTGCTTTAAGAATGTCCCTTTGGTAGCTGTGTGGAGGATGGATCAGAGAAGGGAGAGGCTAATGGTGGGGAGACCAATTAGTGAGTTATTCTAATAGTCCATAGAGATGATGAGGGTCTGAACTTAAGGGGGTGACTGAGTGAGTAAAGAGAAGATGACTACAAGAAAGGTGTAGAGGTAGCCTGGAATGAATTTGGCAAATGAATGGTCATGGGTAGGTGAGAAAAAGAGAAGAATCAAGGTTGACTCAGAGGTATTGAAATAGGATGCCTGAAAAGGTGGTGCTCCTCACAAGAGACATAGAGAAGTCAAGGGTGTGTGTGGGAGGGGTGGAGGGTGAGGGGAGTGAAAATAAGTTTTGTTTTGGACATGTTGAATTTGAGATGTCTCTGGGACATCTAGGTGGAGAAACTGATTTGGCAGTTGCACACATAGGAATGAGACTCAGGAGGGGGCTAAAGGTGTCACCATTTAGTCATTTAGTTGTATCTAACTCTACGTGATCCTATCGACTTTGTCCATGAGACTTTCTTGGCAAAGATATTGGGCTGGTTTGCCATTTCCTTCTCCGGTGTGTCCCCATTTTACAGATGAGGAACTGAAGCAAATAGGGATTAAGTGACTTGCCCATTTGAATTCTGATCTTCCTGACTCCAGACACAGCACTCTATATACTGTATCACCTAGAGGCAGCACTCTATAGATTGTATCACCTAGCTGCCAGAACTAAGGGCAGGTTATGTAAATTGGAAGAGTCAGTTGTGTATAAATAATGCCATTTTCAGTCATGTCTGACTCTTTGTGACTCCATTTAGGTTTGGTTGGGTTTTTTTTTTTTTTGGCAAAGATACTGCAGTGGTTTGCTATTTCCTTCTCCAGCTCCTTTTACAGCTGAGGATACCGGGGCAAACAGGGTTGAGTGACTTGCCCAGGGTCACACTGCTAGTAAGTGTCTGAAGTCAGATTTGAACTCAGGGAGATGAGTCTTCTTGATTCCAGGTCTGGTGCTCTATCCATTACACCACCTAGCTGTCCCCAAAGTGGTACCATATGTATACTTTGCAATCTTTGCAAAGCACTTTACATATATTAAGGTTTTATAAAATGCTTTATATCCATTATCTTACTTGACCTGTGCAATAGATGAAAATAAAGAAACTGAAGCCGAGATAGAGACTCTAGACACAAAGGGGCCAGAGTGCTGGCTTTGGAGTCCAGGAAAGCCTAGATTGTAACCCTTCCTCTGTCACTTAATAACTCTGTCATGGTAAGCAAGTTCCTTACCCTCTCTGAGTCTCTGGCATCTCTCATATTGGACCATAAGCCACATAGACCAGCCAATGAAATTACAGGGCTCGATGTGTTGATATATGTATGTACACTTTAAATTGCATCGAAACCCCTTGTGAGATCAATGCGTGTCCACCTGTTTTTGAGGATGTGAGCCCTAATGTTAAATGATTTGGGTGGCTTATGGCTGGTGTGTTTCACCATAATGATACATCACTGGGAGCCTCTATGATTTATGTGACTCTAAGCCCTTGGCCTGGAACGCACAGCTCAGCTATGTATTGTGCTTCTGAGGACAGTCATCTGCTTTATGATGTGGTTTCCTGGAACACAGAGTGTTGAAAAATGGGGGATTCCTTGTACCTGTATTACAGACGCCTCTCTCCATCATCTCGGTACCCATGGCTTCTTTGCCTGCTTTTGCTCTGCTCCTGCTGTCTGGAAATTGAGCTTCTTGGAACTCCTATAGCACCTCATTTCTACCTTGACTATGGAATCCTACAGCATGCAGAGACCTCAGATGGCATCTAATCCAACCCCTACCAGAAATGCACGACCCTTCTATGGCACAATAATTCCTGGTTAGAAAATCCCTAACAAGGGGGGCAGCTCAGTGGCGCAGTGAGTAGAGCACCAGCCCTGCAGTCAGGAAGACTCATCTTCCTGAGTTCAAATCCAGCCTCAGACACTTGACACTAGCTGTGTGACCTTGGGCAGGTCACTTAACTCCAGTTGCCCTGCCTTCCCCCCTCCAAAAAAATCCCCAACAAATGATCATTTAGCCTTCGCTTGACCTCCTTCATTGGTGGGAGCCCACTTCTTCCAGAGGCACCTTTTGAATTGTTCTAATAGCTCGTAGGCTTTGTATCATGCAGTGCCCAAGTTGGTGCCTCTGCCTCCCCCACTCTACCCTTCTGTCCAACTCTTGGTTATGCCCACTGGACTCAAATAGATCTCCTCTAATCCTGATTCAACTATTTGGAGAAATCTATCATGTCTGTCTTTGTTGTTTAGTTAATTAGTACTGTCTGACTCTTCGTGACCTCTTTGGGGGTTTTCCTGGTGAAGATACCGGAGTTCTTTGCCACTTCTTTTTCCAGCTCATTTAGCATATGGAAAACTGTAGGTACAGGAAACTGAGGTAAACAGGCTTAAGTGACTTGCCCAGAGTCTAGTAAGTGTCTGAGACTGGATTTGAACTCAGGTCCTCCTGATTCCAGGGCCAGCACTGTTCACTGAGCCATCTAGCATAGCCATTCCAAGTCTTCTCCACGTTAAACATTCTTATTTTTTCAACTGATGCTTGCATGGCAAGATTGGGGCTTCCCTTACTATTGTGGTTGGTTATCTTCTCCTTCCTAACATGTGGTACCCAGAACCAACTACAATGGTTAATATTTGGTTTGTCCAGGTCAGTGAATGGTGTGCAGGTCATACGTGTACTATGTCTCTTTTGATATGGCCTAAGCTCAAATTCTCTTTGTCATGGGCTGCCATGTTACATCATTGACTCACATGGAGCTTTCAGCCCACTAAAAGGGAAGAAGCGCCATGGAGGAGCTAGCAAGCTGGATCTGGAATGAGGAGGACCAAGCTTTTAACCTTGACTCTGATCGCTTTTAAATTAAATTTCTTTTTTTTTTCAATTAACAAGCATTTATTTTCTCTCTCTTATCTGTCCCCTCCCTAGGGGGGAAAAAGAGAAAATCCTCATAACAGTTATGCATAGTCAAGCAAAACAAATTCCCACATTGGCCATAGCCAATAATAAAAAACTAATCCATGACCTCAGAAGATGTCAGAAGATGGATCCTCTGCAATCATAGTTGAGTCATTCACTCCGCTTTGCATCTACTCATCTGCCTGGTCTTGGCTGCATAGAATGAGATACCCACTGGTGTTCTCCCATCCCTTCCCTGCCCTTTTTGTTTGTGTTGTCTCCCTCCGTTAGATTGTAAGTTCCTTGAGGACAGAGATTGTTTTTCTTTTTATTAATTGTATGCTCAGCACACTGTATGCACAGTGCTTGGCACATAGTAGGTACTTAAGAAATGTTTTGCATTGCATTGCATTGCGTTGATCAGAGGTCTTACATTTTTCCAAGTGTGTTTGTTTTTACATTGGTGTGCCTTAAGAAAGAGCGAAGGAGACTGTTTCAGGGAAACCTAGGAGGACTTGTGTGAACCGATGCAGAGTAAAGTGAGCATTCCCCAGACTCTTATTAGTTATGTGATCCTTGGTGAGTAATCAAACCTCTTCCAGTCCATTTCTTCATCTGTAAAATGGGGATAACAGTACCTACCTCTCAACCCTTAAAGTACTATAGAAATGTCAACCATTTAAACTTCCAGATTTTTTTTCAGATGAACTTCCACAAGCCATGTCTTGCCCACCTCGTACTAGAGTAGCTGATTTTTTGAACCTATGTGTAGGACTCAAATGTATGCTCAGGTCTCTTCTTCCGTATAAGAATGAACTCCTAAAAGGCTAGGTCTTGTTGCTTTGGGTATCCTCCATGGCACCCAAGGCCTCAACCCAGCATAAGTACACCATAAATATTTGGTGAATGAATGATCCCACTAGGCTCATGGTAGGTCAGAGAAAAATGGGAGCATATATGTTTTAGTCACTTTAAAATCGTCTATACCAGGCTTACATCTCTATACTAGAGTGTGAGGTGGCCAGGAAAAATGCCTTTTTCTCCAAACTCTTCCCTCACTATCCCTGCCAAAGTGCCTGAAGTTTTCAAATTCCTCTGGGCTCAACTCCACAAGCATGTATTGAATTGCAATAATTACATAAGCCCCTAGCCCCACAGTGACCACTTTAGAACTAATGCATTTGTCATATCAGCCAATCTCTAGTAGGACTTAAAGGGGGGGGGGGTATTTGCTGGGGGAGGGGAATAGGAGAAATTCTTGAGCTGGGGTCCATGCCCAGGGTGGCAGCCAAAGTGGAAGGACGGACAGCTACTGTGAAGGAAGATGGCACCATGTCCTTGACTTTAAGATGGGACATAATTCAAGATGTGTCAAGGTCAAGTGAGGGTTGTCAGGTAGTGGAGAAGGGAAGGGCTGCTCATTACGCCACATATTCCATGTATTTAACAGGATTTAATAGACATTTATTGAATTGAACTAAATAAGGAGCTTTGTCCTGGGGCAAGAGGACACAGTGGTTCCCTCTGCAGGCAGAGGGCCTGTGCCCAGATGGGGCAAGCCTTGGCAGGGGGTTCCACAGCCACATCCCTTCCCTAACTTTTGCTGACTTTTCCATCATCTTCTGTCTGTCGCCTCAGCTGCCTCAGACGGGGCCATACATCTTCCTCTGGAACAGCTCATTTATTTATGTTGATAATTCAGGAGCCTGTTTCCCTTGTCTTTAATTCCTTCAGTCTCCGAAGCGGCTGTTTTTGCATTAACCTCCGCATGCTCCCCAGTGCTATGTGAGCTGGCAGCAGTCAGCCCACAGTGATGGACGGGTGCTGGAGGGGAGACTGCCAGGAGGGGAGGGGTTTATCAATCTCAACATGTACCTGCTGCAAGGCCCTGTGCCCAGAAGGCTGCCTGAAATCCATCTCCCTGCCAGGAGCACCAGGTTGACTGTCACTGTGGATTAGTGAAGGGTAAGAAGAGAGGAAGCCATGGACGCAATTGATGTCACTTACTTAAGGAGGAAAGGCTTATATCTACTGAGGCATTTCCTGCCCCGTCCCCAGCAGCTTCTCTGCAGCCACCAACCCTTTGCCCCTGGAACCATGGAGCTAAGTGTCTGGTTTCATGGACTGCTATGCAAGATCCGCCAGCCTGAGGAAGCCATCATCATCCATCCTTCCTGTCTTCTTTCTGTGTCTTCATACAATTATATGCCTGTAGAGTTTGAAGAGACTTTTGAGGTCATCCAGTCTAAACTTCATTTTACAGATGGAGAAACTGAGGACCAGCAAAATTAAGCAATTTGCCTAAGGTCACACAGCTAGCAAACAAGAGAACGGAACTGAGCTCAGGGTCTCAGACGCCAACTCCAGAGTCCTTTCCATTGACCCTTCCCCCAGGTCTCTTCTTTCTGTGCCAGTTAACTACCATCCCCCATACCACTAAAAAGAAAGATGGCATAGACATCCCATCTTTTTTAATCATGTGTTTGCTCCTCCTCCGAATTTCTACAGGAGGCAACATGGCCCTCCCAGTTACCAGGTAAGCAACCTGATCGCAAAAGCATCCTTATTTCTTTCTCGTCCAGTGGTCCCCACATCACATTAGTTGCTAAATCATGTGGATCCTGCTTCCCCAATCTCTTTCATCCATCTCTTCTCTCCATTCACACAGCCAGCACCCGGGTTAGGCCCTCATCACTTCCTGTCTAGATGATTGTAAAAGCCTCCTACTCAGGCTCCCTCCTTCCAGTCTTTTCCATCTCTCTGATTCTTTAGATGCCAAATTAATATTCCTAAAGAATAAAAAGCAACCATGTCATTTCCCTGAACAAAAACCTTCAATGGCCCTCTATTACTTCAGAGACAAAATACTAGCTCCTTAGCTTGGCTTTTAAGGCTCCCAACCAACTTATCAGTCTCATTCCATAACACTTCCCTTCAGAACGCTAGTCCAGGCCATATGGACTCTGGACCATTCTCCAAACACAGTGCTCCTCCCACTCCTGGGCATTTACACAAGCTAGTCCCCATACCTAAAGTGCGTTCCCTCAACAGTCGTGCTTGAATACTTGTCTCTGAAGGCTCAGCTCATGTGCCACCTCTTCCACAAAGCTGCCCCTGATCCCCGCCCCCAGTTAGTGCTCTCTCTCTCCCCTCACACTCTTCCTCCCTCTTTGTCTCTGTCTCCCCTCCCTCTCTTTCTCCTTCTCTCTCTCTTTTCCCCTCCATCTGTTTCTCCCTCATTCTCTCTCTCTTTCCCTCTCCCTTCCTCTCTCTTTTCCTCTCTCCCTTCCTCTCTATCTCTCCCTCCTTTTCTTTTCCTTTCTCTCTCTCTGTCTTTCCTCTTTCTCCCTCCCTCTTCATGCCTCTCTCTCTCTCTCTCTCATTCTCTCTCTCTCTCTCTCTCTCTCTCTCTCTCTCTCTGTCTTTCTCTCTCTCTCTCTGCCTTCCACTCCCTCTCCTTTCTGTCTATGTGTATGTATGCACATACATGCATTTATAATATATACAGATACATGCATATGTATACACACATACATATATATACACATACAACACAAATACTTATATATGCTTCTGGATATAGAATGGTTGTATGAGACTGACCTATACACACACACACACACACACGCACAATATCATTGTTTTAGGATGTCACAAACGTATAATATGAAAAAAGATGGGCAGCCCTGTATTAGAAGTGAGAGATAACAAATGGCCAGGTTCCAGGGCTCCATGGGTATCTATGAAATGTCAAGAGAATATGAAGAATGCCTTCAGTACATTGGGTGGAGCCCCCATACTGAACTGATGAGAGAAGGAACAACAGCCACACGAGATGGGCGCACATGGGTGGGTTGTCATCTGTGTTGTACCTGCACCCTGAGAATACAGATCCAGTGGTCCAGTAGGCTATTTGTTATTCCAGGACTAGGGCTTCAGTTCCTCCTCTATAGCCACCCTCCCCCTCCCCCACGTACTTTCCTCAGCCCAAGGTGATCTAGCTTCCCCTAGGGGTAGCTACATCCCTTCCCAGCCACTACCAAGGATCCCTTCCCCAAGGTTCATTTACATACCAGAAAAACCTCCAGGTGCCTAGATCTAATATCCTTTCATTTACAAAAGACAGTTGTCAGCTTATTCACTGATATGTGGCCCTAGGAAATGTCTCTCAGGAAGAACAACGGTCTCAGGGGAAGGATTAAAACAGCCTTTCTCCAACTCCAGTGCCCTCTGATGTTTTCAGGAGACCCTGTGACCCTTGCCACTGTTCCATCCAGGGGTCAACAGCAGTCAAAAATAAAGATACCAAATGCATTCCTAACACTCCGTCTCCCTTTATCCCACCCATGACTGTAATATTTCCCCTCCCTAGCACAGGCTGGTCAATCTGTGGGGCTGCCTGCTTCCCATAGCTAGGTCCTCAGGGCAGGAGAGGCAGCTGTTAGAAATTCCTCTGCTGAATAGCAAGTGAGCTTATTTATTAGGTTATGCCCAGCTCCCCTTGCGTTTTGCTGCCTGAGGAATTGTGATCATTAAGCCCACCAGTCCATCCATGGGTATGGTTCTGGCTTGTGCCCTGTGGAAGATTCCAGAATGAAAAGTTCCAGGAGAAAAGTCCACTATATGAGGAAGAAAATTTTATTTCCAGGAAAGAGTTGGAAATCTTTTCAGACTGTATTTTGACAGGCTTAGCCCAGTTTTAGGCCAGAGAAGGCAAACTGGTGTAAGCAGTGAGGTGGTGCGCTGGATAGAGCATTGGAGTTAAAAAGAGCTGAGTTTGAATTCTGCATCAGATAATAACTAGCTGTGTGACCTTGGACAAGTCACTTAATCTGTCAGATGTCTTTTTTTTTTAATCTGCAAAATGGGTCTAATGATAGCACTTACCTCACAGGGTTGTTTTAAGGCTATAATAATAATAATACCTGGCACTAACATACTGCTTCTGCTTACTATATGCCAGGCACTGTGCAAATATTATCTCATGTAATGAAATGAGATAACACGCATTATACAAGATCAGCGACCCCAAAACTTATATCTTCTCTGTACCTCCTGCCCCTAGGGCCCCTCCCTCCCTCTGATTGGAGAGGGTAAAGGGTGGACAGCAGTGAGCTCCTCCCAGATTCTCCATTTAAGGAAGGTGTCCAGGGAAGCTATCTCATAATTTTCTATCTGGCTGATCTCCTGGGATTCATTAGAATCTCCTTACCTTGCAAGTTTGCATCCACCCTGACACTTCTACCTCCTCAGTATCCCCTCTCTCTCCTTCTTTCCTTTTTAATTTCTTATGTTTTATCTCCTCCATTAGATTGTGAGCTCTGTCTTTTGCCTTTCTTTGTATTTCCAGCACTTAGCACAGTGCCTGACACATAGTAGGCTGTTAACGAATGTTTGTTGATTGACTATATATGTATATATACATATATATTTATATGTATATATACACGCCAGCTATTATCATTGCCCAAAGTTACACAAAATAGATGGCAGAACCCCAGGATTTGAACCCATAACCTCTGACTTCAAATCTAGTAGTCTTTTCACTACCACTCTTTCTGTGATCTGAGGGAACTAAACAGACTGTTATGGGAATTAAGTGGCTAGTATATGTAAAGCTCTTTGCGAATCATAACACACTCTGTAACTGTTACACCAGAAACAGAGCAAACTCTTGGTCCCTACACACTCATCCATCTGTCCACCACCTTGAACAGGAAGGTCCTGGGCGTGGGGTTGGAACTGAGCAAAGGATCTGTCAAACCCACATTTACCTGTTTGCTTCTTTCATATTGCAAGCCTGTGTTCCTTCCCTTGGGGGCAGATTCACAGTGGACCTCTTGGACTTTTCCCCAGGATTTGTCTTAGATGATGCTCACTTGAATCTCCCAACCTATTTTCTTCCCTGTGATGCTACATGGTGTGGTCCAAAGAGTCATTAGAGAAGTGTCTGACATAAAAAAGATGAGAAAGTCCTATATCTGGAGTGAGGGATAGCGGATGGACAAGCCACATATTTCAGAATTACCTACGAAATGTCAAGAGAATTTAAAGAAAGCCCTCGGTATATTGAATGGAGCCCCCATACTAGAAGGATGAGAAGGCCTGGGTGAGATCTGATTCTGCCTTAAATCACCCTAGACAAATCCCTTCTTCTGTCTGTCTCATTTTCATTGCTGGCACCACAACAGTTTGAACTAGAAATTCTCTAAGGTTCCTTCCAATTCTGACATTCTCCATTTTAAAGTTCTTTCTGACTGGCATTCTCTGTTCTAAAGATCCTTCCAACTCCAACGTTCTATATTGGGTCTTCTATGTTCTATGTACTGATGTCCCTTCCAGCTTTGACATTCTGTTCCAAGGTTTCTTCCAGCTCTGATATTTTGGGTTTTTTTAATATTTATTTATTTTTAGTTACAGCATTCAGTTCCACAAGCTTTTGAGTTCCAAATTTTCTCCCCTTCCCTCTCCTCCTTCTTGCCCCGCTCCCTCAGATGGCATGCAATTCAATATAGTCTCTACATATACATTCACATTAAACATATTTTCACATTAGTCGTGTTGCATAGAAGACTTATAAGCAATGGAATGAACTACAAGAAAGAAGAAACAAAACGAAAAAGAGAACAAATAATACGCTTTGATCCGCATTCAGACTCCATAATTCTTTCTCTGGATGTGGATAACATTTTCCATCATGAGCCTTTTGGAATTGTTTTAGGTCCTTGCATTACTGAGAAGAGCCAGGTCTATCAAAGTTACTCATTGCGCAATGTGGCTGTAACTGTGTAAATGTTCTCCTGGTTCTGCTCCCCTCACTCCAGCTCCGATATCTTATGTTTGAAGGGTCTTTTCAGCTCTGACATATGTCCTAAGGTCTCTCCCAGCTCTAGCAATATTTTTTTCTAAGGTGCCTCCAAGCTCTGACATTCTAAGACTCTTTACAGCTCTAATGCTCTACATTCTAAGGGCCCTTCTAGGTCTTCATTCTAGCATTCTATAGATCTTGCTACCTGTGTACCTATAGATCTAGCTACCTTGCTACCATATGAGCATGTCATATATTTCTGGTCCTCAGTTTCCCCATCTATCAAAGGAGAAGTTGGAAGGAACTGGAGATATTTAGCCTGGAGAACTGAGCTCAAGTTCTGTCAAACCCACTTTTACCCATTTACCTTTCCCAGCTTGCAAATCTGTGTTGCTTCTGTTGGGGTAGGGGGAGAGTGAAGGAGGCCATGTGATAATTGTCTTAATGTATTTGAAGGTCTGATGAGTGGTTGAGGGATTAACACCTTCTTTTTTATCTCTTTTTATTTAGAAATAAAAGCAATGGATAGAAATTGCAATGAGGCAAATTTTGGCTTAGAAGCAATGTCCCATAGGCGTGCTAATAGGTAATGTCTTGGAATGTGGATAGCTACATCTCCCTCTCAGAATCTAGGGCTCCCTCTGAGCTACAGTGAGGTTCTTCTTCTAATGTTACTGGCTCAAGTCCCCATCCCGGGATGATGTCACAATGTCCGTTGTCAGTGACGAGAGCCCCAGTATCATCTAGCCAATGAACACCAATGATCTTTTTTACAAGGGGATACTTACTGAAAAGATGCAGCAAGAGTCAGAATACAAAAGCATCCTCCCAAGGTGGGGCATACTGTCTCACCTATCACCTTGGTCCCTGGGAAGAGTGGACTTCCACTTCAACTGGCTGCTCCGAAGCATTCCAGCTCGTTTCTGAATTTGGCACAGCTGATGAATAGCTTAACTGCCTTGCTTATAGGATGGAGCATTTTAGCTGCCTAGTTGATGCACTGGAGGACTGGATGAAGCAGATTGCTCCTCAGGGCTGTACTGGCTTCCAAGGCTCAGCTGCTGCCAAACTTTGTTATGGTTCTGGGACTTCTGGTAACTCTTCTGACCTTTTTAGGCTCACAGGATTATTCTGTGTTCAATGCTCTTTCACTCAAGAGCAAGAAAGAATGAACCACAACAGAAAATGGAAAAAAAAAGTAGCACTATATATTCTAGGCTTCGTGATGCCTGAGTGGGAGAGGGGCCGAGACCCCTCCTCACCCTAAGGGCCATTGTAGTTCATACCTCTCTCGATTGTCACCAGGGAAAAGGGAAACAAATTTCTCCCTTGAAGCCTTTTGTATGAACACTCAACTCTATCTCCACAGCCAATTAAAAGGCTTCTCATCATCATAAAATAAATGGACAGGAAACGATTACAGGATACCTGTACACGTGCTGAAATGGTGGGTAGGGCTCACCATTACATATATGTCAAGATGCTGGCTCCCCAAACAACTGCATGGGTTCGCATCAGACAGAACAAATTTTGCATACTCTAATGACTGGGCTCTCATTGACCACTCCCTTGTTACATAATAATTTCCTAACGAAAATTTCCTAACCAAAAAAATGTGGAGTGGGCAACCTGAGGAGATAGTGAATTCTCAGTCACTGTAGGTCTCTAAAAGAGGTTGGATGACCACTTGTCAGTTACGTTGGAGTGGAGATTTTTTTGTGGGTCTGGGTTGGTCTAAGTGGTTTCTGAAGTCCCTTAAAGCTCTCAAATTTTGTGTCCTTTCCTCTTTAAACTAAGGTCCTTCCCTCCTCCAAACCCTCTAATCTTGTGAAAGCAGGAAGCTAGACAAGCAAGTGATAATTCTTTCAACCTAGATCCAGACCATATTTCTTGGAGGAGAAAAGAAGGTAACCTTCCTTGTTCATTCGTTTCATTCATATCCAACTCTTTGAGACCTCATTTGGGATTTTCTTGGTAAAGACACTGCATTGGTTTGCCATTTCCTTCTCCATTTTACAGATGAGGAAACTGAGGCAAACAGATTTAAGTGACTTGCCCAGGGTCACACAGCTAGTAAGTGTCTGAAGCTAGATTTGTACTTCCTGACTCCAGGGCCAACACTCTATCTACTGTGCCACCTAACTAACCCTTCCTTAAACACAAACAATTAAGTTGGAGTTAGCTACTGCCTTTTTACCAAAAGACAACAGAACTACACCAGAGATGCTCAAATTCCAGGCACAAGCTGAGAAGAGCCAGGGGAGAAATTCACCATAGGAGGAAACAAAAAGGAAAAGCTGGGCATCACAAGAAAGACAGGGGCCACAGAGTGAAAACTTTAAACCACTGTGAGGAGTTTCAATGAGTTAAGAAGGTGGAAAAGTTTAAGATAAGAGAGAGGGTCCAAAGGGTACTCATGCTTTGCCACTAATTCATTCTGTAACTGTACAAATGTCTCCCCCTCTCTAAGTCTGTTTTTTTCCTCTGTAAATATGAATTTGACCACAAGAACTCTAAAATCTCCTTCAGCCCTAAATTCCATGACTCAATGATTCTTCTGGCTCTACTAATTAGGTTCAGACAGATTCCCCTCTCTACGATCCGTGGAGTTGGGATGGACCCACTTCTCTCTTTCCTTTGGAATCACACTTTCATCTTCCCAGGCTAAAAGAACTAGAACCCTAGGAGATGGGAGGAAAGTGAGCTGGAGACTACAGCTCCACTTCTTCCAGACTCAGCACATAATGAGGATGGAGTGAGCAAATTGCTTCACCTTTCTGCATTTCCTTTTGTAGATCACAACACTAGCTGCTTCACAGAGTTGTTTTGAGGAAAGTGCTTTATATAAACTTTAAAGTGTCACATATATACATTTGCATGTGTAAGTGCACATAAATTTGTATGTTTAAGACACAAACCTATAATATACTTTAATAGCGGTTCAAGCGAAGTGCTTTGAGAGGTTGGAGGAGGAAGGTCCTTCCTGGCAGGGGGAATCTAGGAAGGCTTGAATCTAGGCTTCGTGGAGGTGGTATTTGAGTGGAGTTTTAAAGTACAGTTGGGATTCTTGTATAAATAAAACCTGTGCAGCCAAGAATAGGAAGGATACAGAAAATTGGGGGAAAAACTTTCATAGATAACCTCTCAGATAGAATAGGATTGGGCTGGAATATTGCTGTGGTGTAGAAAATGATGAGTTGGTTGATTTAGAAAAACATGGAAAGATTTGGACTTAAGAAGGAAGATGCCATCCACCTTCAGATAAACAGATGACAAGCAGAAATAAACAGAGTATGGCCTTACATATATATGTGTATGAGTGTATATGTGCGTCCATAAATATGTGTGTTCATAGGTATCTATGTATATGTATTATATATGTGTATATATGTGTATGTGTGCATCTATAGCTAGCCACACTCAGCTGTAGCCTTCTTTGGTGGGGGCAGTGGAGAAGGTGGGAAAATAAAGTAAAAAGTTCACAGCAGAAAACTCTGCGGCTGGAAGTGGAAGGATCATGGAAGGTACATGAACTGGGGCAAGGCAAGATTTGTAGAACTGTAGGCAGCCTCATATGGTGCCTTCTTAGAACATAATGGAATAGCATGGGCAGGTCAAGCCATGTGGAACTGTAGGTATGCACAAAGGGCACCCACCTAGAGCATGATGGGAGGGCACAGACAATGTAGGACTTATAAGATCTTTTATAAAACTCCTCCTGGTACTCTATGTTCCAGTTAAACTGAAGTGCCCTCTAGCTTCTGAATTTCTCCCTCCGCACTTTGCCACTTCTGGTTCTCCCTCTTTCCGGTCCCTGGATCTAGAGTCAGAGGACCTTGGTTTGAACCTTGGCTCTGCCACTTTCTACCCATATGACCTGGGCCAAGTCATTTCATTTCTCTGGGGCTAAGTTCTCTCACCCCTAAAATGAGGTGGTTGAACTAAATGACCTCTATGGTCCCTTTCAGCTTCAAATCTACAATCCTGTGATTCCTCTTTCTCTCCTCTTACCCTGCTATTTTATTTTTTAAGCTTTTAATTTTATCTTAAACTTAAGTACAAAATAAGAAAAGAAAAAATGCCACATATACAGCAGAGCATAAGAGAGGATTCAACATAAAACAATAGATTTCCATTTCAAGAAAACCTATGTAATAAATACTACACATTGTGTTCTGAGCTGTCCATCTTTTCTTTGTTTCCTTGTAGGTTTTCTTTTGTTCTCTGCTCTGCATTTTTTACTTTATTTCCCACCCCGCTCCTGCCAAAGAAGGCTACAGTTAAGTGTGGATATATATATATAGATAGATAGATAGATAGATAGATAGATAGATAGATAGATAGATAGATAGATAGATATGCATATATACATATATATATATACACACACGTACACACACAAATATGATGTAGTCTACCTTTCCAGTACCTTTCCATATACCTTTCTCCCTTCTATGTACTCAGTAATCTAGTGATCCTGGCCTCCCTGCTGCTCCATACACATGATGTCCTATCTCTCGACTCCAAGTGTTTTCACTGGTTGCCCCCCATTCCTATCACTCTCTCCCTCCTCACTTCTGCCTCCCTGCTTCCCTGTCTTTCTTCAAGTCTCAGCTAGTCTTACCTTTTGAAAGAAGCTTTTTCTACCTCTGCCTGGTCTTTGTCCCTTCTTTCTGAGATTATCCCCCAATTTACCCTCCATCTTGTTTGTACATAGTTGTTCACATATTGTCTAGACTGTTGATTTCTTGAGGGCAGGGACTATTTTTGTAGTTGTTGTCCTGCCTTTTCTCATATCCCAAAGGCTTAACATGATGTCAGGCACTTAGTAGGCACTTCATAAATACTAGTTTATGGACTGATTGACTGGCTGAGTTAAGGCCTCAAGGGCCCAATAAATAACCATTTTGATGATAATTTATAGAAAGTGAGGTTCAATCATATTTAACATTAACTAACATTAATTATGTGCCGGGAACTAGAAAAGAATCAAAGTTTAGATAAAAACCTATCTTTTAGCTCACAGGGCACACAGTCTAGCAGATGGCCTCACTAGCCTTTTACACTCATTTCTTCTCCTTTGTTTCCTCTCAATCCTACCCCCAGCCTTGGCGATGCTCTATCCTATAATGAACTGTCCACCCTCAACATCCCTCTAACCCTGCCAGCTGTGCCCACTTTATCCACACCTGCAGCCTCAGCCCTGACCCAGACCAAAGGACCAATCCCAGCTCTGCCTCCACTCTTCCTTCTATAATCCATCCTTCACACCGTTGTCAAGCTGATTTTGCTCAAAAATGTCTGGTTACTCCTTAGTGCCAATAGGAAAAAATACAAATTCCTCAAGCCAGCCATTTGAGTGTTCGCACCATCTGGCTTCAACTCATTTTTCTTCCTTTTTTTCTCATTACTTTCCTTCAGACACTCTGCATTTCCACCAAACTGGACTAGTAGCTGCTCCCCAAACATGAAATTTCATCTCCCAATTCTCTACATTAGCCCAAGTGGTCTTCCATGGCTAGAAATGCAGTCCCTCCACATCTCTGCTGTTCAGAACCTTAACTTTCTTTGGAACTCAGATCAGATGCCACCCACTCCCTGAATCCTTCCCAATCCTCCTAGCTAATCCTGCCGAGCTGGCACATAGTAGCTAAAAGCGTTCTTTTCTTCATATTTTTCCCATGTGTTTTGTCTGGATCTTTCTTTTGCTCCAACACACTCCACCTTGCATCATAATTACCTGGCTACAATGAGATGGAACCAAGACAGAGACCATTCCACTTCCCACCATCCCCATCACAGCGGCTCTCATCTATTGCTAGTCTATTTGGACTCCTCCCCTAAGGCTAGCAAAGGCATAGTTTCTCTTACTCTCCCATTCCCATGTCTTTGAATCCTCAGTTGCTTACGGTAAACCTGTGGCCTAGAGAAGGCTTAGAGGTGACGTTATAGCCGTCTTTAAATATTTGAAGGTCTCTCATGCATAAAAGGAATTAGTCTTGATTGTTGGAAGAGGGCAGAATGAGAAGGAATAAGTAAGGGCTGTAGAGAAGTGGTAGAGATGGCCCAATGGTGGGAAAAAGCTTCCTACCAATTAGATCAGTCTACAAGTGGAATGAACTGCCTTGGAAAGTTGCCATTTTCCCTGTATTAGCAGATCTTCAAGCCTAAGGCAGAGTATATGCAATAGAAGAGATTTGCAGTTAGAAACCTGGGTTCAAATCTTCCCTCTGACATTGGGCACTCATTTAATCCACTGAGCCTCAGTCTCCTTATCCATACAACGAGGCTGTTAAATTAGATGACCTCTAATGTAACTTCCAAATCTAAGTCCATACTCCTATGCTCTTAAAACTAGATGACCACTTAGTATGTTGCAGAGATATCCAGGTATAAGTTGGATTATCAAGGGTATAGAACCTGCAGCCTTAAAACCATGTGGTCTTCTAGATCCTCAAGCGTGACCCTTTGATAGATTTGTTCTGTGAAGTTTGGATTTGGTCAAAGGGCCACACTTGAGGACCTAGAGGGCCACATGTAGCCTTGAGGCCTCAGATTCCCCATCTTTGCGTTAGATGATCTCTCAGGTCAGAAGAACATAGATCTAGGGCTAGGAGGGACCTCATAGACATTTTAGTCCAAAGTACTTACTTTACACATGAGGAAACTGAGGCTGGGAGAGTTAGCCAAGGCCACCCAGGTACTGAGCATCTGAGATGAGATTTGAACCTCAATTCTCTGACTTCATTGCTGGTCTTTTTTCTACCTCCCTGGTCCCATCCAACTCTGAGACCGTTGATTCTAAAACCAAGAATTGTCAATTATCAGGCAGACAAAGGTGAGTTCTGAGTTTATTCACTACAAATTAAATTCATTTGGCATTCTGGCCCAAACTTATGAATATCAATAAAGCACATTAGATGTTTCTATACTGATCAGTAAATTGTCACACTGAGAGGTCAAGTGCTTCACAAAAAGGCACACAACACACTGCTGTCCAGACTAGAAAGGATATCAGACTTCAGGTGCCCTTTGGTCTGGCTTCCCTGCCCCCCCCCGCCCCGGTGTCTGCTGAAGCCAGCTATCCAGTGTTCCCTGGCCCTTTCCGGTCAGTAATGTGCATGGGCACTTACCCTTCTTTCTATTTGGTAGTATATCGACTTGCCCTTCCTCCATGCCCTACCCCAAATATATCTACCACACAAATGACATTTATAAAGACTTACTTGACATATATATATATATGTATTTATACACACACACATATATATAATATATACACATATATAATGTATGTATATATGTATATATATGTATATATATACATACACGCACACGTGCATACAGGTATAAAGGCTCAAATGCCACATGAAGGGCCATTTTCCATAGACTTGGTATCAGGTGACCACATTCAGACCAGTTGCTGCCTCAGATACTTGCTAGCCATATAATCATGGACAAGGGCCTCAATTTTCCTATCTGTGAAATGGGCATAACAGTACTTCTATAATCTACATCATCTTACAGAATTGTGAGGAAAGTTCTGCGCACACTTTAAAACACCCTAGAAAGGAAGTCCTTGTGCACATTCACTATGACATCTAATGGATCTGAGTTGATCTCTGTGGGCATTCCTTACAGTGAGACACACTCATCCCTACCTCCTCATCCTCTTTGACACGCAACCATACCATCCTATAGATTCTCCAGCAGCTGAGTGGGGCAGTGGATAGAGTGACCGGCCTGGAGTCAGGGAGACCTGAGTTCGAATCAGACTTTAGATGTGCACCAGCTGTGTGACCCCAGGCAAGCCACGTAGCCTCTGTTTACTTCAGTTTCCTCATCTATAAAATGGGGATCATAACAGCACCTGACTCCCGGGGTTGTTGGAAGGATCAAACAAGGTAATATTCGTGAAGTGCTCTGCATAGTGCCTGACATATAACTGCTTATTTTCCCTTCTTCCCTTCCCCCTCCCAAAGCAGAAAGGCCCAACCAACATTCTGGAAGTCTTCCTTGAGATAGCTGGATCACTTGCATGTCAGTCAAGTAGGCAGCCTTTCCATCAATTATGCCTCACTCTTGTGGTCCATCTTCCAATTAGAGATCTCTTTAATGAGAGGCATCCTTTCTATCATTTCTCTTATGTAATTCTTCACTGGTAATGAGCTGCATCCTATTCATGCCAGTCATATACCTTTAAAGTGACCTGAACTTTTTACAGTTTTGTAGCCTACATCCCATTTTTGGAGATTCCATACCTCAAAGCCATAAAATGTCACCAGAAGAATACTATTGTTAGAAAGATGGAGCATTCTCCAGGTTTTCTTATCTGGGGGGTGACACTGTGCTAATTGCAACCTCTTCAAGAACATTGCAGAGCCTCCTAAATGAGGTCCATCCATAATCATTATAAAGTTTGGTCTAACTAGCCACACAGGAAAAACTAAGTGGATAAACCAATGCCTATTATCCAGGCTACCATAAGCAGTTGGATAGATGACCTATAGAATTCACCTATCAGTGCATATATTTTAGGCCCTGCAAATGGACAATGAGCTGGGCCAAAAATTGGGGATGGGGGAAACGGGAAATAATCCAATATTTTGGTGACTTTCTCTCTTGAACAAAGGTCTATCTATATTTTTACATGAACTGTACAATATACAAACTCATAAGCTTAGGTCCTTTTCATCACATTGCCAATATGTAAGGTGTGTTCCATCAAAATCAAATGCACTAAACATTTTATTAAGTGACTACTGTGTTCCAGGAGGGCAGCTAGGTGGTGTAGGGGATAGACCACTGTTGTGGAGTCAGGAAGACCTGAGTTCAGACTTGGCCTCAGAAACTTACTAGCTGTGTGACCCTGGACAAGTCATTTAACCCTCTTTGTCTCAGCTTCCTCATCTGTAAAATGAGCTGGAGAAGGAAATAGCAAACCATTCCAGTATCTTTGCCAAGAAAACTCCAAATGGGGTTGAACACAACATGTGCCAGGCACTATGCTAAGGACCAAGGGTATGAAGACGATCAGAAATCAGAAACAGAGAGTTAGATGAGATGTTAGAGGTCATCTAGTCCTATCTCATTTTGTAGCTAAGTGACTTGCCCAAGGTCATACAGGCAGTCAGTGGCACAGCTGGGATTTGAACTTGAGCCTTGTGATTCCATATCCAGCATTCTTTCCATCAAACAAAACAATCCCTGCCTTCAAGCACTTACATTTTACTGGAGGGAAACAACGTGACACAGCTAAGTAAATACAGAATTTATGCCAAGTGAGTACAAAATAGTTAAGGAGAGGACATTAACAACTAGGAGAATTATTTTCTTTCCCTCACATTACCGTCACCCTCCCATGTTCCCAATCATCTTAGTACCTTCCCTGATGGTATTTCTAATTCATCTCATATATCGCTTGTTTGTTTGTATGTAGTTGTTTGTATGTCATATCCTCCATCAGACTGGGAGCTCTTTGAGAGCAAGGACTGTCTTTTGCCTTTATATCTCAAGGGGTTATCATAGTACTTGGCGCATAGTAGGTGCTTAACAAATGTTTCTTTTGAAACACGTAAGAGCTTAATAAATGTTTGTTTATGTGCATAGTAGGTACTTAATAAATATTTATTTCATGTGCATAATAAGTGCTCAGTGTTGTTCAGTCATTTCAGTCATGTCTGACTTTAGTTGGAGTCATTTTACGGATGAAAAAACAGAAGCAAACAAGGTTGAGTGACTTGCCACAGGTCAAACAACTAGTAAGTGTCTGAGGCCAGATTTGAACTCAGGTCTTCCTGACTCCAAGCCCAGCACTCTATCCACTGTACCACCTGTCTGCCCCAGGAGGTGCTTAATAAATATTTATTTTATGCTCGATTCACACTGTTACCAAGTACCATCAACCACAACAGAAGCATGTTTATTGAGGACCTTATTTCTGCAAAGACATTGCTAGACCTAGGGTTACAGAGATCGGTAAGATCTAAGACATACCATATCTTCAGTAGAATTGACTTTATCACATGGTTTGCCCTGTTTTCCTTCTCTATTTTAAGTGTGGGTGACACCAAATAACACGGACATTGACAATGATTATTGGCATCTTAAGTCTTCAGATGTCTGTCTCATCTGCTGAGCTCCACCCCCCTCTTGTCAATACCCAAGAACAGGGAGCCCTGTGAAGAAATCATTGGGATGATCTTTAGTGGCCTCTGCATCCAGAGGTCAAGCATCTCTCACCAGGCTGCCCCTGTAACAAATACTGGCAGAGCCAGAAAACCCGATTATGAGCATCAGGCAATTTCCAATCAATTGAAGAGGTCAGAAAACACTAATTGTGTATGATTTGACCAACATCACATAGGCCTCTAGCTTTTTCCTGCTCTGATACTCATTACTAATGTCTCTGAGAACACTTAGGGAGTGTGAAAGGCCAGATACAAAACCAACAAAGCAACCTTTTATTCCTGACCTATCTGAATCATCTTCAAAAAGAAAATAGCTCTCATTAAGGTCTAATGACATGTGAAGCTGTGCTAGTCCCAGTACAGAACGTTATATAATTGGTGTCCCTGGCCTCAGGAACCTTCCAGTCTCCCACACTTTGCACATCTGGGATGTGCAGCCACAATATGGGCTTATCCTCACTGGCTTGGATGGGGTGTGTGTGTGTGTGTGTGTGTGTGTGTGTGTGTGTGTGTGTGTGTGTGTGGCCTGAGCCTTCTTTACGCTGGAAAGGCTCAAAGAATCACAGGATGGAAGATGGTGGCTGGAAAGCAGAGACTAGCGTGAGCTCCCCGCCAAGTCCCTCCGAAAACCTATAAAAATGTCTCTGAACCAATTCTAGAACTGCGGAACCCACAAAATAGCATAGGGAAGCAGGGCTCTAGCCCACGACACCTGGATGGTCTCTGGGTAAGGTCTATCCCGCATGGAGCTGGGAGCAGAGGGGAGCAGAGCTGAGTGGAGTAGAGCCCAGCGTGGGCAGCGTGGACCCACCAGACTGGGAGCCGTGTGGAGTGTGCCCTAGCGCCCTGAATCAGTAAGCTGCAGCAGTTACCAGATTTCTCAACCCACAAACACCAAAGACAACAGAGGAGGTTAGTGGGAGAAGCTGCTGGGGACTGGGATAGAGTTTGTGGTTTGGCCAACACCCTGGGGGTAGCAGAGGTGGGGCAGCTTTAGAACTACAGCTGCAGTTACTTATGGCCCCAGGCCCACCTGGTGAGAGGAATCAAGTGGTAGATCAGAGCAGGAATGAAGAGCCTGCTGAAGATCTAAGTCCAATCAGGGTTGGGGGTTCTTGGGGAAGGAGGAGTGCTGGTGAGGCAGAGCTGGCACATTCCCCCAAGCGTGGAACATAGAACTCTTTAGTCTACAAACAGTCATACCCCACTGAAAAACTCAAAGGTCAAGTAAGTTGTCTGGGAACATGGCCAGGCAGCAAAAACACACCCAGATTCAGTCTCAGACTCTGTAATCCTTCTTTGGTGACAAAGAACACCAAAATATACAGCCAGAAGAAGTCAACAAAGTCAAAGAGCCTACATCAAAAGCCTCCAAGAAAAATATGAACTGGTCTCAGGCCATGGAAGAGCTCAAAAAGGATTTGGAAAAGGAAGTTAGAGAATTAGAGGAAAAATTGGGAAGAGAAATGAGAACGATGTGAGAAAACAATGAAAAACAAGTCAATGACTTGCTAAAGGAGACCCGAAAAAATACTGAAAAATATACTGAAGAAAACAACACCTTAAAAAATTGACTAACTCAATGGAAAAAGAGCTCCAAAAAGCCAACGAGGAGAAGAATGCCTTGAAAGGCAGAATTAGCCAAATGGAAAAGGAGGTCCAAAAGA
>CM053622.1:750959403-751062576 GCA_028646595.1 Phalanger gymnotis
GGGACGGCAGATGTGGGTGGAGGTAATGAAAAACAAACACTTTGGAAAGGGGCAAGGTCAAGGGAGAAAATTCAATAAAGGGGGATAAGTTAGGAAGAAGCATAATATAGTTAGTCTTTCACAACATGAGTATTGTGGAAGGGTTATACATAATGATATGCATGTGGCCCATGTTGAATTGCTGGACTTCTTAGGGAGAGTGTGTGGGAAGGCAAGAGGGGAGAGAATTTGGAACTCAAAGTTTTAAAAAATAGATGTTCAAAAACAAAAACAAAAAAGTTTTTGCAGGCAACAAGAAAATAAGATACACAGGCAATAGGGCATAGAAATTTATCTTGCCCTACAAGAAAGGAAGGTAAAAGGGGATGGGAGGGTAGTAGGGTGACATGGGAGGGCAGACTGGGGAACAGGGCCACAAGAATATATGCCATCTTAGAGTGGGGAGGAGGCTAGAAATGGGGAGAAAATTTGTAATTCAAACTCCTGTGAAAAGCAATGCTGAAAACTAAGTATATTAAATAAAATTTATAAAAAGATGGATCTTCAAAAAAAAAAGAATCACCAGATGATGGAATTCTAGAGGTTTAAATGAACCTTTCCTCCCTCTTGAAAATATATTGTTCAGAACTGAACACAGTCCCCCAGATGTGGTCTTAGCAGCTCAGAAGACAGCAGGATAATCACCTCATTTTTCCTCTGGACAGTACTTCTCCTAATGCAGACTCAGATTACACCTGCTTTTCAAGTTGAACCTATAGTCAGCTGAGAGACCCAGGTCTCCCTTTCAGAGAGTCACAGAATGCCACAGCTAAAAAGGGCCTCATAAGTTATCTGTTCCAACTTATACCAGAACAGAAATCCTCTCTACAATGTCCTGAGCAATTGGTCTCCAGCCTCCACTTGAATACCTTTAGTGATAGAGCTTTCACGGCAGCCTACTCCATTGTTGGACAGCGCTAATTGTTGGGAAATGTTGCCTTCTCTCACACCAATGCCTGCTTCTCTGGAACCTCTGCCAGCTGTTCCTAGCTCTGCCCTCTGGGCCAAACTGAACAAGGCTAATCACTCTTCCCCAAGCCTTTAAAATACTTGAGCGTAGCTATCACACCCCTGTTAAGTCTTTTCTTTAACTGATACTCCTAAGGCATAGGTCTTTCTTCCCTCACTATACTGCCTGCCCTCCTTTGTACACCCTCCAGCTTTCCAATCTCCTTCCTGAAATGTAATGCCCTTAATGGAACATGATACTCGAGATATAGACTGATCAGGGCAAAGGAGAATAGGATTACTGTTTGTCTTATTCCAGATACTAGATTTCTATTATTGCAACCTAAAATTTCCTTAGCTCTTTCAGTTGTCATGTTGTGTTATTGACCCACATTGAGCTTGTAATCTATTCAATCACTATATCTTTTGCATAAAATGTTGTTCAACCATGTCTTGCACATCCTGTATTTGTGAGTTTTGATTCCTATATTTTTATTTTAAAAAGCCCAAGTAGAGGACTTTACATGTCCTAGCAAGGTGTTTTGGTTTTTTTAAGTCTCCTATTATGACCTTATAAACAAAGCGGAGAAATGCAAGCTAGATGAATTTGAATGTGATTGAACAGCCAGGCCCAACGAATGTGGATTAATTGATCAATTTCAAACTAAAGGGAGGTCCCTGATGGTAGCTGCTAGGTTCTGGGCTTAGCCCTGTCCTGATCAATATTTTTGCCAATATCTTTGGCATGATTATCAAATTTGTTGAGGAAATTAAGTGGGGAGGAATGGATAACATGGAAGACAAAAGAATCTCAACAGATTAGAGAGACAGGACATATATTATAAGATGAAATTGAATTGGGATGAATATCATTAATCCAGGGGATATAGTTTTTAGGTTCAAGCTAAACTTTAGATTACTGTTTCTTAATTGGGAAGGAAGATCTCAAGTTTTATATCCAAGGCTTGACTCCCTTCCCACTAATTTCCAGTTCCACAATGAACACACATAAGAAGTAGCAAAGATACCCATTTATCCAAGTCAATAGCAAAACAGAAATAAGAGAAAGGCTCTACTTGTTCAACCACTTTCAAATTCACTGTACTATCAACTAACTTGCATTTCCCCACATATATTAGGCAATACAGAGTAAAGGAGCTCTCCCATTGGGAGTGAAGTATTTCAAATGAACCAAGAGGGAGAAAGAGAGATTCCTAGATCGCACCCAAAGGGAAACTCCTCAAGTCTCCAGTGAAACAAAGTGGAGATAGGAACATGATGGAGACTGGTAGATCCATTCATGTCAGCTTCTTCTCAGAGTCTTACTTTTCCTTCGGCAATCTGAAGTGGCATTGGCGTTGGCCATCTTTCTCTCAAAGCTAGAAGCCAGAAGCACCCAAAATAATTGCTAAGCCTAAAGAAACTCCATAACATGAAGAGACCTGAAGAAACAAAGAATTCTCTCTCTGGCTCCCCCACTTTTGCCAACTCCTCTCTGCTTCTCACACAGTCACGTGGTAGACTCCACCAATGAGAAAAGAGTCCCATGCCAATAGGTTTTGAGACTCAAATTGGGTTAAAAATAAAATGAAATGCCTTGCTGAATTCCTGGTATACTGTTGCATGTCATTTCTTTGATGTACCAGATTTGTGATCTTGTCAAAGGCAATGAGATTAGTTGACTCAACCTTGGTGAACTCTCGCTAGCTTTGTTGCTTCTCTTTCTATGAGCTCACAAATCATCAATTAAAAACCTAGGAGAATGTTTTCAGGAGCGGACATAAAGCTCGCTTCGCTTTATATCGTGTGTGGAATCCAGTTCTGTGGCTTGGCTTCACAGGTCCTCAAAAGTTATCTACCTAAGTAGCAATTTGGGGATTTTGGGCTGGAACAGACCCAGAGGCCACTAAGTCTAACTCTATCATTGCATAGATGAGGAAATGGAAGCAGAGAAAGGTTAGGGTAATTTGCCCAGGGTCATAGAGCTAGTAAGTGTCTAAGGAGAAATTTGAACTCGGGTCTTCCTGACTCCAAGTACAATGCTCTTTCCAATATTCAGTCCTGCCTCAAATATACAAGATCTTTCAATACCCTAGGATGGATCTTATCTTGGCTTGATGACTGGAACTCATAGAGGGATGTTTTGTCATTTATCTTGGGTCTCCTTTATCTTTTAACTGAAACTCTTGTCAATTTGAAGATAATTCTCCTTGATTTAAAATACACACACGTACACACAACAACAAAAACAAAGAAGAACCTTGGCTTTCTGTCATTCATGATCTTTGTTTCATCTGCCCAAAGAAATGACCAAAGCTATATTTATTCTTCCAATTGTTAGTTCTAGATGCCTCTTAAAATTACTCTGAATTATGTTGTGTATGTGCTTTATAGAAGCAGCATGGTTTGGTGGATGAAGTTAGAGCTCTGGAGTCAAGCAGCCTGGTTCAATTCCTACCTGGATGCCTGCTAATTAGGTGACCCCAGGAAAGTCAGTCACCCACCTCATGCCCCAAACAATTCTTTAAGGCTGTGACAGAGGAGTTTCTGGGTCTGCATCAGTGAAAGAGGTTTCCACACTGGGAGCTTCCCGACATGAATGAAATCACGGGTCTAGTTCCACATCCTCACCTCCGAGGGGAAAAAAAGTATGCTCTGTATCCACTTCCCATCCCAGAAGAATGTAAGCTCCCTGAGGGAAAAGATTATTTTATTTTTTGCCGTGTATCACTAGCATCTAGTACAGTGCCTTGTACTAATAAATATTCATGGTATTTAATTAGGAATAAATGAAATGAAAAAAAAATTACTAAATGCTTCCTATATGCCAAGCCCTGTGCTAAGCATTTGGGCTACAAATACAAAAGCAGAGAGTCCATGCCCATACAAAGGGGTGGTGGCCGGGGAGGACAGAACTTTGGGAAAATTATAGGGATGGTGAGAGGTGCTATAGAAGAATAGATGAACACAGAAATAATGGCAGAGATGATTTGATTATAGTTCATGGTTCCATTGGAGAACCAATGTGTGTGTGTGTGTGTGTGTGTGTGTGTGTGTGTTGGGAGGGGGTGTCATTGGGGGGGGTGTCTGTGAGGACAGGGCATCAAGGCCATGGAAGAGATCACTAAAAAGTTGGCAGTGAAGTGGATTATGGATGGGTCTTTTTCTGAAATAGTGGTCCAGCAGAGACGATCACCAATCAGAACAACTGGACCATAGGACCATTGACTTGAAGCAATACTAATAATTTATCTAGCTCTAAGGTATGCAGAGCACAAATGTTACCTCATTCCATCCTCATAACCCTGACAGATATTTGCTACTAAAAGCCCCATTTTGCAGTTGAGGAAACTGAGGCAGTAAGAAGTTAAGTGACTTGCCCAGGGTCATACAGCTAAGGAAAACCTTGAAGTCAGATTAGAACTCAGGTCTTCCTGATTTCCAGACCAGCACTCTATCCACTGCACCATTTAGCTAGCTCTAGCTTTAGGGGATTTCAAAGTTCATTTAGTCCAAATGCCTCATTTAGGTTTGCCCTGGGTCCCATAGGTAGTGGTAGGTAGCAGTCAGGATTCAAACCTAGATCCTGACTTCAAAGCCAGCATTCTTTCCACTTCTCCTCCTTGATCCTAACAGCTTTGAAGAATTCTTCTGGTTGTTTTATGCTTTCATCAAGTCTCTGCTAATTCTAGGTTTTTGTCTTCCTTGACACTGTTCTTCCAGGCCCATGCCACTCATGCATTCGAATGTGTCTCACTTCACAGGTGGGCAGGGCTCACAAATTAACTTTTAATGCACAACGGTGATGGACCAGAGCGGGGTGCTGCCAATGACATACCTGCTAGAAGAAATGAATAAGCATGGGCCCATAGGCCCAGAAGGGAGCTTCCCAGCTGCTCTGTGGGGAGGCAGTGATGGCTGATTGCCTGGATGAAATGGCTGTCAGGCCCTGGGCCCCATGTTCTCAAGGAATAAACGAAGTCAAAGGGCAGACAGCTGTAATTCTAGGATGTCCCAGCCCTGAATACAGTCATGTCCAGGGGTAGAGAATGTCATTCATCATTCATTCTGTCCTTCATCGTCTTTGTTCTGTCTACTTCATCATGAGCAAGCCTCTCCCTTCCTCATATTTCCTGTTGCTAGTTTTAGATACTTCTTCAAATTACTTTGTACTGTGTTGAATATACTTTGTCGAGGTACCTGGGTATAGTGGATGAAGTCATAGTCCTGGAGTCAGGATGATCTGGGTTCAAATTCTACCTCTCACACTTTTGAGATCTTTAAGGTAGAAATTTACATACCCTGGGTTAGTGACATAAAATGTACTCTTAATTCAGTCACTGGGGAAAAGAAAAGGAGACTTCCCCTCTGCCCCATTCCTGAAGTCCTCCTCTCCTTGAACACCTTGAGATCTTGGATAGAGAGACTATAGTCTGGGGAGAAAAGAGGATGCCAGAACCAGGCTGGGAAAGAGTTTACATGAAATACAGGCCCCCTTGAGTGAGGAAAGAAACCACAGGTGGACGACTGGAAAGAAGCCATCTGGTAACCTCCTATTTTAACTAATTAGTCTTAAGAGATACAAGGCTGAGTAGTTCTCTGTTACTGAAGAAGTAGAAGTGGTAAGTTTCAGTGTCCTGGGACAAAGCCCCACTTGCCTCACCCTAGTGATCTTGCCCAGAATCAGAGATTCTGTCTGGGAATCTCATGCCTGAAACAGCCACTCTCTGGGGAAGTTAATTTGGGAGGCCTGCCCATCTGTGAGGTAGATACCGTCTGCCTGACCAACTGTAGAGCTAGAAATAGATGACTTTGTAGAGGGAAAGGAGAGAGGATCACCAGGTAGTGAATTGAATATAGTGTGAAAAGGTCAAAGATTATCACCTTCTCATAGAGGCATCTGATCTATTTGAAATTTGATTTGAAAAGTCACCTGGAACTCAGGCACATTTCAGATCTTTTTCAGAATTCCCTTTTGTTCTATCTTTTTCTATGATCAGGGAAAGGAATGTTGTCAGTTGCTACTCTCCCCCCCTCATCACAGTCACACAACAGGGGAAAGGAAAAATGAAGCTGAGACATTAAAACCCTCTGCTTCAATGAAACTATTAGAGAATGAGAAACCCCAGCTGGGCTCGGCTCAAGCACTCTTACTCAGGTTCAAAGACAGAGCCCTCACGACACAGAATGAGGAACCACAGGGAGAAACATGGATGGCTTTGGAGCAATGAAGGACTTTTTCCACCCCCACGTCCCCTCCCATCAACCATAGCCTCTAGGGGCCTGCAATCAAAAGGCAAAGAGGTGTTTGGCAACGCAATTGTCCCGCAGGGACTGAGCAGCCAGCAAGTCCTAGGGAGAACAAATTCTGCCCCAAGAGGGAAATTAACCCTTTGGGAACCCTGAGACAGCACTTAAAATTCTAGTCCATGTAATTGACTCAGCATGGGTTTTTCAGAAGGCTCGCTGAGGAGGTAGAAGGATATTGGACAACTTGCCCATATAGTACAAGGCTCTATTTATAGTTAGGCAGAACCACGAAACAGCTTTTTCCTCCTTATAAACAATCTGTTTTCAGTTCTAAATATTCAACAAATTCTCCCTCAGGAAAGGTATTCCTTCTGGATTTTCCTATGTCTTTTCCACCTATGCTCATGGACTTGGGTTGTAACCATTATCTTAAAAGTTCCAAACTTACCCATTGAGATAGTTGGGTTTGGGATACCACAAAACAGAGACTGTCATCCTCATCCTCAACTAACTCTAAGGTTTATTGAATCATAACCAAACCCCATAGACATACCAAGAAGACAAGCACACATATGCCTCATTGCCAATCACAGGGTTCCCATCTTTGTCCAGACTTGAGAAATGAAGATGCACAGGTAACAATGCCCGGAAGGTAGGATATCCAGACACAGCCCAATTAGCAACTGGCGCACAGAGCCTGGAGGGAGAATAGAGGGAGGATACTGAAAGAGAAATGGGGAGCCAGAGGAAGGGGCTGTTGTAACCAGCTGGCATCATCTGAGCTTTCAGGCTTTCCAGTCCTTTACGACCTCAATATCATCATAATCCCTACCAGGGTGGTGGAAGATACTGGGATATCACAGATTTCCTGAATTTCTTTACTCTTCTTTGTTATTGTTTAACCATTAGGAGGAAGGTGAAAAGTGGAAGGTGAAGGGTGAAAAGTGGGCATAAAGTGGGTTGACAGATAGGGGCAGGGGTGTGTATGGACAGGGGGATGGATGAGCGAATAGATGATGGGGAAACTGAGCCATGGTCCTAGCAAGTGCATAGATTTAAATGATGATAATGATGATGATGATAATGACAAATGATAACCATGATAATGACAATGGCTGAGATCTCTATAATACTTTAAATCGTAACGATGGCAAAAAAATAGCATTTATACAGAACTTAAAGGCTTACGAAACACGTTGCACATATTAATCTCATTTAGTCCTCACCAAACCCTGTCATGTAAATGCTATTATTATCCACATTTTACGGATGAGGACACTGAGGAAGGCAGAAGTTTGAATTAAGTGACTTGACCTGGGTTACATAGCTAGTAAGCATCTGAAGTTGGATTTGACCTCAAATCTTCATTCCAGGTCCAGTGCTCTATCCAACACATCAAAATGCTTTATATACATTATTTTATTTGATTCTCACAGCTCTGCGGGGTAAATGCTATAGGGATCATTATCCCTATTTTATGGCTTAGAAAGTGCAGGCTAAAGAATTGGTAAATAATTTGTCTGTGAACATGTGGCTAGTCACTGTTGGGGACGAGTTTTGAACCCAGGTATCATGTGACTCTAAGTCCTAATTCTGAAAAAATTTAAATTTTGGTATTTAAAAATAAATATTTTAATAATAATTTAAATTAAATTTAAATAAATTGTATTTATTAAAATATTTTAATAAATTATTTTAAAATGAAAATTTAAGGTATCATTCCTGGCTTACGGATAGTGGTTAAACAGGATTCACCCTGAGTGCTAGAGTGTGAGTGTATTTCGTTGGTTTTTAATCAGTGCTCAAAACAAAAGACTATAGACTCCAGGATGCATGGGGCCAGCAAGAGGCAAACAAATTCATGTGTGTCTGGTAAGGATGCAGCCATTATTCAATTCTAGTTAGCAAAGTCAAAGGGCAAAGGTTAAGAAGAGGTGAGGGCAGAGATATATGACAAGGAGAAGACAGCCATGTAGGTCGCATAGCTTGGGGCCATATTCTCATCAGCAAGGCTGTTAGCCTATCTACCAGTTTGAGGGCCTCCTTCAATTCTGGTTATCTGCCCAATCCCCTTTCTTAGCTTGCTGAGAGAGATCATTACCTTGAAAGAAGTATGAGGAAGAAGCTAGGCAGTTGATACACACGCCACCTTCATAGTCATGTATTTGACACATGCTGCGTCTTCATCTGTGAGATTGATACAGATGGAGGCAAGAACTGAATCCTGTGGCACTCTACTAGACCTTACCCCAAACTGATATCCATATATTTTTCATCGCTCGTTGGATCCACCATTCTAAATCTACCTCCCTTTGCTATTGCCCAGCCTGTACCACTCCATCTTGTTTACAAAGGTACATGGGAGACTTCAGCAAATCCCTTGCCAAAATTCTATGCCTATAGTACTCCTCTGAAAAGACAGTCTTGTGAACCTGTCAAAAAAAACACAAATCTGGAAATAGATCGTATCCCATGCTGGTACATAATTACTGGTTACTTAACCTTGGCCAACACGCTTAACTTAATAATTTACAATTTTAAAAAAATTATCCACTGCTTTTTTCTATTTTCTTCTTCAGTATAACAAAAAATTGTGGCATTTCCTCAAACTACTACATTGTATGTTGTGAGAAAAGCGCTTTGGAAACTCTTATGTAATATACAAGGGCACTATGCAAATAAAAATGCAAGTTATTATTACTCAGATAAAAAAAAAGGGTTTAATGCCTTTAAGAAACTAGTGAGTAAAACAAGGAAATTATTTGTCCAAATGACTCTGCCTGAGTGATTTAGGGGATACATGTTGCTATATTCAGAAGGGCAGCTTCGAGTTATCTGGAAAAGAGATAGCAAAGAGCTTAGAGCTCCAGATGATAGGGTGAAGGCTTCACTATACATAAAAAACAGAGCTACTCATGCTCACAGACTGACAGGGATGTATTAAGGGTGCAATTAACAACCTCGCTTTGACAAAAAGTTGAAAAAATCCTAGTGGACCATAGATAACAGAATGATAACAGCCTTCCTCTAGGTAACAAGAGAAGCAAATGTTTAAATCAGCCACAGAGCATAAAATATAATTAATACGAGAGGTACTCAGAAGCTGGTTAGAAGGAGAAAGTATTTTATATTTATATGCACACATGCATGCACAAACATATATATATAAATATACATGTATATATGAAACATTTTCTGTTTTTCCACAGCCAAGAATATTTCTATCTTTATTTGGAATAAAATTAATGCCGATTGTGGAAAATGAAATGACTTTTCTTTCTAAAAAATTTTATCAATATCTTTTGTTCTTACATCACTTTCAATTCTAAATATACTTCTCCCCACCTCCTCCCTTACCCAGAGAGCCATCCCTGGTGACGAAGAATAAAATAAAGAGGAAATATAAGCAATTCAACAAAACCAACCAACCAATAAACCAAGTCTGACAGTATATGCAATGTTCTATACCCATCATCCCCCACCTCTCCAATAAAGAGAGGAAGGTGCATTTTCTTATCTCTTTGGGGGAAAATAAGCTTGGTCATTATAAGTACACAGTATTCAGTTTCATTATATCCTCTCTTCTTAACAAATAATAATTTTTTTAGTAGGAAAAGCATAGCTGAGTAGGTTGAATATTCATTCCAAATGTGATAGAATAAGAAGAGCATGGTATCTGGAGTCAAAGTCCCTGGGCCCCATTCCTGCCTATGATTCTCACAGGCTCCAATGCTAGGCACAAGTGACTTCATCCTTATGAGTCTAATTTTCATCTCCTGTAAAATTGGGATAATTATACTTGTTTCTTAATCATTTTTTCAGTCTTGTCCCACTCTTTGTGACCCCGTATGAGGTTTTCTTGGCAAAGATACTAGAGTGGTTTGCCATTTCCTGCTCCAGCTCATTTTCCAGATGAAGAAACTGAGGAAAACAGGCTTAAGTGACTTTCCCAGAGTCACACAGCTAGTAAATGTCTGAAGCCAGATTTGAACTCAGGAAGATGAGTCTTCCTGACTTCAGGCCAGGTATTCTATGTACTGCTGCCTCCTCATAATCATGCTTAGATGAGGAAATAAACTTGGGGAGACTTGGTGATTTGCCCAAGATCCTTGTTTTTTATTGTTGTTGGTGGTGGCGATGGCGGTTCATTCAAGAAGAAGACCAATGACATCACAAGGGTGAAATCTTGATTTGCTCATGAATTGAAGTGAGGCAGAGAATCATGGGAAGATTTGCATGAACTGATACACAGTAAATAAAGCAGAATTAGGAAAATCATTTGTTCAATGACTGAAATAATATGAACAAGAAGATTACAAAGTAAAGATTAATGATGGGTAATTATAATGACTATTCTTGCCCCACTCCCCCCAAGAAAAAATGAGAAGCATCTTCCTCCTTTCATTGGAGAATGGGGAGGCTATGGGTGAATAATGTGCATACAGTGTAATATGAAATAATATGAAGTATCTGACTCTACTAGTTTTGCTTAAACTGCTTTCTTTGTCACAAGGGAAGACTCCTTCTGGGGAGATTCTGGGTATGTCCAGAAATTAATGTGATATAAATACAAAAGACATCGATAAAACATTTTAAGTCTACAAACTTACCTATCTACTATAATAACAAACATATCAGTTGGACTCTCAAAGGTTTGTATAATAACTTCAGGGTGGCATCACTAGTTAGACTCTTTAAAATTCAGTTCAAACAATTTTTTACATTTTTTTACAATTTTACAATTTTGTACAATTTTTACAATTCAATGAGGCTTGTATTACTTGCCTCTTATTCTCAGGGCCTTGCTCTAGGTGCTAGGGATACAGAGATGAAAAACAACACAGTTCCTGTCCTCAAGAGATTCTGGGCTATCTGTGGGGCAGTGGTAGTAGTAGTAGTAGTAGTAGTGGTAGTAGTGGTAGTGGTAGTAGTGGTGGTGGTGGTGATGGTGATAGTAGCAGCAACAGTAGTAATAGTAGGAGTAGAAGTAGTAGTTGTGTTTGTCCTTCATTTTTTCAGAGGACCATGGCATCAGGAGATGATGACATTGACATGCAGTTGACTTTGGTTTGAGTGAGGGAGGGCTGTGTAAGGTAGCCGACCTCACTTTCTCCTCCAGAGCCATCTGGATCCACCGACCAGAGTAGTAGTAGTGATGTAGTGGTAATAGCACTTTATAGCACGATATATAGCACTTTAAGGTTTGCAAAGTCTATCTACCACTAGATATTTACTAGATCTGACTATATTAGTCAATCGATAAACGTTTATAAGATGCCTATTAAGTGCCAGTCCCTGGGGATACAAAGAAAGGCCAAAGACAGTCCCTGCTCTCAAAGAGTTCTCAGTATGATGAAGGAGATGCATGCAAACAGCCATGAACAAACGAAAGACATGTTGGAAATGACCATCCTAGAGAAGGCACTGGCATTAAGGGGGAACCAGGAAAGTTTTCTTGCAAAATATTATCTCATTTGATCCTAACAACAACTCTAGGAGGTAGGTGCTAACATTATTCCCATTTTGCAGATGGAAAAACTGAGGCAAATGGAGGTTAAACAACATACCTAGGCTCATGCAGTGTCTGAATCTAGACTTGAACTCAGGTTTTCCTGACTCTAGGTCTCGTACTCTATCCATTGCACTACCTAACTGAACATTCCATCTAGAATCACAGGTCCTGGGTCTGAATCCCAGCTCCGCCAGTTCCTATGTGTGTGGCCTTGGGCGAGTCACTTCTCCATTCTTGGCCTCATTTTCCTGATCTGTAAAATGCTTCCATCTCTAAATCTATGCTCATATGATTGTGGAGAATATTACATGACCATCTGTGGGTATACATTTTCACATGGAGGCAATAGGGAGTCATGGAAGGTTTTTGAGTAGTAGAATGCTCCACAATTAGACCTGTATATTCAGAAGATTACTTGGTCATCTGTGGGAAGAACGTGTTGGAGCAGAGACAGCTAGAGGCAGAAAAATCAGTTGGGAGGCCTTTGCAATAGTCTAGGCAAGATATAATGAGGTCCTGGCCTCTAGGGGTGGCTTTTTGGGTGGAAAAGAAGAGACAGATGCAAGAAAGTTAGCTCTAAATAACTCATACTGAGTCCTGAACTGCAAGGAGCCAATGTTGGCATATGAGCTGTTACAAATATCACATTCCTAAGCTGGACCTACATGGGCACATTCTTAGGTACTCATATGTCCCAAAAGGAACCAGGGAAGAGCCAAATCTATACAGGTGTGTTGGTAAGCAAAATGGGCTCCTTAGCACTTAGTTCAACAAGTGCCCTTGAAGAGTTTGGCTTTTGTTTGCTTTGAGTAATTCAGCTATTTCATTGAATCTTACTAAGTGCTAAGCCCCAGGCCCCCCCAAACCCCTATTAGGTGTAAAACCTATGTGGGTGTGGATTGGCAACTAAGGTGGGGCCCAAGGTGGGGCTAACTCCAGGGAGGGCCTAATTTACATGTCTGGGACAGCAGAGGCTCTTAGACCACGTGGGTTTAAGTCACCTCTTTGTGACAATTTTAGGTCACGTGGGTGAGTCGCATGTGTGACTCACCCCTGATGCTGAAAAAGATATGAAAACCAGGGGTTGGCCTCTTCTTCCTTGGAGTGCATTCCCGAAGCAGTGGTGGTACTCGTGACTCTGGGCCAGCCCTTGTTCTGAGCTCCCGGGCTGAACCTAGATTTTGGTAACTATGAATCTGTATTGGGTCTGTCTGTTGATGTTTGTACTTTGTTTGTAATTTGCTCTGAAGTTCAGGGTGCTGGCTTTTTTCCCTGAACTAAGTGAATGATATTTGTGTGCTGAATTAAAGTAAGCATGCCAACCTCTTAACCTTGCTTTCCTTAGTTAAGCAGATCAAAAGAACCTGCACTTTGGTGGGTGCTGGCAGCTTTCTGGGTGCTGGTTGTTGATGGATCTTGCACCCCCACAGAAGCTGCTAGCCGGATTGCGGAAACAACTAGTACATTCCTAAGTGCACATGTCTCAAAAAGACCCAAAGAAGAGCCAGATGTACACAGGTACATTCCTAAATGGCCATGTATGTCAATGGGACCAGGAGAAGGGCCAGATCTATATGGGCCAAGGAAATGAAGTGGGGGGCAGGAATAATCTAGAGTCAGAGATACAACACATTCATGTTGCTTCAGCCTTTTTCCTGACCAGTCACCTGATACTCAAAGCTCTCCTACCATAAGTCCACATCTGCATGAATTGTCCAGGTTATTCAAGTCTCTCTGAGCACCAGACCAACTCACCAGATGAAGAGGGAAATATTCTGTCATCTGGACATTTAAGATGACCTAGCTGTTTGGCGTGGCATCACAGACCAGCCCACTCACTGGCAGCATTTTTCTATCTCCTCTCTAGATGTCTGAGGCCTTATAGAAGACAATGACGGTAAAAGAGGCTATTTGCCTACTTATAGCTTGGTTGGCAATGCCATAGCCTTCACTTTCCAGTTGGCCCTTGATTCTATGGTGGGTCTTTCGAGGAGTCATAGGCCTGGTGGCAGACAAGTAAAGCAACAAGAGGACTTCCGCAGATCCCTCCTGATCTCTGCATTCTGATTCTCCTCTGAGATGACCCATGATGGTCTGGCCACACATAAGAAGTCATTTCATGGCTACCTGATGTTGTCATTGTGGTTGTGATTGTGGTTGTGGTTGTTGTTGAGTCACCCAACTCTTCGTGGCGTTATGGACCACAGCATGCTAGGCCCTTCTATCCCCCACTATCTCTCGATATCTGTCCAAGTTCATTTTTATTGTATCCTCTGCCATCCCCTTTTCCTTTTGCCTTCAGTCTTTCCCAATATCAGGATCTATGGCTACTCTTAGGGTCCGAGAAATCTATTAAACAGCACCAGCAGGGCACTCATTCTGTGGCAATAGCCCTCCACTGAATTGAAGCCCATTCATCAGCCTTTCCTCATCCATTACCATTTATCAGTGTGATCCTTAGCAGTAATTTCTTTACCCAGCTGCTCTGAGAGGTACACGACTGAGTATACAATTTCCCATGAAGTCTTTAAATCCGAAAAGAGGAAAGAAACTTTCTGATGCTCTCAAGCCCATTTGATGGCACACAAGACGAAGGAGAGGGGGGTAGGGGTTAGGGTAAGTAATAAGCCAGGAAATGCAGACAGAGTGGAAAGCCAGTCTGCCTAAATTGCTCAGGATGAAAAAGCTTTCCCCAAGCTCCCAGACTGAAACTCACCTGTCTCTCAATTATCCAGGTAATCTTGGGACCAAGAAGAACATTTGTTACCTGGTATTATCCAGATAATTGCAGCTAAGCAGACACGATGTGGGGGTGGGGCGGGGGTGGGGTGGTGTGGAATAATTTGATCTCCTTTACCCAAGGCCAAAGGTGATTTTTGATCAGGCTGGTCTGACAGGGAAGAGTAATCCTTCAGATTGAGTGTAACCAGTTTGACTCAACACCTATTGATTAAACCACCTAACCAGTGCAAGGCTTTGTATGAAGTACTAGAGGCTACGAAGGGGGAAAACATCTCACATTTATATAGTAGTTTAAAAGCACTTTAAACTCATTTTCTTATTTTAATTTCATGACAATCTTATGAGGATTTTACTCTGCAGTCCCTGGCTGGGTGCACCAGTGGTTACCCATACATTCTGAGATTCAGTGACATTGACCTCTAAGAAGTGGAGGTGAGGCAGGAACACGTTCCAGATATGGGGTACCTCCTATACAAAGGATTGAAAGCAGGAGATTGAGTGTGGTGTACAAAGATAAAACCAACCCATCAATGAGCATTTAATACTAGGTGCTGGGTGTATAAAGACAAAACAGTCCCTGACCTCAAGGAGCTTATATTCTAACATAGGAGACCATGTGCACATATGTAAGTGCACGTAAAACAAAGCATACCCAAGGTAACTTTGGTAAGGGAGGAGGCATCAGTGGCTGGGGCGACTAGGAAAGGCCACATAAAGAAGGTGGTATCTGAGTTGAGTTTTGAAGTAAAGGAGGTATTCCGAGGCACAGAGGTGGAGGTGAGGAAGAAAAGCATTGCCAATATGGGAGACAGCCAGTGCAAATGCAAAGAGAGAGGAGATGGCATGTGTTTGAGGAGCAGTGAGAAGGCCAGAGGGTGGCTAAGTGGCGCCAGCATGAACAGAGCTCTGGGTCTGGAGTCAAGAAGACTCATTTTCCTGGGTTCAAATCTGGCCTCAGACACTTCCTAGCTGGGTGAACCTGGACAAGTCCGTTAACCCTCTTTTCCTCAGTTTCCTCACCTGTGAAATGATTTGGAGAAGGAAATGGCAAACCTATCTGTTTGCAAAACTTTGAAATGATCTATCCAATCCAACAAATATTTATTAATTGCCTATTATGTGTTAAGTGCTGGGGGTACAATTAATAAAAGAAAGATAGTCCTTGCCCTCAAGGAGTTTACAATCTAAATTGGGAGACAACACACAAAAGAGGAGCAGAAAGGGGGAGGAGACAGTGGGGGAGTACTTTGCACAGGTGAGTGGGTGGGGGTGCATCTTGATCACTCCAATTGAAGCCAGGCAGGACAGCAGATGCAAAGTAGAGTGAGCCCACAGTTCGGTCTCTGAGCTCTATAAAGGAAGGCATAAGGAGGAATTTGGTATTCTGTCCTCCAGTCCTCCAAACAGATAGGGGCTGAGGAAGAAAGTGTCAATCAAGGCTTGAATTTAGCTGCGTGGTAGTAAGTTTTGAAGTGATGAGCTTATCATGGAAGGGACATCTTGCTTCTAGGAGTTGAAACTAGGCAAGGTAGCAGATGAAAAATGGAATGCATATAAATATATAAATAAGTGGTGGTGGTGGTGGTGGTTGTTTTTCAAAATAGCCCTTCAAGTGGAATGTTCTCCTAGGCTATATTGAGGAGTATAATACTCAGACCAAAGGCAATAATATTTCTACATTAATTTTTACCTGCCATTTTGCACTTTTGACTCCTATTGAGCTTGTGGTCCCCTGAAGCCCCAAGATGTTTTTCACATGAACTCACATCTAGTCACAATGTTGTAAAGCTGATTTTTTTAAGCCCAAATGTAGTAATTCCCCTTGTCACTTCCTCTACATTTGAAGGACTACATTGTCATTAAGGCAAGCCACAAATTTCTCACCTGCTCTTTATTTAGTGGAGAGACCACTATTGCAGATGTCTGGATGGGTGCATTTCCCCAACTGATACTGGCCAGAATTGCCATTTATCACTTAAATCCTTTCCCTTCCTAATTTCTCCTTGAAAGATTCCTCCCTCCCATTCTTTCAAGAAATATTTCATTCTTTCTGAACACCTGGAAAGCAAAGGAGGAAGAGGAGGAGGAGGGAGAGGGGGAGGGCAAGAGGGAGGGAGAGGAAGAGGAAGAGGGGGAGGAGAGGGGGAGGAGGAGGAGGAGAAGAAGAAGAAGAAGCATTTCTTAAGGTTTTTTACCTTCTCCTCTAGGATAAAGACCCACTCTCGCTTTGTGCGGTGTTGGCAGAAACACAAACACAGAACACTCTGTGTAAGTTAATAAAAATTCCCTGCCTTGTTGAAACCCAGATCCTGGTCCTTTGCATCCTTTTTTGATTGTTGACTTAGCTAACACTTGGCTAACTCTTGACTCTCCTTTGGGGTTAACTGCCTGTTGTCCCGATGTAAGATCTATTGAATCCTATATATCTGCCCTTTTGTGACGTTGTCTCCTCCACCGGAAGCTTGGTCACTGGGAGCTCCCGCAAAGAAGTTTAATATATTAGGGGGGGGCTTATTTTACCTTTTCTGGCAATTTGACAATACAATCTACTCAGCTGTCTTTAATTAGCCGTTAGTATAGTCCTGCCAAGCCCTAAGGGAGACAGAAGCAGAAAGACTCCAGTTCAGAGGCAGAAATCTGATCATCTAATTAGACTTAACCAACTTGTTTCTCCTTGCCACTAATCTCCAGATTTCTCCTTCACTTCCTTGGCCACAAGGCTCTTTAATTTTAAAATTCAAGACACCTCCTAACTCTCAGCATCAACATCACCACCATGACCATCATTCATAAACATGCATGAAGCATTCACTACCCGAAGGGTACCTTAAAAGATGCTAGGGATATGAAGATATGACCTATCTCTGCTAATAAGGGTCTTACAATCTGGTTGGAGAAGCAGGATACAAGCGTGGAAAAGTAACTATTAGTAATACCTTGTAATATTCTAAATATAAGACCATTGGTACAGGCAATAAAAGCTACAGGAGTTCTGATAAATGAGAGATTGTTGAGGGCAGGGTTGGTCACGGTAGACTTCATGAAGGAAGTGTTTCTTTTTTTTTTTGGAGGGGGGGAGGGCAGGGCATTTGGGGTTAAGTGACTTGCCCAAGGTCACACAGCTAATAAGTGTGTCAAGTGTCTGAGGCCAGATTGAAACTCAAGTCTTCCTGACTCCAGGGCCAGGGCTCTATTCACTGCACCACCTAGCTTCCTGAAAGTGTCTTAACCTAGGTTAGCAACAGAGGAGGGGAATTTCCATGGTGAGCCACAGGCAATTCATCAAACAACTTAGATTTTTAGAAATGCCTATGGAAGATGGAGGGTAACTGGGTGGTACAGTGGATAGAACACCAAGCCTAGAATCAGGAAGACCTGAGTTCAAATCCAGCCTCCGACTATTAATACCTGTGTGGCCCTGGGCAAGTCACTTAATCTCGTTTGCCTTAGTTTGACATCTGTAAAATGAGCTATGGAAGGAAATGGCAAACCACTATAGCACATCAGCCAAGAAAACCCAAAATGGGGTGGCAAAGAGTTGGATATGACTGAAATGACTGAACAACAACAAATAAAAGAAGGAAGCATGGGGAGGTAACAGGGTATGGACATGGAGCAGCACAGTCCTGTGTACTATTGGTATGGATAAGTGGCAAACTTCACAATGAGTCGAAGCTGGTGATGAATAAAGATGATGAAAAAAGCTTTGTTTTGGCTATGATGGAGAAAGATCAAAGAAGGGAACAAGATAACGCATCAGAGTAGATGGAATAGTGACAAGGGCCCAAAGAACTAAGGCAAAGATACACAACTCTTCTTTTGCTTCTCTTTTCCATATGAAGTAGATGACCCTCCTTTGGATGCTCTCCAGTTCATCAATGCCTTTCCTAATATATGGCAGTCATATATTAAGACAATATGCCACAATGAGTACAACGTTCCCCAACGTATGGTCTGACTTGGTCAAAGAACATCTCCCTAGCCCTGGACACCATGACTCTGCTAATGAAGCCTAAGGTCACTTTAGTTTTTGTTTTTTTTTTGAGACTCATACTAAATTTGAAGTCTCCTGATCTTTTCTCAGCTAAACTGCTTTCTACCTAGTTTCTCTATTTTGTACTTATGGGACTGATTTTTGGAGCCCGTATAAGACTTTACACTGATCTCTATTAAATTTTATTTTATTCAATTTCACCCCAAATTCAAGGCTACTGGGATCCTTTGGGATCCTGACTCTGTCATCAAACATACTAAGGATCATTCCCAGGCTCATGTCATCAGTAATTTGGAGAAGGGCACGTTTTCAATGGCAAGGAGGATGGTGAGATATTGGCACATAAAGTGAACCATGGCTGGGACAGGCAAGATATAGGGAAACAATCCAAACTGTGGCAACATTTCCCCCTCTCCAGTCTTTCAGGACCTCTTTGGTCCTCTGGGATATTTCTCTTTTATTATTATTTTCTTTGATTTTTATAGATTCGTTTTGTTTTTTATCATATTCATTTAATTGTTAGCATTTAGTATTTATATAGCGCTTTGAGGTTTTCAAAGTGATTCGCAATTATGTCATTTGATCCTTACAACCAGCTTGGAAGTAGATGCATTATCCTCATTTTCCAGATGAGGAAACTGAGACTCCCCCCACCATACAGCAAGCTACCATTTCTAACAAAGATTTTTTCAAAAGATGAAAAAAAAGACAGGTCATCAAAACCAGTTAACATGTCAACCGTATCCGATAGTGCATGTGGTGTTTTACATCTGGAACTCTAACCTATTAATAATATCTAGCATTTCTTTAGCAGTTTCAAGTTTGCAAGACACTTTACAAATATTATCTCATTTGATACAACCACCCTGTGAGATAGATAGTATTACTATCCCCATTTTACAGATGAGGAAACTGAGGCAAAGGTTTAATGACTTGCCCATTGTCCCACAGCTAGTAAATGTCAGAAGCAGGATTTGAAGTCAAGTCTCCCTGACACCTTTCCACTGAATCACCTACCTACCTCTTCAACAAAGTGAGGGAAGGATGTTTTCTCAACTCTTCTCCAGGGCCCAGTTTTATCATTATAATTTCATAGCATCCAATTTTGTTTTATTGTTATCTTGGTTTACCTTACTGCAATCCTGGGTATTATTCTTCTGGTTCTACTTATGTCCCTCGGCATCAGTTCATATAAGTCTTCCCATGTTTGTCTGAATTCTTCATATTCCTTATTGCTTTCAATACAATGACATTCCACTAGACTCATGTGCCAGGACATCTTTAGCCAGCCCCCAATTTGGCAGGCACCTACTTTGTTTATAGTTCTTTGATACCACAAAAAAATGCTGCTATAAAATGTTGACATATGTGGCACCTTTCTTTCTGTCTTTGAGTTCCTTGATGTAGAACTTCATGCCTTTTCCACCATCATCAGTGGTAGTTCATTAAGTCCATCTGTCTGTTCTTTCACAGTACCTGAGGATGTCATGCATCTGAGCTTGGTGATTTGAATTTATCAGGGGCATCTGGGTCTCTCTTACTATCTCCCACTTATCTTGTTTATCAACCGCCTATTAGCTGTCTTTGTTCTCTTCTCTCCAGGCTAGAGATCTCCCTTCTTGGCAGAGAAAATGAAGAGAATGAAGGCTGAGCTGCTCTGCTTTCTTTCCTTCACCTGTTATTTCCCCATCCACCTGCCGTAGCAGTTTTATTCATTCTTAGATCCTTCTCTTTCCCCAATATAGCTTTAAAAAATAAACCTGAAGCATCCCTTGTTTCCTTTAGCTTCCCTCACCAGCTTCAGCTCATTCTGAGCCTTAACACTCCTGACACTTTTCTTACAGGACCATGCCATGCTTTTAAATTCATCCTCTGTTTCCTGCTCTTGCTTCCAACTTCTGCACATGTCTTTTTAAAATCTAAGTTGGTTGATGAGTTCTCTCTCCACAGGCATCCATCCACATCAGCCTCTTTAGACAACTCCCCCCACCTTTTCTTCCTCAGTGAAAATGTTTTTTGAGTCTTCTGAATATCATTCTTGAGAGCTTCCCATCCCCCTCCCACAGCTGACTTCTCCTATAAAATTTTAGTCCCTTAGATCCTTCCTATCCTTCATGTTCCCCCTATATTGTGCAGAGGGAAGGGGTTATCTGCTGGGGCTTATCCCATTCTCCTGGCGGTGGACTAGGGTGAATAGGAAGAACAAGATCCCTTAACGCCAGTCCTATTGACTTAATGTGAGGTAAATGCTGAGCCTGAGACATTATCTTTAATAGAGAAGCTCCTTTGGTACTTGGTTTCTGAGTACCTATACAAGATACCGTTTCTCTTCATGGACAACTGCCTTCTTATCATAACCAGTGATCATTCCTAGAGATTCACCTGCATCCAAGAGTTCCTCTGGCCTAAGATCAGGAATAGTGTCTGGACATTTTATCCTCCAGTCTATAAAAGACAGCTAGATGATGTAACAGAGAGAGTACTGGGCTAGGAGTCAGGAAGGCCTGAGTTCAAATCCTGCCTCTGACATTTACTAGATGTATGACTCTGGGCAAGTTACTAAACCTCTGTTTGCCTCAATTTCCTCATTTGTAAAATGAGGATACTAACAGCACCTACCTCCCAGGGCTATTGTGAGAATCACATGAGAAAAGCTAGAAATGTTAGTGTTAACTATTTTTATTGTCTTCCTGAGTCCAAACTTCCTTCTTCGCCCTAACCACCCAGACTCTGAATTGTCAGCCATCCTTGACTCTCCCTGCTCCCTCACCTCCCACATCCAATTAGTTGCCAAGTCCTAGCAATTTTGCCTCTGCAGCATCCATCCCCTTCTCTCCACTCTCGTGGCCACCACTGTGATTCAGGCCCCTATTCTCAATTGTTATAATAACTCTTCGATGCTTTCACTCCTTCCCTTTTCTCCCCTTCTCAAACCCTGTCCCTCCTACCAGTGCTTCCTAATGCACAGATCTGACTACATTACTACTTCCTTCCTCAGAATCCTTTAATAACTGCCATGAAAGCCTGTAGGGCCAAATGCAAAATCCTTTACGTGGACTTTAAGATCTTTTCCAATATCTCTGATCTACCTTTCCAGCCCTTATCCCATATAATTCTTTACATTCCTTGTTGTAGCTAAACTCACCGCTGGCTACTCTCTGGTCTTATTTCGTCCTTTCTGCATTCTGTCGATCCCCACAGTCATTCCTAATGTCAAGGACCTACTTGTTTCATGTCACTCACTGAAATCCTTTTCTTCCTTCAAGGTCTAGATCAGATACAACCTCTTGAGAGTCATGGTTGTGTAATGGTTAGCGAACTGGACTGAGATTCAGGAAGATCTGGGTTCAAAGCCTGCTTCAGATGGCTATTAACATCCCCATCATATGGATGAGGAAACTGAGGCTCAGAGACTTTATGACAGTTGTCCAGGATCACATAACTAATAGGCGTCTGAGATGGGATTTGACCCTATATCTTCTTGACTTCAAGTTCAGCACTTTGGCTATTAAATTGTGCTGCCCTTTATGGAAGATGATTGGAGTATAGATTTAGAGCTAGAAGGTCAGGGAAGATCTTAGAATTAGTCAACTAGTATCTATTAAGTGCCTACTATGTGCCAGGCACTATGCTAAATGCTGGGGATACAAAGAATGGCAAAAAACAAACAGTGTCTGTTCTAGGACGTCATAGTCTAATGGCTTTTTTTAAAAAATTGATATATCTTTAACATTCTTTTCTTTTTACATTTTGAGTTCCAAATTCTCTCCTTCCCTCCCAACTCTCCCCCACCCAGTGACAAGGCAAGTAAAATGATATCAATTATACACGTGAAATCATGCAAAGCATATTTCCATACCGGGAATATAGCAAAAAAGGGCAAAAACATAAAGAAAATGAGAAAATTATACTTCAATTTGCACTCAGAGTTCATTAGTTCTCTCTCTGGAGGGAGATAGCATTTTTTCATCATGAGTCCTTTGGAATTATGCTAGATAATTATATTGATCAGAGTAGCCAAGTCTTTTATAGTTGATCATTATTACAACAGTGCTATTACTGTGCACAATGATGTCCCAGTTCTCACGTCACTTTGTGTCTGTTCATATAGGTCTTGCCATTTTTTTTCTGAAACTAACCCCCATGTCATTTCCCATAACACAAGAGTACTCCATCATAACCATATAATCATACCACAACTTGTTCAGTCATTCTCCAGTTAATGAGCATCCCCTCAATTTCCAATTCTTTGCCACCACAAAAAGAGTCTCTATAAATATTCTTGTATATATAGGTATTTCCCTTTTTCTTTAATATCTTTGGAGTACAGACCCTGTTGCGGTATTGCTGGGTCAAATAATGTATACAGTTTTATAGCCCATTTGGGCATAGTTCCAAATGGCTCTCCAAAAAGATTGAACTAGTTCACAACTCTACATTTCATTAGTGTGCCTATTTTCCCTTATCACCTCCAACATTTATCATTTCTAATGAGTATGAGGTGGTATCTCAGGCTTGCTTAAATTTGTACTTCTCTAATCAACAGTGATTTAGAGCATTCTGTCATATGACTATAGATACCTCTGATTTCTTTTTCTGAAAACTGTCCCTTCTATGACCATTTATCAATTGGGGAATGGCTCTTATCTTTCCAAAGTTGACTCAGTTCCCTGTATATTTGAGAAATAGTACCTTAATCAGAGAAACCTGCTGCAAAAATTTTGATATTACTTCACTGTCTATGGTATTGTTTAGCCAAAGGGAGTTTTCCTGAATCTCTTTTAACTAGGTCTGTTTTTGCTTTTGCTTCATCTGAGATCATGATTGCTACCCCTGCCTTTTTTACTTCATCTGATGCATAATAGATTCTGATTCAGCTCCCCCCACAACACACACACACACACACACACACACACACACACACCTTTTTAACTCTGTGTGAGTCTTTCCGTTTTAAGTGTGCCTCTTATAAAAAGCATCGTTGCATTCTGGTTTCTAATTCATTTTGTGATCTGCTTCCATTTTTTGGGTCAGCTTGTCCCATTCACATTCACAGGTATGATTACTAACTCTATTTCCATCCATCCTATTTTCTTCTTTTTACTCTGTCTCTCCCTGAAAGTCAGTTTTGCTTCTGGCCACTGCCTTGGTTAATCTGCCTTCCCTTTTATCACACTCCTCCATATCTCTTATCCCCTTCTGTTAGTTCCCTGTTCGGTAAGATAGATTTCTATACCCAACTGAGTGTGTGTGTGTGTGTGTGTGTGTGTGTGTGTGTGTGCATGTGTGTGTGTGTGCGCGTGTGTGTGTGTGTGTATTCTTCCCTCTTTGAACCAATTCCAATGAGAGTGAGGTTCAAGCATCATTCCCCTTATTTTCCACTTCACTATAAAAGCCCTTCCTTGTGCATCTCTTTTATGTGACAAAATTTTCCCCACTCTACCTCTCACTTCCCCCTTTTCCCAGTGCATTCCTCTTTTTCACTCCTTCATTTTTTAGATTGTCCCAATGTAATCAATTCACACCCATGCCAAGTTCTTAAGAGTTACATATATCATCTTCCAATATAGAAATGTAAACAATTTAACTCCACTGAGCACTTATGATTTCTCTGACATGTTTGCTTTTTTATACTTCTCTTGAGTCTTATGTTTGAATGTCAAATTTTTATTCATCTCTGGTCTTTTAATCAGGAATGCTGAAAAGTCTTTGATTTCATTAAATATCCATTTTCCTCTAAAATATTATACTCAGTTTTGTTGGGTAGGTGTTTCTTGGTTGTAATCCCAGATCCTTTGCCCTCTAGAATATCATATTCCAAGACCTCTGCTCCTTTAACATGGAAGCTGATAAAACTTGTGTAATCCCAATTGTGGTTACATGATATTTGAATCATTTCTTTGTGGTTGTTTGAAGTATTTTTCTTTGACCTTGGATTTATTAAATTTGGCTGCAGTATTCCTCAGAGTTTTCATTTTGGGATCTCTTTAGGGAGGTGACCAGTGGATTTTTTCTCTTTTTTATCTTTTCTATTGTCAATATCTATTTTACCCTCTAGATCTAAGAGATCAGGGCAATTTTCCTTTGTAATTTCTTAAAATATGATGTTTAGATTCTTTTTTTTGGTCATGGCTTTTAGATAGTCCAATAAGTCTCATATTATCTCTCCTTGATCTATTTTCCAAGTCAGTTGTTTTTCCAATTAGATATCTCACATTTTCTTCTACTTTTCACTCTTTTTATTTTGTTTTAATATTTCTTGATGTCTCATGAGTCATTGACTTCCATTTCCCTAATTTTGCTTTTTCAAGGAGTTCTGTTGTTCAGTGAGATTTTGTACTTCTTTTTTTCCACTTGGTCACCTTTTAAAGTGTCATGTTCTTTAGTGTTTCCTTGTGCCTCTTTTATCCAGCTGTTAATTCTCTTTTAACAATTTTCTTGTTCCACTCTCTTTTCTTTTCCCAATTTTTCTTCTGCCATTCTTCATCTCTTTAACTCTTTCAGAAATTCTTATTGGACTTGAGTCCAATGACTATTTTTCTTTGATGCTTTGTAGCTATTTTCACATTGTTATCTTCTTCTAAGTTTATGTCTTGATCTTTCCTGCTACCAGAGTAGCTTTTTCTAGTCAAGCACCCCTTTTTTATTTGCCCATTTTCCTAGCCTATTTCTTGACTTTGAACTTTATGTTAAAGTTGGGCTCTGCACACTTGGGGGTAAGGAAGCAGTGTCCCAAGCTTCAGGCTTTTTTGTATAGCTGTTTTCAGAGCTAGTTCTGGGGGTCTGTAAGTTTTTGGTGCTTCCAAGGTTGTGATCCAGGGAGAGGCATGATCACTGCTTTTCTGGTCTCTACCCCGGACGGGCCCTGTTCATCTCTGCTGTGAAACTACACTGCAATCGAGTTTTTAGTCATCCCCAACTACATTCAGTGTTAACAAAAGGTCTTCTGTAATCTCTTTCTGACCAGTTATCCAATCCTCTTACTGTCTCTGGGCCAAGAGCTATCGTTGCTGCTGCTGCTGTGGCAGTTACCTCCAAAGCCCACTGCTGGTATTGAGTCATGTGCAATCTGGCTCAGCCACCACCCCAGTGTCATAGACCTCTCCTGCTTAGCTCCTAAGTTTTCTTCAGCTGGAAAAATCTCTCATTCTGACCTTTTGTTGGCTCTGCCATTCCAAAATTTGATTTAAGGAGTTATTTTAAAGATGTTTAAAGGGGAATGTTGGAAGAGTTCAGCCAGGTTGTTGCCGGTACTCTATCATCTTGGCTCTTCCTCCTCTAATGTCCTTTGAGACCACAAAATCCAACCTTTTCATTTTACAGATGAAGAAATTGAGGTACAGAGAGTTTGAGCAACTTGACCAGGGTCAATTCAACAATTTTAATTCAACAAACAATTGTTAAATGACAACTACATGCAACGCACTATGCTAGGTTTTAGGAATCAGAAAAAACACTTTTAACAAGATTTAAAAAGGTCATAATTTCTTCCTGCCAAGAGTTTCTCAGCAGGATACAACATACACTCAAGGAAATTAACAAAGGATAAAGTGTGATTGGAGTAAAGGCATCTAGACAAAGTGTGAGAATAAATGTGAGGAGGGAAAGATCACTTTCAACTGAGGAGATCAGGGGAGGTGGATCTGAGTCTTAAAGGAAAATGTTATCAAAGGAGCTATGGAGGGCATGCATCCTAGGTGGAACACATTAGAGAAGTCCAGTTTGGAATGCAGTGGATTACAAGGGAAGTAGAATGTAAGGAGACTAGGAAGGTTGGAGCTAGAGAAGGAAGACCTTGAATTCCAGGATGGATAGATATACACACATAGATACATATATGTATATATACACACACAGAGCAAAAAGTAGAGAGCTTCTATAAGTTTTGAGCAGGACAGTGATGGTAAAATCTAAGTATTAGGAACAGTCCTTGGGAAGTTGCTATAAAGGATAGATTGAAGACTAGAGAGACCAAAGGTAGGAAAACTAATTATAAAGCTATTATAATAATCTAGGTGAAAAGAGGTAAGGGCCTAAACAGGAAGACGTTAGTAATAGGATCAGAGAAAGGGGGAAAAATAGTTCATTTTATTTCAACAAGCATTTATTGAATATCTACAATGTGTCTGGCACTGCTTGAAGTGATGGGATAGAAAAATAAAAATTAAATGGTCCTTGCCCTCAAGGAGCTTACATTGTACCAATTCATTGATATTAAGAGATACGTACATTAAAACAACTCTGATGTTTCATCAGACACTCAAAATCGGCCAAAATAACAAAGACAGAAGTAAGTGATCTTAGAGAAATACTGATATTAGAGATGCTGTGAAAATAATAATATTATTGTTAGTAGAGGTCTGATTTGATTCAATGATTCTCAAAAATAATTTGAAACTATGCTAGAAAATTACTATATTTTGATCCAGAGAAAACCACTACTCCAAAGAGTGGGAAAGATCTCATTTGTACCAAAATATTTAGAGCAGCATTTTTTATGTTATCAAGAAACTGGAAATAAAATTAGGTGTACATTGATTGGGGAATAATTGAACAACCTGAGGCACATGAGTATAATGGAATATTATTGCCCAGTAAGAAATTAAGAATATGAAAAATTCACAAAAACTGGAGAAGGTTTATACATACTGATAAAAAGTGAAGTAAGCATAGCCAAGAGAACAATGTATGCAATAACCAGAATAATGTAAAGGAAAGTAACACTAAAAGTATAAAACTCAGATCAATTCAATGATGAATATCATCTCCAAAGCCAAAGCATCATTTATCTAGGGCTAAAAGAAATCCAAGGATTGATGACAAGACATACATCTTCCCCTTCTCATGGAAAGGTTATGACTGTTGTTGCAGTATGAAGTATGTGATATTATTCATGGTCAATGTCAGTTTGTGCTGCTTAACAGTATTTCTTTGTGGGGCAGCTAGGTGGTGCTATAGTGCACAGAGTGACAGGCCTGGAGTCAGGAAGATTTCCTCTTCCTGAGTTCAAATCTTACCTCAGACACTTACTAGTTTATGACCCTGTGCAAATCACTTAACCTTGTTTGCCTCAGTTTCCTCATTTATAAGGTGAGCTGGAGAAGGAAATAATAAATCACTCCAGTATCTTTGCCAAGAAAACCCTAAACGGGGTCATGAAGAGTCAGGCACTACTGAACAAAACAAAACAAAACAAAAAAACATCCCTTTTTTGTTACTAGGGAGAATAGTGTTTGAGATATAATAGTAATGCAAAAACAGTGTTAAGCTTAAAAAAAACAAAGAGCAGAATAAATAAGTGGTAGATGAGTAGAGAGCTTAGGAGAACCAGATCAAAGAAGAAGAAGAGGAAAGAGAATAAAGGTAGAATTGGATGCAATTGGATGTAACAACTGATTGAATTTAAGGTAACAGTAAGAAAGACAAAGATGACTCCGAGGTTATGATCCCCAGAGACTGAGTAGATGGCAGTGACAACAATAGAAATAGGAAGTTGGGAAGAGAAGAGGATAAGTTCAGACTTAGACATGTTGAGTCTGAGTCAGTAGAACATCCACAGAGTTATGTCCACCAAACAGTCAACCATGTGGGATTGGAGCTGTGGTATAAGTTTAAGAAATGGGATGATAAAGATAAACATTAGAGGGTCTTTCTTCTATATATAGGCAATAGTTGAAGCCACAGCAGTGGAGGAAAGGAGTGAGAACATAAAGAGAGTAGAGATGAAGGCTGAGGACACTCACATTTAAAGGACAGGAAGAGGGGGAGAAGCTAGCAAAGAACACAGAAGAGTGGTAAGAGAGGTCAAAGGGCAAGCAGGAAAGTGCCGCGTCACAGAAGCCAAGAGAGGTGAGGCTGTCAAAAGGAAGGAGTTTCGTAACAATGTCAAAAGCTGCTGAGAGATCTAGGAAGATGAGTGCTGAGGAAAGACCATCAGATTTAGTAATAATTTAGCAAAAAAAAATCATTGGCCAAGAGAAAAAGGGTAAAGCTGGAAGTGTGAGAAAAAACAGAAGAGTCAATGTAGACAATGTGATCATCAGTGAGAGGAATAAAACAACCATCATGGAGAAGTGGGGTGCCAGTTGAGATTAGTTGGTTTGGATGAGTAGTGGAGCCAGTCAACATACCAGACCAGTGGGCAGTCAGCATCAAGGAAGTCCAGGGAGATAGGAGAACTATACGGATCTCAGTAGGCAAAGAGAGCACGGAAGCAAGTGAGCTCTGAATTAGGAGGCAATTGTCAAGAGAAGGAATTCAATCATTGAGAGAGATTCAAGGGCAAGGCTCCTTCCTTTTTGTCTAGTCTCTGGCAGGAGGAGAGAAGACAAACCAAACTTCACCAAACTTTCTCCACTACTAGATTTGTCTTGGCTTTCGACCAGACATAGTCTCTCATCTCTTGGTGCCTTCTGACCATTCAAAGACTCGCACTGGAATGGCCCTCCCAGTTCTGCCTTCTTTCCACCCCATCATTTTTCCAAATTAAGCTTATCAAGCCCTATCCCTAATACAGTCAAAAACTATGTCATCTCATTCAGAAGCTAACCATGAAGTTTATAATTCTTTTGTGTAAAATCATGAAAAGTCATTGTCAAGGTGTTGGACTTGTTAGAAGAGGCCTGGGATCAAATCCTGCCTCTAAAACTTACTAGCTGCGTGATTCTGAGCAAACTAGTTATTTGACTTTTCAGGGACTCAGTTTCCTCTCTAAAATGGGAACAGTAATATTTGTGTTCTCTAGCTCTCAGGGTTTTCATGCAGAAAGGACTTAGAGAAGCTTAAAGCCTTATAGAAATGAGGACTGATCCTCTTCTTCATCATCACCGTCTTCCTTTGCTACATACCTCTTCATTTTATTCACAAATCCATTCTTTTCTCTAAATCACATTTTGACTGTGTATGTGCTGGGGTGGAAAAATCATTGATCTGTGAGTTACAATCCCCAACCCTAGAGGAGACTTTCCGTGAAACCTTAGATGAATTATGTCCCCTCTTGGGGCCTCCTCTGTAATATAAAATGCCTCATCTCCCTCCCCCTTTTCAGCTTCCTTTTATGTATAGTGTTTCCCCATTAGATGGTAAGCTCCTTGAGGACAGGGATTGTCTTTTGCTTTTCTTTGTATTACTCAGCACAGTTCCTGGCACATAGTAGGCACTTAATAACTGACTCCTAGGTCCCTTCCACGGTATAGTATTCTATGGCCAAATGTCACCTCTTCCGATGAAACTTTCCGTTGAGTTCCACCTTCCCCATCCCAGGGCAAAGATAAAACCCTTCCTCTCTAGCACTTGGTAGCTAGGTAGCACTTGGCTTGTACTTCTCTTTAGCATTTATCTTTTATCACTTTAGCGACAGAGGATAGAGGACTGGCCTCGCCATTAGCAAGACCTGGGTTCATGTGCTACCCTCAAGCACATGTTGGATTTGTGACTTTAACCTCCGATTTAGTAAGCAAGTTACTTAAATGGCCAGGACCCCAAGCAAATCTCTAAGACTAATTTCCAGAACAATTGCATATCTGTATCCATAAGGGAAGTTTCTATGTCAGAAGATTAAATCACAGGTCTAGATTTTATTTTTAAAGGCATCCATCCTGATCTTAGATTGTAGGTGGTGGAAATTTTTTTTTAATCTGAGCTGTCCCTCCCTAGTACCTGGTGCTGTGTTCTGCACACAATAGGTACTAAACAAATAATTGTTGAAGTCAATCATCTCTTTTTGTCTTTGGTGTGGTACTTCATTAAAAAAGTCATAGTCTCCAAGAACAAGGAGGAGATAGTCCCTCTGTGCTAAACCCTCATCAGACTTCATCTAGAAGACTGTGTTCAATTCTGGGCTCACATAAAAGAAAAATGTTGATAAGCTAGTGGGTGTGTCCAGAGGAGAGCAGCCAGCATGGTGAAGGACCTTAAGTCCATATCATGCGAAGGTCTACTGAAGGAACTGGGAATGTTTAGCCTGGAAAAGAGAATACTCTTGTAAGGCAAGATGGTAAGTGCTTCAAGCATTTAGAAAGCTGTCATATGGAAAAGGGATTAGACTTATTTTTTGTCCCAAAGTGTAGATAGAGAATTGATGAGTGGAAGTTGCGAAGAGATAAAGTTAGACTTGTTAATCAGGGAAAACTTCTTACCAATTAGAGCTGTCCAAAAGTAGCCTGAGCCCTCCCTCTGGAGAGGTGGTGGGTTCCTCAGCCATGGAGGTCTTCAGACAGAAGCTGGATGACTGTTCGTCAGGTACATGATAGGGGAGATTCCTTTTTATCTGTAAACTGGACTAGGTGGCTGCAAGGGTATCTTTCAACTCTCAAATTCTGTGATTCTGTCATCTGATTTGATCAATTCTTTCCCCTACTTTCCACTGAATGACAGATTCTTTCCCTAGCTCTTCATTTGGAATCTTTCTCTCTCCTCCCCCTCCCAACTCACTTCCACCAATATCTACTTCTTGAAGGAAAAAATTTCCAGAGGTAGTCAGTCCCCCTGAGACTCACAGAGGGTACAATTCTGATCCGACTGGGTTAAGAAGCTACCAGAAGCCTATGTAGTTTACATGAATAACCATTCCATCGAAGAGAGGGCTTTTTTCCCCTCTGACTGATGACAGCTAAATGACTGCTAAATATAGGCCTGGAATTTGCATGAATCCTCAGCCTGCCACAGCCCCTTTGGGGGATCTGATTGACAGCCGAAACATAGGAGCCAGGCGGGCACCTGCCGACAGTGCAACCTCTCCGAGAGGAAGCAGCTCACACACACGGAGTCAGGTGAAGTTGGCCTGACAGTTCCAACAGCCTCTCTCGTATCCTCTAGGTTTTTTCTAAAGAGGCCATCTTACTATTAAACATCAGATCTTTTTGCTCACTATCACCTCCCCCTCCTCCAAAAAAATCACCAACACCCCACTATACAAGTATCATTTGCATAAATCTGAACTGTTCATTGTTGTGAGGAGAGTGAGTGTAGGGGACAAAACCTATGTCTCTTGAAGCCCCTACTCTCCCAGGGTACACAGTCTACTTGGGGATATAGCCTTGGGATCAGAGACTCTCTAATGATACAAAGGATCAAGACACATGTTTCTTAATATAATTCACTTGTGAGCTTGTCCTACTCTTCATGACATTTGGGGTTTTCTTGGCAGAGATACTGGAGTGGCTTGCCTTTTCTTCTCCAGCCCATTTTACAGATGAGGAAACTGAGGCAAACAGTTTAAGTGTCTTGCTTAGGGTCACACAGCTAGCAAGTGTCTAAGGCCACATTTGAACTCAGGAAGATGGGTCTTCCTGACTCCAGGCCAGATGCTCTATCCACTGCACCATCTAGCTGCTTTATAATTCACATAGTAATTACAATGACCAAGCTTGTCTCCCCAAAAGAGATGAGAAAATGCACTTCTCTCCCTTCTTTTCAGAGATGGGAATCTATGGGTATGGGACATTGCCTATGCCACCAGACTTGAAGTCTTGGTTAGTTTTGCTTTTTTATAACCTTTTTTCTTTTTTCTTCTTTATTATAAAGTATGACTCACTGGGTAGGAGGTCAATGGAGCAAGATATATTCAGAAATGAAGGTGATGTAAAAAATAAAAGATATTCATACATTTTAAAACCACACTTTTTTTTACTTAACCTATTAAAGCAATACGTGAAAACAAAATGTCAAGATAGGTCTCTTCAATGACAAGAGTCTTTATGCCTCTACCTTAGCAAACAGGGAAGGTACATTTACTTCTCATCACAGGAGGTATAGTAAGGTGTTTCAACTTGGTATGAAATAAATATTCATAGCAGCTCACTGGATGTTTTGTTAAGCCCAGCTCAGCTTGTATACTTTGGGTCGTCCCTGATCTTATTGCCAGTTTTCCCAAGAATATGCTAAGGAAAGGAACAATTTCGCTTTGGCTTCCTAGCAATGAACTCTCTTCCCTTTCCCTTCTCCTTTTTTCATTGCTCCCTCTTCTTCTTTCTCCTCTATTCCTAATCTCCTTCTCTCCTGCTTCCCATTCTGTTCCTCATTAATCCTTCTCTCTCCATTTGTCCTTCTCGCCCCTTTTCTCCCCCTTTTCCCTCTTTCCCTCTCCTCCTTCTTATTCTCTTTTTTTCCCTCCTCCTTTCTTGTCTTCCTCTTTCTCTTTTCCTTCCACTCCTCATGACTCCATGACTCATGACTCCAGCATAGCCAAGACATCAGTTTCTCAGGGTAGGTTAAGTGAGGAGACTCTGTGGCAGAGTCCATCAACCTTTTGGCACCATCTCAGTGGTTAAAGATGAAGGCAAAGATTGAACTTCTAGCTTCTTCTACAGTCTCTTCTCCAGCTGCCACCATTTTCTTCTGTTGGAGTAGGGCAGCCAGGATGGTAAAAGGCCCTGATTTCATGTGATATTGAGGACTAATTGAAGGAACAGGGATAGTTAGCCTGGGGAGGAAAAGACTCATAAGAGAAGTAGTATCTGTGTTTAAGTACTTGGAGGTTTATCTTGTGGGAGAGAGATTACACTTGTTCTGCCTAGTAGGCAGAATGAAGAACAAAGGGTAGAAAGGCCATATTTAGACTTGATGTCAAAAACAAACAAACAAAAAAATTTCCTAACAAGTAGAGCTAACTAAAGGTAGAACAGGCAATCATATGCAAGATAAGCACTTCTCAGGTATAAATACTTGGTCTTTTTCCCCCATGTATAGTTTGGATTAGATGGCTACAAGATCCCTTCAGATTCTGACATTCTATGTATCTTCCCCAGAGCCCCTCTCCCTGGACTCCTTAGTCTCTCCCTCAGTTATTTGCCCCACCAAGGGGACTCAAATGGGGGGAAGTGTAAGGGAGCAGGAGGACTATACAAACTTTCCCTTCAAGAAGGTAAGATGCATACACATGAAATAGTTAAGGAACAAGGCAAGAGAATCTATGGTCAATGCCATAAGGAAGAACATGGGCTCTGAATGCTATCAGAGTTAAGAAAGGTATGATATAGTCAGGAAAATGTTCATGGGAGATACAAGGCTAGAGTGGGTATGGGGAGTAGGTGGGATTTGGATGTGTGATGAAAGAAGGACTGGGGAAACACCACAAGGAAAGGAGGAGGGAAAGAAACAAGTATTTATTAAGTGCCTACTATGTGCCAGGCACTATGCTAACTTCTGAGAATACAAGAAAGACAGGCCCTGCCACCAAAGAGCTCACATTCCAGTAAGGGAAGACAACACATAAGAGACAGCTGAAGAGGACAGAGCAGTGAATCTACCTGGCAGCCGGGTTGGGACATAGTCCAGAAATCAGGAACAGGGAGGACTCTGAGTGGAATGAAAGAAAAGTGTGGAGGTGAGAATAGAAAGGCCATGTTTGGAAACACAAGGAGATTGTTCTGAACATAGTGTTAAGATAGGTAAAGGTAGGGTGTATCCAAATGGTGGAGGGACTTCAATACAGGTTAAGGAGCTTGGGGAAACTTAGGGCAGCAGAGAACCACAGAAGATTCCTCAGTAAGAGAGAGATAAAATGGAGATGTACCACCCTGGCTTCTGGGCATTGTGGAGGTCACATATTTATTTGGACAGATTTATAGGCTCAGCTCTCTCTTGATCCAGGATCTTGGATCCAGGCCACCGGCAACAAAGGGTGCCATCTTTCATTTGCTCAACAACTTATCATCATTTCTTTCTTTGGGTGCCAATCCAATCCCCAAGGGGTCCCCATGGGGATCCCCAAGTACCCCCATGACTGCATTCCAGCCTTCTAGCACAATCCCTCCAGATAGATTTCCATTTGAATATATAGGTATTCCCAGTCCCTGGAGGTCCTGTCCAAGAATACAAAAGGAGATATAATGAACACACTGAATAATTGGGCAGGCAGTTTACTAGAGCAGAAAGAAAATTGGGTCTGAAGTAAGAAGACCTAGGTTCAAATCAAGGCTTTGCTGCATGTGCCCTTAACAAGTCAACCCTTTTCTGGGCCTCCATTTCTTCTATAAAACAAGAAGGTTAAATTTCATCTCCAAAGTCTCTTTCAGTTTTACAATCCTATGGATCCAGACCAATTTTGACAGGCTGGGATAATGGACAAAATTTAATAAGACGAAATTTGAGAGGATAAATGCAGTCTTACACTTGGGCTAAAAAGGATTCAACTCCTTAAGTACAAAATGGGAAGGCCTGGTTAGACATGAGTTCATTTTTAAAAGCCCTGGGGGTTCGGGTAGACTTAGAAGCTCAAAATGAGTCAGCAGTGTTAGAGGGAAGCCAAAAAAAAAAGCCAATGCAATTAATAAAAGATGATGTTTGGACACTATACCCCATGAAGACAGGACTGCATCTTATCTAATCTTTGAATCACCCCCAGCACCTCCCTGTATGTACTTAATAGTCAATAAATATTTATAAAGTGGTATTATGTGCCAGGCACAGTGAGTGCTTTTTGAATTTAATTGAAAGGCTTGCTGTCCTCTTCCTTGTTTAGGGAGATGATACAGTGAAAAGAGTACTGAATCTGGATAAGGAGGTCCTGGGTTCAAATGCTCACTCTGCTATGTGTGACCTGAGTTGCCTTGGAAAAGTCATCTAACTTTGGGAGCTCCAATCTTCTCCTTTGTCAAATGACAATGTTCGTCCTGATTTTCCTTTTGACTCTAAATCCTAGGCTCCTTTAGGCCTAGTTCTGCTCTCCGAAGAGAATGCTTACAAGCTGGGACATATTCAGTAGAGAAATAGGCAAGGAGACTTGAAAATGTGGTCCACTTGGGGATCTGTCTTCTGTCTTCAAGTAATTGGCGGGCTGTCATAGAGAAAATGTATTGGACTTCTTTTGGTTGGTCCCAAAGGATAAAACTAGGAACAATATGTGGTGGTAAAAAATTTCAAATCTATGTAAAGAAGAACTTTCTAACAATTAGGGGTACATTGAATTGTCTGTCTTGGAAGGTATGGAGCCTTCCATCAATGGATATGTTCAAAGAGGCTGGATCATCAAAGAGGTTGGATAGAATTACGGACTTGTTTGGATGGGGGCTGATCTAAATGACCTCTGAGATCCCTTCCAATTCTGTACATCAACAGAGCATAGATGTAGAATGTGAAGGGAGCTTAGAGGTCATCTAGACCAAATTCCTTTCATAGATGAAGAAACTGAGGTCCATAGTGGTTAAATGACCTGCCCAAGGTCATACAGATAGCAAGTTGCATAGCCAGAAGTTGAACCCCAGGACATCCTGATCTCAATCCACCATTAGCTTGTGAGTTCTTCAAGGGCAGAGACTATCTTTTACCTTTCTTTGTATACCTAGTACTTAACAAAATTCCTGACACATAGTAAGGTGTTTACTGTATATTTATTAACTCACTGTTCTTTAGAGTAGGGCGGCTAGGTGGCATCATAGTGCACAAAGTACCAGAATTGGAGTCAGGAAGACTCATCTTCCTGAGTTCAAATCTAGCATCAGACACTTAGCTGTGTGACCCTGGGCAAGTCACTTAACCCTATTTGTCTCAGTTTTCTTATCTGTAAAAAAAAATTGAGCTGGAGAAGGAAATGGCAAACTACTCCAGTATTTTTGCCAAGAAAACTCCAAGTAGGGTCAAGAACAAATGGACATGAACGAAAAATGACTCAACAGCAACAATATTCTTTATGGTATATACTATACTATTGACTCATATTGAGCGTATAGTCCACGAAACCCTCCTGACTTTTTTTTCAGATGAACAATTATCTCATCATATCTCCTCCATCTCCTACTCGTGGACTTGAACCCCAGTGTAAGACTTTACCTTGATCCCTATTAAATTTCACCTTATTAGATTTCATCCCCATGCAATTTGCCCAAGGTCATCAGATAGTAAGAGGCAGAGATGGGATTCAAACCCAGATCCTTTGACTCAAAATACAGCATTTTTTTCCTCTCTACCTTATCACCTCTCAGGCAAACCTCGTTTCCCTGTTCTTGGTTCTGTTATGCCTTCTGTCAGATCTCCCTAATGCTGACCCCTCAGCACCTGCCCTAGGCCTAAGAGATGGCCTCCCTCTTAAGCTCTGTTTGGACCTCCCTGCCTTCATGGCACTAGATTCCTACTCGTCCTACAGGTCCTTTCCCCAAGTTGTTGTCTTGCTTTCTAGACCCAGATTCCCCAAGCTGCTCATCCAGAGAACAGCTGACTCTTGGCTGTGCTCTCCCTATTAAACCTCTTCTTCTGGGAAATCTGCCTGAACTCCCAGGCCTATCCATCCCAGGATGACCCTGCTTGCTTTCTGAGCTCTGCCTGTGGCAGAGTTTTAACTAAAGGGCTTTCACCCATGGCCCAGACAGTGCCTTAGGGGAAGTAAATCAACAGGGAATGAAAATGCCAACCTCCCTTGCTACAGCCCCACCTCTCTGACTATCAGCCCAGGATGCAGCTCTGGGGACAGAGACGCTAGAGTTAGAAACCAGCAATCTCATGTTCCCTCTTGCTCTATGCAACAGCTACAGAGATTTAATTCCTGTATCCTGGGGCTAACACAGAGAGTGAGGAAGGGAGGGTCGACTGAAAATGGAATTTAGCTGCTGAACCATCAACCTATCTTCTTAAGACAGAAGCCTGGAGGCTGGATTCTTATGACAGTCTCTCCTCTTGGGCAAGGGATGGCAATGTCCCAAAAGACCTTCTCCAGTTGTTGTTGTTGTTTTCCTGCATATTGTCTAATTTTTCTCCATGAGAGCTGTGATGAGAAATAGCCCCCAAAGGTCCCTCTTGTGTGTTCTTTACATCTGGGGTAATTTAGTTGTTTCTTATGTAGAAATAGAAACACTTCCTTTGACTGGCAGCAGCAGCAAAGCCTAGTGGAGAAAGAGAGAGAGAGAGAGAGAGAGAGGGAGGGAGGGAGGGAGAAGGAATCCATTCACATATGTATGGATGGAGAAATAGGTTTCTTAGATCGGCGGTGGGGAACCTGTGGCCTTGAGGCCACATGTGGCCCTCTAGATCCTCAAGTGTGGCCTTTTGACTGAAACCAAACCAAAGGGCCACACTTGAGGATCTGGAGGGCCACACGTGGACTCGAGGGTGCAGGTTTCCCATCACTGTCTTAGATGACAGATAAATAGATAGAGAATCCATCTATCCATATGTGGATGGATAGATGAATATCTTAGATAATGAATAGATAATCTATCCATACATACATATATGGATTGATGAATAGATAGAGCATTTATTAAGCCCTTACCTCTGCACCAGGCATGCTGATAAACACTGGGGATACAAATACAAGTAAATAGATCAGTCCCTACTCTCAAGAAGAGGAAGTCAAAAGGACAGAACTTTGAGCCTGGAGCTTCACATGCTTATTAATCACATGATCCTAGGTAAGTCATTTATCTCAGAACCTCAGTTTCTTCGTCTGTACAACTGAAATAAAAATATTGTAATACTCATCTCCCACAGACTTTGGGCAATTGGACAACCTACTACTTACCTTTGTGTCCTCAATTGTACAATAAGGGTCAAAATGATCTTAATACCTGACTTGAACTACTGTTGTGTGAAATGCATGTAGCAAGCCTTAAATTAGCACTATCAAAATGTGATATATGGATGTGGCAGAGGAGCTTTGCTAAGCAGTCAGGATGGGGGGAGATAAGCTAGGAAATTCATTCTTTCTAGCAAGGCCAGGAAAGTCCCTAGACCATCATGCAACTATGGCCCTTGAAGGTGGCAGATCTCAAACACTTTAGCTCCATAACCCATCTTCCTCCTACAAGCCTTCCTATCCTCTCACTACCAAAAAGGAACAAAAAAGGAAAAAAGGAAAAATAAGCCCACAGTTTGTTTTTTCTCTAGTAGGGTAGAAAAAGTGAAAGGGCAAGGGAATTAATGGAAAAAATGTGAAGGAAGATGACCTAACTCAAACCATATTATAAAGCGGTGATCAAAGCAATCTGGTACTGGATAAGAAAAGGAGTGGTAGATCAGTGGAATAGATTAAGTATTTAATACACAGTAGTAAATGACCATAGTAATCTAGTGTTTGATAAACCCAAAGATCCAAGGTATTGGGACAAAAACTCACTATTTGACAAAAAAAAAACTGCTGGGAAAAGTAGAAAATAGTATGGTAGAAACTAGGTACAGACAAACATCTCACACCGTGTACCAAGATAAAGTCAAAATGGGTACATGAATTAGACATAAAAGGCAATATCAGAGGCAAATTAGGGGATCATGGAATAGTTTACCTGTTAGATGTATGGAGAAGGGAAGAATTTAGGACTAAACAAGAAATAGAAAGCATTACAAAATGTAAAATGGATGATACTTATTATATCAAATTAAAAAGGTTTTGCACAAACAAAACCAATGCAACCAAAATTAGAAGGAAAGCAGAAAACTGAGGAAAATCTTTTTCATAGCAAGTATCTCTGATAAAGGCCTCATTTCTAAAATATATAGAGAACTGAGTCAAATTTGTAAGAATATAAGTCATTCCCCAATTGACAAATGGTCAAACGATAGGAATAAGCAGTTTTCAGATGGAGAAATCAAAACTATCTATAGTCATATGAAAAAATGCTCTAAGTCAATATTGATTGGAGAAATGCAAATTAAAACAACTCTGAGGTACCACTTCATACCTATCAGATTGGCTAATATGACAGAAAAGAAAAAGGATAAATGTTGTAGGACATGTGGGAAAACTGGAACACTAATGTAGTGTTGGTTGAGTTGTGAACTGATCCAACCATTCTGGAGAGCAATTTGGAACTATGCCCAAAGGGGAATCACATACTCTTTGATCCAGCAATACCACTACTAGGTTTGTATGAGAGAGAGAGACAATACAAAAAATATTTATAGCAGCTCTTTTTGTGGTGGCCAAGAATTAGAAATTGAAGGGATGTCCACCAATTGGGGAATGGCTGAACAAGCGGTGGTATATGAATGTAATGGAATATTATTGTACTATAAGAAATGATGAATAGGATGATTTCAGAAAGACCTGGACCTACATGAACTGATGCAGAGCGAAGTGAGCAGAACCATGTGAATATTGTACAGAGTAACAGCAGTATTGTACAAAGAACAACTGTGAATAATTTAGCTATTCTCGGCAATAATAAGACAATCCCAAAAGACTCATGATGAAAAATGCTATCCACCTCCAGAGAAAGAACTTATGGCGGCTGAAGACTGAAGTATACTATTTTCTACTTTCTTTCCTTCTTTCATTTCTTTTTTTGGTTCAAATTTTCTTCCACAAAATGACTAATGTGGAAATGTGTTTTATATGATTTCACATGTATAACTATATCAGATTGCTTCCCATCTCAGGGAGGGGGGAGGAAAGGATAGAATTTAGAACTCAAAACTTAAAAAACAAAAATCCAAATGTTAAAAATTGTTTTTACGTGTAATCTGTGAAAAAATAAAATGTTATTTTTTAATTCCAAGCAGTATGTAATAGAGTAATGGTTTCAAAATCCTCTTTTTCTGTTCTTTATATATGTAAATATTCATGTTTATCGTTGTTTGTCAAGTTCATAATTAAAAAAGAAAAGAAAAAGAGAGAGGGGCATATGAGGTGAAGAAGCAGAGCTCAACTGACTTATTGGCTACAGTCGGCTCCTTCCTTTACCATCTAGTAGCCACCTCTAGTCTTCACTTACACAAGCAGCACCATAGAGCCAAAAGAATCCTGAACTTTTAGACTGGGTTCTAGCTGTGTTGCCTTGGGCAGGTCACTTTACTTCCCTCATCCCAGCTTCTTCATTTGAACCTGAACACAGAAGGATTTTCTTTTAAAAAATTGCATCAGTGTAGGGGATCTCCCTATATAGAAACTCAGTCAACAACTGCAGATTGCAACATAGATTTTTTTTTAACTATAAGGGACATTAGAGGTTAAAAGCCTTTCTGATATTTGTTTTTCTTCCTTCTCTGGGGGTCCCCTCTCTAACACCAATTTCAACAAACATTAATTAAGCATCTACTATATGCAAGACCTGACAGGATTGGTGCCAGGGCACAAAGATAGATAGAACTCAGGCTCTAATCTCAAGTAGGTTACAATCTAATCAGGAGAAGGCTACGTACACAAATAACTAGGAAAAAAGGGAGAGTGAGATGAGAATAAAGAAGAAATTCAGGCATTGGTGATATGAGAAATTGGGGGAGGGAAAGTCACATTTATGAGGGTGGAGGCAGGGGTAGGGTTGGGTCAAAGAAGTCTTTATAGAAGAGATGGCACCTGAATTGGATCTTGAAGGAAGAAAAGAACATCACCATGTGGAGATGAGGTATGTGGGTGTTTGCATGGGGGCTGATGTGAGGAAAAGCATGGATCCAGGAGGGGGAAGGATAAGAATATGATCTGCATGAGAGTAGTAGGAGCCAAAGCTGGACAGAAAGGTTGTTGCCACATTACAGGGGACCTTGAATAGCAAAATCAAATGGAATGCCTACTGCCAACAGAACAAGGTTTAATCTCTATCAAACTTTGTTAAACAAAGTTTAATCTTTGTTCTGTTGGCAATGGGGAACCACTGAAGGTCTTTGAGGAGAGCTGGTGTGCAAAGAGTGATACCTTCAGAAGATTATTCAGACAGCATTTAAAGGATAGGCCAAACAGAAAGACAAGTCAGGAGACTACCACACTAGATTGTAGGTTCATGGGTCTAGATGTGCCAGGGGAGAAGAAGTGAGGACCTAAACTAGGGTGGTTGCCATGGGAATGGAGAGGAGGGGCTGAATGTGAAAGATATTGCAGACATAGAAATTATGGAACTTGGCAGGGGAAAAGCCATCGTCATCAAAAGGATTTGCTAATTACTGAGCCATGGGATGGGTTATCCTGGGCACCGTACAAAGCAAATTAAGCAGGCAGAGCCTGTTTAATCCCTCTGGGGGATTACTATTTTAAAACAGACCAATGCCTTGTCTGTCTTCCAAAAATGCATTGTCTGCAGCATAGCAAGCCATAGAATGTTAGAATTGGGAGGGACTTAGAACACAGAATGAAAACTGTCAGAGAAGGAAGGGACCCCAGGAAGAGAATATAAACTGTCAGAGATGAAGACACCCTAGAAAAGAGAACACAGAATCAGAATTGGAAGGCACTTTGTAATATAAAACATGGAACCTCTACTCCTCAGAATCTTTGTTTTCTTCAAGGCTCAGCTGAGGTGCCGCCTTCCATGGGAAACTTATCCTGATCCCCCTAGTTGTTAATGCTCTTTCCTGCTCATTTTTTTTCCATTTACTTCTCTGTTTATGTCATATTTCCCAGGAGAATGTAAGTTCTTTCCAGGCAGGGATTTTTTTTATTGTCTTTGCACCTGTAATATCTGGTATGGTGCCGTGCATGTATTTAGCTCTTAGAAATCCCCCTAGGATACTGAACACTTCAAGAAAGCTTCTGGACGGACCTGGTGATGAGCATTAGGGAAAAATTGTGCCCTGATTCTTTCTCTTTCTTCTTGTTTTCCTCCTCCTCTTCCTCTTACATCATCATTATCATCATCATTAACATTTTGTACTTTAAAGTTCATTGTCAGGGACCATCCAAGGACCAGAGATTCATATACAGACCTCTGGCTGTCAGGTCCTAACCTACAGGAAAAGCCATAGACTCCAAGCCCAATCTCCTTTAAAATAAAATATTCAAAGATTTAGAACTGGTTGTAAGAGGTTAGGTGACTTTTTTGAGTCACGTGGGTGAATGACAGAGGAAGAATTTGAACAATTGACTCCCAATTCACTGCTCTTTTCATTTTATCAGAATCTTCTCTTTTCCCCCAATTCTTGAAAGGGAACTAGCACATCTCTCTGCTATTCAAGGGACTCTTGGGGGTAGAATTCAAAATCAAAAAATGCTATCTCCTCATCCTATGACTAGAAAACTCCCACTTACTTTCTTCCCAATCCCAGTGATAAAGAATCTCCAGTTGTCCAAACAAAAATCACTCTTGTCCTCTGCTACCCACTGCTGATTCTCACTTTCCTATCCACCTAATCCATTCCCCCTCTTCAATGTACTTCTAGCTAGGTGCTCCCTTTCCAATGTACCCTCTGGCCTTTTATTGCCAAACTTCCCTTTATCTTTTTTTTCTTCCCACACATCTTCCACCTTCTGGCACTCATGGAGGCCTAGAACACCCCCAACATATACACACATATGCACACACACACATACACAAAACCTCTCACAACCATCACCAGAAGACATTGCCTTCCAGACCACCAGATTACCTTCTTCAGTACTGGACACACAAAGATATGAAGTTTTCATTCTAAAGTTTTCATTCATTTCATTTTATTTGCTGCTGCACCCTGCGGCTCACTGATCCTTTGCATTATACGAGGCTGAAATGCTATATACACATATACATATATATATATATATACACATATGTATAACTATATATATAAAATTATAACTGTAACTATATATTATATATATGTATGTACATATATGTATATGTGTGTGGGGGGGGGTGTGTGTATAGCTTCCCCTATTAGAATATGAGCTCCTTGAGAGCAGGGACTGTCTTGCTTTTCTCTTAGAAAAGTCACTTAATGTCTAAGTTTCCTGAACTCTAAAATGGGGATAATAACAGCATCTACCTCCCAGGATTGTTAAGATAAAATGAGGCAACATTTGTAAAGCTCTTAGGGTGTTTGCATGGGGGCTTGAATAGCGAAATCAAATGGGATGCCTACTGCCAACAGAACAAGGTTTAATCTCTATCAAACTTTGTTAAACAAAGTTTAATCTTTGTTTCGTTGGCAATGGTTGGCAATAGTATAGTTCCTGAACATAGTAGGCACTATTTTATCATTATCATCATCACATTCATTTCTATGCTTTCTTTCATGTTATCTCCCTTTCCCCCCTCCCCCCACCCCAGAATGAAAAGTAAACTTATTCTCTGCTCCCCACTGCCACTTTTAGGCTCTCTCCCTTCCACCCACACACTGGGAATTCTCCATCCAGATACATCACCATATTTAGATCCTGGCCCCCAGGTCATTCTTCTCACTCAATGAGTTTAGTGCTTGGTCCTTCTATCCAACTCAACTTACGCCCCTCTTCCTGAAGGCTTCAGTATAGAATGATGTCTCCTCAAACATCCTGGCCTCCCAGTTCATCTCCTTCATCAACCTCCATAACACGTACTTTTGTTTCACCTCAGCTACACACAGAGGGGGCCATGCTTGATCTCGTCACCCATAATGATGTCACTTTTAGAATTAAGGACTCTCAAACTCCTTTCATTCAATCATAACCTCTTTTCATTGCAAGTTTCCTTATGCCACACTCCCCCTAAACCTATTCTTCCTCATCACGGTGACCATGAGTCCCTCTCAAAGGTCTGCCGGGCCACCACCCCTGCTCTGGTTTCATTTTCTTCCCTTCCCAGTCTTGACCTGATAGTTAACCAGCCCAATGATATATTGATCCCTACTTGTAGATTCCTTGCCCCTTTGTCCTGTCATTACTTGTTCCTTGCCATACTTCAATCCTTTGCTGCCCTCATCATTTGACTGCACCTCAGGTATTTCTCTCAGGAATGATTCAACTATGATGGAAAAAATCCCATGATATTGCAAGCTTGGGACCACTGCCAATCGATTTTATCTAAGAATGACTTTACTCTTACAGAAAACTAATACTTTTATTCTTCCCTAATTGGCTCTCTCTATTACCCTCCTCACAGTGTGCTTCCAAACCTTTCCTTCTATCTACAATCATCCCATGCCACCTTTTCCCTTCCCTCATAGCAGACAACATTGCTTCATTCTTTACTAAGAAGATAGAGGCCATTTCTCCAATACATTCCCCCTTCTCCTTTATCCTACTTCTCAAAGTACCCTGACATCATTCCCTAACCTCTCCTTTGCTCCACTATGACAGCAAGGTGGCCCTTCTCATCAAGGCCAATGCCCTCTTCTTGTGTCCTTAATTCTACCCCCTCTCCTTTAATTTACCTCTGCAATCATCACCCTGCCCTCTCTAATTTTTCAATTTCTTTTCATCTTGCGGCTCCTTCCATACTGCCTACAAACATGCTTGTCTTCTCCATCCTAGAAATTGTATTTGGCCCTATCATTCCCTCAGACTTCCAATATATCTCAGATTCTCTCTTTCACAGCCAAACTCCCAGGAAAAGTTTTTGACATTGGTTATCTCTACTTCCTCTCTTCTCACTCACTTCTCAGCCCCTTGCAATAAGGTTTCCAATTGCATCATTCAACAGAAATGGCTGTATTCAAGGTTACTGATAATATGTTAACTGCCAAATCCAATGGCCATTTCTCAATCTTCATTCATCTTGATACCTCTAAAGCACTTTCCACATCAATACCCTTTCCCCCTGCTTTTCCTGACATTAGTCTCTCTTGATTCTTTTCCTGTCTGGACTCTCCTCAGTCTTCCCTTATCATCCATGACCCATCCACTATGCTTAGGTGGACCCTGGGCAGAGGTGTGCTGGCTCAGGAGAGCCAATTGTTAAATTTTCAGTGTGAACATTTATGTCTCAGAAAATAGAAAAAGCTACAAATTAAGGCTTAATTGTTTTTTTTATTTTTAGGCTTTAAAAAGTGATGAAGAAAATATTGATAATGCAGATTGAACTTAAAAGTATGTTGTGGCTACATTATTTTCCTCCCAGAGAACCAGTTGTTAAACATTTATCAGTGTACCCTTGACCCCAGGGCTGTCCTGGACCCTCTTATCTCCTTTTCCCACACTTTCTCATTGATCCAAATAATAATAATAATTAGCATTAATATAGCTCTTATGTATGTAGTGGGCAGCTGGGTGGCACAATGGACAGAGTGCTGGGCTGGAGTCAGGAAAACGTGAGTCCAAATCTGGCCTCTGTAATGGCAACCACACTGACATACCCAGGATGGCTGCTAGTGCAGGTTCTTTTATCTCCTTTATTAAGAAAAGATGCCTGTTTCAGGGGGCAACAATCTTTTTTAATTAAATGAAATGCAAACAGAGATTAATACAGAGCAGAGAAATAAAGACTGAATCAAAGCTTTACATCCACCATTGAATCAAGAGAGCCTTTACCTCTGATGATGAACATACAGCCACTCAGAGTCTCAACAAGCGAATCACAAGATCGTTCTCATAAGCGAGCCTCCAAAACAAAAGCTCACCTCTTAGAATATACACATATATGTTCATTCAGCTAATAGTCTCAGTGCCTAATTGGAAATTAACAAAAGGTGTATAAGCCTTCCTACGAGCAAGCAAGCTTCCCTTAATGGGCTCCACATGAGGTTTATTGATGAGTGGGGAAGATCGTATTCCCCATTGACCTCACAGCGTCAGACACTAGCTGTGTGACCCTGGGCAAGTCGCTTAACCGTGTTTGCCTCAGTTTCCTCATCTGTAAAATGAGCCGTGGAAAGAAATGACCAACTACTCCAGTATCTTTGCCAAGAAAGCCCTGAATGGGGTCATGAAGAGTCGGACATGACTGAAACAACTGAACAATAGCTATGTATATAGCACTTACTGTGTACCAGGTACTATATTAAGTATTTAATAATCATTATCTCATTTAATCCTTATGACAACCCTGGGAGGTAGGTGAGATTATTATTCTCACTTTACACATGAGGAAACTAAGGCAAACAGAAGTTAAATGTCTTGCCTAGAGTCATACAGCTAGAAAGTGTCTGAACCTAGATTTGAATCCACTGCCTCACCTAGCTACCCCTATATATCATATCCCATGACTTCAAGTATTGTCTCTGTGCTGATGACTCCCAGAACTAAGTATCCAGCCCTCTTCTCACTCCTGAGCTCCCGTCCTGAGTCCCTATGTGTTCAGTGGACACTTCCCACTGAACGTCCTGCAGGCATCTTAAACTCAGCCCGTCCAGATCAGAATCCATCACCTTTTGCCACAAATTCATCCCTCTTCCCAACTTCTCCATTCACCATCCTACCAGTCATGCAGGTTCAAAACCTGAGCCACCAACTCTTCCCCCTCCTTCACCCAATACCAGATATAGCGAATTGTCAAGTCTCGTCAAGTCTCCTTTCACAACATCTCTCACATCTCGCTACCTCTGACCTCACCAAGAGCCTCCTAATTGGTCTCTCTTGCACACAGCCTCTCCCCTCTCTGACCTGTCCTCTACACGGATGCCAAATTGGCATTCCTAAAACAGACACCTGACTCCCCTGCTCAAGAAGAATCAGTGGTTCCCCATTGCCTCCAGGATAAAATACAAACTGACCTACTTGCAATTGCCTCTGCAGGACATTCCATCTTCAGTCTTGGTGCTTGGCAATGAGCGTCTTTCCTATCTGGAATGCTGCCTCTCCTCCCCTCCACCTCTTAGAGTCCTAGTCTTCTTTCACCATTCAGCTCAAGTGCATCCCCTACATAAGGTCTTCTGATTTCCTCACTTATTAGTTCCCTCCTAATACTCCCCTGCCCCTAATACTTTGTACTTACCTTGGACATGTTTTATATAATGACTTATCTATGCACAGAGAGTTTCTTCTCAGGAGAACATAAGCTTCTCGAGGGCAGGGGTTATTCTAGTTTTTCTTTGTGTTCCCATCTCCTAGTACATAGTGGGTACTTAATAACTGCTCATTAAGTGAATAAATGCAAAACATTTTACATAGATTTACATACATTATTTCATACAAATCTCACAGCAACCTTGTGAAAGAGGAACTATTATTTTCCTCATTTTACAGTTGAAGACACTGAAGCTCAGAGTGGTTAATTGACCGGGGTCAGACAGCTTCTAAGGGACTGAGGGATAGAAACTGGACTTGTAAATTCACCAAATGAGAGAGCACCCATGCAGGTTGGTACCTCCTTTGATCTGCCTAGACCATTGAGGGGTTAAGTGACTTGCCCCGTCACATAGTCACACATGTTGAAGGCAAGACTTGAACCCAAGTCTTCCTAATTCTAAGGCCAATGCTCTGTCTATGCCATACTGCCTTTTCAGTGCCTGCAATGAGATTCCAATGAGGTCTTCTCCACTCCCAGGCCAGCACTCTAGTTACAATACCACAGCTGCATCTCCTTCTCCTTTGTTATTCTAGCATATACTGCTGGCTGGTTTGACACCTCCATTCTTTTCATTCACTGGGCTCAGTGGAAAGGAAGAGACCAGTCCATCAGCATTCACAGCCCATCTCCAAGCTCCTGGCCTCTCCAGAGCTACAGCCAATCATAATTTCTAATCTGCAGCTCATTTAGAGCCTGGTGAACCAACCTCTACCCACAGCTCAGCTCAGATCCATGTAGAAGTCATTTGTGGGGCAATACTATCTGTGTCTCACAGACCCAGGGCTTGAGCCAGAATGGATTCAGGCCTTAACTCAGGCACCAACCCCATCGATGCAGGCACTCTCCTGAGAGTGTAGGGTCTTGTTGGGGAGCCCCCTCAGAAGCTGTGTCATGTTCAACCAAAAGCATCTATTAGCTGCGCTTTGTATGTAGGCACTGTATTCTGCTGGTTATGGGGAGGCAAAGGAAGGAGGTGTGGTCCCCACCCCACCCTAGGATCCACTACCTAAAAGAGAAGATGTAGCCTTTGACATCAGAGGGATCTCCTGTCCCCCATTCTGGGGTTTCCACAGGTCTGAGGTGGGGAAGGAAGGGGCGGAATCCGTGTGTGTGTGTGTGTGTGTGTGTGTGTGTGTGTGTGTGTGTGTGTTGTTACTCTTGGTCATGGTGTCCTCTCTATCTCTGTCTGTCTCTCTGTCTCTCTTTCTGTCTGTTTCTGTCTCTCTCTGTGTCTCTGTCTCTGTCTGTCTGTCCGTCACACTTATGGTCATTGTCCCTCTCTATTTCTGTCTGTCTATCTTTCTGTTTCTGTCGCTGTCAGTCATGGTTTCTCTCTGTCTCTCTCTGTCTTCCTCTCACATGCATATGCACACACACATTGATATGAAAAGACATAAACATACACATATGTGCATGTGCGCACACACACACAAGCAAACACATACACACCCACTCCCCTTATAAAGTTAAATACAAAACTCTGTGAATAAGTGTCTTCCAAAGGAGTCAGCAAGTGAGGAAGCCAAGGGGACCAGCGTGAGATGAAGAATAAAAATGATCAAGATGGCTACAAAGAAAAGGATTCTAGGTCCTTCTGTGACTTGAAGCTGAGTCTGTGCCAATTGGACTATTTCTCTCAACTGCAGCAAAGTACAGCACTGAGTCCTCCAGACAAATTCAGCTGAACTTTTGAATCCTATGGATGATGATGTGACCTTTGACACACGGCATGGTGCAGGTGGAGCCAAACTCAACTAGAAACGGGGGCTCTGCAGGCTGCATATTGACTTAGAAAACCACCCATTCCTAAATTTATTTTTATACGTTTATTTTTATTTATGAAATTATTTATCTATTAAATTACTTTTAATTAATCTATTTTGTTCCATCTTTCCCAGTTATATTTTAACTGAACATGTGGTTCAGCTCCCACTTGTGAGTGCTATGGGCTGCATGGGGCCCACAGGCCACATGTTTGAAACCTCTTTCGTGGGTAAAGCATTACACTCTGTATCAGGAACAGCTGAGTTCAATTCTGCATCAGACACCAGCTGTGTGACCAAGGGGGAAGTCACTTAACCTCTCTGCTCCACTGTCTTCTCATTTGTAAAAGGAGAGGGGTAGGTTCAATGGGCTTTTCAGCTCTGCCATTTCATATATGTTTTCCAGCTCTGATAGTCTATGACTTGTTCTAAGGTTCCTTCCAATTCTGACATTCCATGTTCTAAGGTCCCTTTCCACTCTGATGTTCTATATTCTAAGGTCCCCTTTACTTCTGACGAGCCTGTACTCCAAGGTCCCTTTCAGTTCTGACAGTCTTATCGAGTGCCAAAGGTAGAATTATAGGCACTGGAGGAGAGATTTGGAGGCTTGGTTGCCCCTCAGATTCTAGTCTATAACTCAGGTCTATTTTTTCCTCCACTCAGATCCAGCCTGCCTGAGTAAGGTAACCTGTGGATTTTCCTCCAAAACTCTTCCCTGTTGCAGTAATCCTATTGTTTTTTTTTTCCTGGACAAAGAAGCAGGTGACTTGTTTTCCCTTTCTTGACATGAGTAACGCTATTTTAGAATAGGCCTCCACTTTTGTGTTAACACATAGTCACCAAAAGACAGCTTTAGCCCAGTCTTGAACCCCAAGACCAATACAGACTAGTAGATTAGGAAACTTTTGGCCTTTATCCTGAAATACCAAACCCCGCCCCCCCACCAAGGCCAGTGGCTTTGAACCCAGCATGACTGTATTTTCTGTATAAGTACTAGTGGAAGACGGCTCCTATTTGAGAAGCCTGCTTGATCTATTGAAACTACCCTTCCTTGTGGACCAAATGATACTTCTCCTTGCCTTGGCTTGTAAATATTGATGAAATAAAGGCTTTCAATTGTTTTGTACCATAAATTACAAACAGTATTGTTATTGTTTTCCCACAACAGTATCTTAGCCTGTTCTCATCCTATGTGTGAATTTGTATGCTTCCTCGGGATCTCCCCCTTCCAAAAATGGGTTCAAGGCACCCCACCTTTGGGGAAGATGTTATCTTTGTGTTCCTCGGAGTAGGGGGTTCTTCTAGTCTGTATTTATTTATGGAAGGAGCCAAGTTGCTCAGGTTGTGATGGGTAGAAGGCACTGAATATGGCAGCGGGCCCAGACTAGGCTAATGAAGTTTTTATGTCTGAGGCTCCCTCTGTCTCCACGTTTGAGGAACTACATAGGAGGGAGAAGGCTGCTGGCCAGAAGCCTCACCTCCCTGGTGCCAAAGAACTCTATGCTGAAAGTGCTGAGATGCTTGCTCTAATCTAGTCTCTATTCAAATGCACAGGGAAGCTGGGGATGGGGATGGGGAAAGTAGAAAGAGGCAGGGAGAAACAGGAGATCTGTGGTATGCCACTATCCCCTTTTTCTACTAGGCCCTAGAGACTCCCATCTGTGAAGGTTACCTTGATGCTTTCCCTAATCATCTCTCAATTCCAAAGTGACGCCCTTCCCCCCTCCCCCCCATCCATTCCTTCTCAAAGATGACCTCTCAGACTTTTTCCTTCTCTAAATTGCTTTGTTGCAATTAACTTGACAAGCTGACAATGGAAGGCCATTGATCGGGTTCTGTTTGGGGGTGGGGGTTGGAATCAACTAACTGGAGAAGATGCAAGGGAAGGAAAATAAATTCCTCTCTCTTCCCATCTCAACCATTTCCCTTCCCCCAAAATGCACCACACCTGGCTAGTGAGCTGTTTGCATCAACCTATGTCTACACCCACATTTCCCCTGCCGGGCAGCTGCTGCTGCTACTGTTGCTACAGTGGAGGCAGCCAAACCCAGGGGCTCCCCCAAAACTGGGTCTCTGCCCTCCTGCTCTGCTGAAAGTGATGTATTGACGGCGTTCATTTAAGTGTAGCTGTAAAATCTCAGGCCTGTCAGGGGAGAACTTAATAGTCTCCCAGCCAGACGTGCCCCAAGAAGTCTCGAAGGAGCTGCTTGAAGCTGAAAATATATGTAAAGGTGCATGGGATAGTGCATATTTCCCATTCATAACCCCTTCTCAGCATTAAAGTTTCATAGGAAAAGCTCGGCACTCAGACTCATTTTGAGGTCTAACTACAGGCCCATAGATATTCACAGAGAAGTGTGCATTCATGCAGAGATGCAGATAGACACATAAATATAGGAGAGGCAAGCCAGGTATAGTGGATGGAGTCAAGAAGACCAGTGTCCTGGATACTTGGGTATTTTCTAGTTGCATGATGATGAGCCAGGGATACTTAATAATGATGTGCCCCTTGGCAAAGCACTTAATTTCTGGGTCTCAGTTTCCACTTTTGCAAAATGACACAAATAATTCCTATGGTGCCAACTTTATAGAGCTGTGAGTCTCAAACACATGTGAAACAATTTAGACTTTAAACTGCTAGATAAATGTAAGTGATTGTTTTATGTATATGTGGCTTTTCCTCTCCTTTTATTCATGCTCTAAATCTCAGACCTGCAAGGGTCTTCAAAGAACATCGAGCATAGCCAGTGCTCACGTTAATGTCATTCAGTTCAATTCAAGCAACGTTTATTAAGTACCTACTGTGTAGGGACCACAGAACTAGGCACAAAAGTATGCTTCTAGGAATTTACATTCTATTGGGGCAATGCATGAGGTAGTTAGGTGGCACAGCATGTGGATTCAGGAAGACCTGAGTTTGAACCAGCCCCAGACACTAGCTGTGTGACCTTGTGCAAGTCACCTAACCTCTGTTTGCTTCAGTTTTTTATTTGTGAAATGGGGATGATAGACTTTTACAGGGTTGTTGTGAGGATCAGATGGGTTAATATATGTAATGTGCTTTGCAATCCTTAAAATTCTACAAAATTGCTAGATATCAACATCATCATCATTATGTCCCCAGGAAGGAAGGAAGGAAAGAAGGAAGGAAGGAAGGAAGGAAGGAAGGAAGGAAGGAAGGAAGGAAGGAAGGAAGGAAGGAAGGAAGGAAGGGAGGGAGAAAGGAAGGGAGGGAGGGAGGAAGGAAACATTCATTAATCATTTACCAGAGTGAAGCACTGTGCTAAATGTTGGGGATACAGGATACAAGCACAAGCAAAAAGAGACAGTTCTAGTCCTCAGGTAGCTTATATTTTAATGAAAGAAGACAATACACAAAAGGAAAATGAAAAGCAGGGTGAGGGGGAAGAGCGACAGGAATCAAGGTACCAATGGAAGAGACATTGTTTTGAAATCTAGAAGCCAGGAACAGGGCCAGGAAGGAAATGAAGGCAGCTTAGGCCCCTCCACAAAATGGAGGGATGACCTCACTAAAGGGAGAAGGGTGCTAGTCTTAGCCTGGAATATTTCAGGCTGAGGCCACAGGAATGATTGGGCGTCCCAGAGCAAGGAGGCTCTAGGGTTCCGGTGAGTTCCAGGATAAAGTGGTGGATGAGGTATGATTTTAAAGTAGGATAAAGAGTGTATGCAGGGTAATTCAATGTTATTTTTAAGAGGCAGAGCACAAAAGCTAGGTGGATATGGTAGACCAGGAAAGGATTCTTGTAGGTTGTTGTTGTGTTTGTCCTTCTTTCTTGAAGAGGACCATGACATGAAGGAAATGATGATATGACTTGCAGTTGCATTTGACTTGAGTGAGAGAGGGCTGTGCAAGGTCACCAGCCTCACTTTCTCCTCCAGAGCTATCTGGATCCAGTGGCCTGATATTCACCAGGATGACTGGAGATGGCCCAGGATGCAATGGGAGATGCTGGTCCTTTCAGGCTAAGGTCTTTTCAGGTTCTTACTTTGAGTGAGGTAACATGAATAGGCCTCTTTAAGAAGTTAATCAAGGAATGGCCCCTTTATTCAAAACTCAAAAAAAAAACTGGGAAGGGAAGACCCTCAAAGTTTCTAGCCAAAAGAGAAACAGTTACTATATGGTAGACCAGGAAAGGACTCCTGTAGGAGTTGTGCTTTGAAAAAGGACAGCTGGCCATGAAGTCTCTACTTGAAGACTTCCATTGATGGGAAACTCACTACTATCCAAGTTATTTCATCCTACTTTTGGATAATTCTGATTGTTAGAAACTTTGTGCTCACGTACTTACATACATGCATACATACATAACCTACCTACCTATACTTTCCACCTAGTAGAATATGAACACCTTTAGGAGAGGAGCTATTTAATTTTTGTCTTGTCAGTACCTAGAACAGTGCTTGGTGTGTAGTTGGCACTTAATAAGTGCTTGAGTTGAGTTGTTCCCAGAATTTCACTCTTCATAAGTAGATGATGCCATTTGGGGACAATATTCATTAGGTAGCTTCACAGAGAGCTGAAATGTACTCTGCAATCACAACTGCCCATTCTTCCTAGTTATGCACTCTAGAGCCAAGAAAAACAAGTCTAATCCCCCTCTCCTATGTCACCTTTCAGATACTTGAAGATGGCCCTTGTGAATACACCCTCAACCTTCTCTTCTCCAGGCTGAACACCCTGAATTCCTTCAATTGATGATCCAACAGCAATGTCTCCAAGCTTCTGGCCAGCTTGGGATAAGCCTCTACCTTGTCCATGCCTTTCCTTGCCTTTCTTGCTCAGAACTGACAATGATACCCTAGAAGTGATCTGATCAAGACTGAGGACAGTAGCACGATAAACTTTGGTTGTCCTGTCAAAGAATTAAAAGTAAGATCCTACGGCAGCCTTGAATCAGCCACTGGCCCTGACTGGCAGGAAATCAGAGGCTCAGTGATGGCTGCACACACAAAGCATTAAAGCAATTAGAACTGTAGGGACCCTGGAGTTCATCTCGCCCATGTTATAGATGTTATGTTATGTCATGTCATGTTATAGATGGGATGCCAAGGTCCAGAAAATAGAAGCAACTTGTCCAAGTTCATGCAACTAATCAGTGGTGGAGAAAGGATTTAAGCCTAGGTCCCTAGCTCCAAATCCAGTCCCCTTTCTATCACTGCACACTGGCCCCAGTGCTATACATCAGGACTGAACTCTGAGTATGAGAAGGGGACACAGAGTTCGTAGTTTTCGAGTCCTGAGCTTCGACTTGGTGCTGGGTTGTCTCTTTTAGTATTTCTTCCCCCCTTCTGTCAGCTACCATGCCAGCCTTAGGCTTGGGCTAATGTGAGGGGCTGATCAGTTCCCTTCTTTTCCCTCTCATATAATCTGTCATTCCCACCAAGAGAGTCATTCTTTGCATGATGACAGGGGGTCTGGTCTTCATCAATTTCCAAAATTAGGAAGAAGAAAGGGAGGAGCAGAAGTCTGCGTGTTGCTAGGAATAGATTAGTATTCATGTTAATGAATACACAAGGACATAGGTTAGTAATCCCATCTGTATCACATTCAATTCAATTGAACAATAATTCATTAAACCCCACTGGGTGCCATATGCTGGGCAGAGTACTGGGAATGTGAAAACAAGAAAAGAAATAGTCCCTTCCCTCAAGGAACTTACATTCTACTGGGACAGGGAGAGGAGTCACAAAAAATATGAGAAAGTAAAGTATATCCAAATTATATACAAAGTATTTTAAGTGGGAAAGAGAAGGCTGGGGAGAAGAGATCATTCAAGACCTCCTGGTAGGAGATGGCACCTTAGCTTTGCAGAGTAATGGTGGTGGAGAACACCCATGCTGAATTAGGGAATCTCCCATGAAGCTGGTGTATCACTAAGGCAAGTGTCACAATATCAATGGTGACCATGAATATGCCTGTATAGTCCTATATCACAGAATATAAGAGACTCTCCATATAGAAGGCAGAAATAAAATATTTATTTAGACACCAGAGGATCAAATCCAAAACCAATAACTCCAATTCAACATAGCAGCAATTATATCTCAAAACCAGTAAATCCATTTCATCATAACAGCAAAGAACTTAAAACACAATATCACAGCAGGGAGTCAAGCCACCCCATAACCTTCACCTCTACTGGGGCCTTCCTGTAAACACTCACTCACAAATCCTAGCTGTCTGCTTGCCTGTGTCCTCTCCTCTGGCAGTTATGAGAGAGCTTAATGGCTACTCTCAGAGTAGTATATATACCCTTTTTAGAGCCTGAGGGCTTCACAAACCTTGTGATGTAATTAGCAAAAGGGTGTGGGCCTTCCTACAAAAAGCCTCCCCTAATCAAGCTTCCTGTAACTAGCTTCATCTGAGACCTGTTACTGCAATTAATGAGCAGAGAAGATGTTTAATCACATTAACAGCACAGCTGGGTATGTGCTCTGGTCCCTTTGCCAAAAGAATTTTCAAGATGGTGCAGCAACTCCTGATTGGTCACCAGTGACAAGGATTGAGCCATGTTGAAGATGATTGGCTACAGGGTCAGGAGGAATTTCTCACTCATTGGAAAGGAATTGAGGAGAAATAGCTGTCTTGATCTCTTTCTGGATACTTCCAGTGTTTTTTCTTGGGCTTCTAGCAAGGGAGGAGGGAATATTTTCCTCCACCCCACCCCCACCATTAAGTAGCAGCAATGATGGCTCTTAGCCCATGACAGCAAGAACATGGGCTTACCCAGGATAGCAGCGGGGGTCTTTGACAGTTTTTTTTTTCTGCTTTCTGTTTTCTTCCTTGATCAAAGGTCACCAATTAGCAATCCTGAGAAATACATGTTTCTAGCCTTGGAGGTAACTTCGGGAGTTTGAGAGGTTGAGAGTTTTTAAGTAGGACGCCAGCTGCCAAGTGGGAGATGTTTTTCGTGACAGCACCAATTCTTGGGGGACAAAAATGACCATCACTGAGGGGAATGCACAGTGCAAGGGCTCACAAAAAAGCCCAAGCAGTTCCCTGGATTCCTGGGAACACAAAGGATTCTTGTTAATGTTTTATGTCTTTGTTAGGCAAACTGTGTTTGTTTATGAATCTTTTGTTATTTAAAGAGTTTTTAATAGTGCAAGAAATAAAACACCGTCCCATAATTGATTTCCATATTATATATTGAGTACCTTTCCTAAAAGGCCCACTTTGGGGGGAGATCCTAGATAGCATAATGCTTAATTTACTTTAAGACATTCGTTAGACTTACTGCAAGGTTGGGGCAATGAGACAGAGAGATGGAGAGGAGCCACCCTCTCCCTAGCCCATCCCCACCACTAGAAAGGATCTAGTCTACCTAAATTCAGAGCCAGTGCTTTATAGGGGAAAGGAGCCTCCTAGGCCATGGGTCAGAGAAGGAAGCTCGGGGTTCTGTTAGGGATCTATAAAGAGAAAATGCATTTCAGACATAGGTGGTGGGGGAACACTTGTGCAAAAGTCAGTTGAAGATAGTCAACAAGCATTTATTAAGCTCCTACTATGTGCCAGGCACATGCTAAGAGCCAGGGATACAAAGAAAGGCAGAAGACAGTCCCTGCTCTCAAGAAGATCACAGTCTAATGGATAGAAGTGGAGAGCTGGGGGCTTCCAAATCCCTATCCAGATTGGAGTTCCTGGGGTGTGGTAGTTTGTGATGAAAAGACAGCACAAGTATGCTTCACCAACTTTCCCTTTCTGGTAAAGGAAAAGTCCTATTTCTAAAAGATGTTAGATGTTCCTTCTTTGCATGGTATTCCATAGTGGTCAGTGATATGGAGCAAGGTACTTTCTGCTGATTCTGATTCCAGGTCTACATTTCTTGTAAATGGTTTTTAAAAGGTTGGGATCCTCCCCCTCCTTACCACCTCTCCCCCCAGGATTCTCAATACAAATGCAAACAAATTCCATGACGAAAGAATAAAGGCCTACTAATAAAGAAGAAGGCCTTATTTATTAATATAATTATGTGTAAATGTGCATATACATCTATGTATTCTAGAACAAATGATATTGATTTATTTACATTCCTCAGAATGAGAAAATACAACATCTGGAGTTCCAAAATGATGACGCCTCATCTTTCTGAGTTCGAATCTGGCCTCAAACACTTACAAGCTGTGTGACCATGGGTAAGTCGCTTAACTCTGTTTGTGTCAGTTTCCTCATCTATAAAATGAGCTGAAGAAGAAAATGGGAAACCACTCTAGTATCTTTGCCAAGAAAAGCCCAAATAGGGTCAAGAAGAGTCAGAGAAAACTGAAACAACCAAACAACAAAACCCATTAGTGAGGTCTCTTGATTATGTATGGCCTTGAATAGTAATCTATTTAGTTTTCTTTAATTTGTAAAGAAAACTGTACTATGCCTTAAAGCTGGCCTCCCTGTGATAGATTTTTTTTTAGTGTGGCAGGCCCTGGAACATAGAAAAATAAAAATGAACTTGAGTCTTTTGCATCCTCCATTTGCTTCTGCAGTAATAGTGTCAGAATGGAGGCAAGAGGGGAAGAGGGTCATAAGAATCAAATAGTTTTCAAACCATTAACAAGCTTTAATTTGATTTCTGGAATTCTAAATGTGAAAACTTGTCCAGTGTCCAACAAGTGACCACATAGCTGGAGGAGATGAATAATCCAAATTTGGCATTCTTGCAATAAGTGAAATAAGAAGAAAGGTGCAGATAAATGAAAGGGTGCCTCACAGTCATTCCTTGGGGAGGCAAAAAAAAGGAGTTGGAAAAGAAGGTTCGATCTGAGACCCAGAAGCAACAAGAAACGTTGTTTCATGGCTATTTGGTGTCACATACTATAGTATTAATGATAGCTCTTTTCAAAAAGACCAACATGAAAATCATTGCAGCTTATGTGTGAACATTGGTTGCTGAGGATGAAGTGACATAAAAATTCTATGAAGAACCTCACCCTCTGAATGAACTAAATGTACACAACGGACACTTGGTGACTTCAATGCACAGGTGGGAAAAGATGAAATGGGGAAAAACAAATGGGATGTCATTGCTCAGAAAGAAGAAATAGAAGACCTGTAGATTTCATAGAAGCCTCATGACTCTATATATGAGTGCATTTTTTGGAAAGAAGAAGAAGAAGGAAGAGGAAGAGGAGGAGGGAAAAGAGAAGGAGAAGAAGAAGGAGGAGAAGGAGAGGAAGAAGGAGGAGAAGGAGAAGAAGGAGGAAAAGGAGAAGAAGAAGGAAAAGAAGAAGGAGTAGGAATTGGATGTGGTGAGCACTAAATAATAGCATAAAGAATAAAATAGATTATATTTTAACAGACTGGAAAATGCTTGTCATTGATGTGGGAGTTACTCCAGAGTCAGCTGTCTGTGTATAGTCAGATCATCAACTTGTCAGAGCTAAGATCAGAATTAGTTTTTTTAAAAGAAAAAAGGAAAAAAAAGCGGAATAACAAGAAAAATATGATGTACAATTAAAACTAAGCTATTTAAACAAGTAATTGAAAATTAAAAACCGAAAATGGACAACATAAGTGACATTGGTATTGATTATGATCATTTTATCAAGGAAGTTAGCCAGTAAAAATTAATTGCTTTAACAAGAAGAAAAGAATTCAGAAAGTGCCTTAGTCAGCAAACATCTGACATAGTTGCCAAATGGCAAGAGATGGCTGCCAAAGGCAGCACTGGGTTAGAATATGAACTTCTTTGTAAAATCTTATAAAAAGAATGATGGATTATGAACAATATCATCTCATAAATCAGAAAGATGCAGTGGAAAGTAAAACTAATTTTTAAGAGCTTGTCAAGATATTCATTGAACCAAAGTCATTCCAAGTGCATTCAAGGATAAAAATGGAAGGGGGTACAAAAAGTAGAAAAATGGAAAAGATTTGCAAAAAAGCATTTTAACAAATTCTTTTCTCTATCAAGGGCAATGGAGCCATCCCCACTTGGAACCTGACTTCACGGTCCCAGGTGTGTTTATAGAGGGAGTAGAAATGTCACTAAAGAGAACAAAGGTGAGAAAAGCAACTGAATTGGACCAAGTTTATACAGAACAGATCCATGTCTGAAGTGATATAATTGTGCAGACTTTGAAGGACCAATATGAAGGAGGGGAAGATATGAAGGTAGGTCAAAAGGGTAGGAAAAAACTTGAACTTCATTAGTATAAAAAAAATATGAGCAAGAGATGGACCAATTTTCTGTTTACTCTCCCATCTATACAAAATCTTTATGAGTCATATATACATGAATCAGAGACACCCTCAATGAAAACATTAATAGGGAACAAGGAAATTTTTTTATAAGTGTTAGTCAACAATAGACTGTATCTTTACCATTTCATTATTAACTTTTTAAAGAGACCCTATTTTGCAAATTGTTAATTATGAAAAGTATTTTATTGAGCAGAACAAAATGGCAACTTACAGTAGATTCTGTTACAAGGTATCTCTCCTCCACACATAAAATCATAGATTTTTTTGAGAAGATAACAACAGAAAAAATCCTATGCATCAGGCAAGCCACAAAATGGAGATGTATTTGTGCCAAGATGTTACCTTATACAGTACAGGTCAAAGTCTGGAAAGTCCTGGAGTCAGGAAGATCTGAGTTCATATTTAGCCTCAGACACTTACTTGCTATATAACCTCAGACAAGTCACTTAACCTGTTTGTCCACTGAAGAAGGAAATGGCAAACCACTCTAGTATCTTTGCCAAGAAAACCATGAAGAGTCAGACACAACTAAAAAGCAACAAAAAGGATCCACTGAGAGTGGTAGGGACCTCCATTTACCTATTTGTTGATGATATTGTACTGATGGCAGCAAGCCGTAGATCACTGCAGACCTTTCTGGAAGAGATCCACGATCAAAGGAGTTTGTCCTACCCATCCGAAGAGGAAAGACAAAGTAGTCGAAGCATGTCTATTACCCCAATTTCAACATGCATTTTTTGCAGACACTGTATAAAGTTTGTCCACTAGCACGTATGTCTGGGATAGCAAAAGTGGACAACGAGTTGGTCCTAGAGCTGAACAGGAGAAGAATGAACTGGATTGCTTTGGAAAAATTGCAAAGTTCCCACACTTCCTGTGAATGAGTAAGTAGCACATAGAGGACAACAAAAAGACTTCTGGTAGGTGTAAGCAAGCTGATACATGTGTCCTATGAGTAACTCTGAAGAAGAACAAGAGTACAAGGCATCAGGGAAATCTATGAAGGAAAGTAAGATGGGAAGGTCACACAGCGAGAATAAAGGATGGCAGATGTACAGCCAGAGTGCTCCACTGGTACCTTCGCAATGTCAGGAGAAATCAGTGAAGGTTTCCAGCACTTTGGGTGGATGCCCTGGGGTGAAGGGTAGGTCATAGACAAGAGTCACACAGGAGGACAGGTATACACAGGTTGGGACATACATCATTGCAGAAAACTGCTGAAACTTTAAGATTAAAGATCCATTAAAATATTTGAGCATTTTTTTGACTTTGTGAATCTGGTGCTTCAAAGGTTGTCCTAGCTGTGAGGGAAAGCTAGGTACTGAAGTTCCCAGGTTCTACCTGAGTAGGGAAGATGGGCCATAGAAGTGAGCAGTTCCCAATGTGTTCCTAAGTCCTTTGGATCAGGAGAGAGCCTCAGTCACAGGGATTAATTGTATAGTGAAATGCAAGACTGAATGATAACAACAACCACAACTAACTTTGCACAGTGCTTTGAAGTTTGCAATACACCTGTAGTAGCAATTAGATTTGAAGATCTTTCCCACCCATTAATAGGCCATGTGACCTGTTCTATCACAGGAAGCCTGTCACATATGGTGGGAGGAGCTTCCTGACAGGAAAAGGAAGTTATGTCACAGGAAATGCTGAGAGAGAGAAAGATGTGAAGGCGGCTAATGACCACCCTCGCGCTTGTTAGAACTGAACAGGCTGACTTAGCCGTGCTCTGAGTTTGTTTTGGGGAAGACCCCAGCAGGGTGTCAGAGAGGTTTAGGGATGGTGAGGCTCCAGGTTGTGATATTATGTATGGAATGTTTTACTGCTCTGATAGACTGGATAAGTGGCTTGTGGGATATGGTTCTCTGGTGTCTGAATGGATGGTTTACTTCTTCTGCCTTCTATGTAGAGAGTCTCATATGCTTTGAGATATAGAACCACACAGGCATTTTGACAATCATCATCTACATTGTTATTATTGTCTTACAGATACAACACCTTGCACGCATTATTTCTTTTCTTGTAGTCTTGCTGTTTGCTCTGCCCCTGGACACTCACCACTCCCTTCTGCCCCTGGGCTCTTGTTTTGGGCTCAGTAATCAAATCGATAGTACCACACTACCATTGTTCCTGGAAATGGGCTTGTCAAGTGACTTCCCATGGATCACTTTAACATCCCAGGGATCCTCCATTACCTGGCCATTATTTCCATTAATGCGTTGTTTCCACCAATTAGAAATATAAGCTCCTTAAGGGCAGAGACTATCTTGCTTTTCTATTTGTATCTCCAGTGGGCAGGATAGTGCCCAACACAGAGCAAGCGCTTAATAAATGCCTTCCATTCATTCATTCACTCACTCATTGATTCACTCATTCAGTCATTCCTTCATTCATTCCAACCCTGAGTTAAATGCTACAGTTATCCCCATTTTAGAAATAATGAAACTTAGGTCATCTTAACTTTCTATGCTTAAACATCTAATAAATATCTGAGGTCTTCTTGATTCAAAGTCCACTTTTTCACATAGTTTGCCACAATGTCTTAAGTATTAACACATGATAAACGTAGTATTCATGACGGGCAGGGAATAGGCATTCATTAAGCTCTTTCTGTATGGCAGGCACTGTGCTAAGAACTTCACAAATATTATCTTACTTGATCATCATAGTAACCCTGTGAAGTGGGCACTATTACTAGCCCTATTTTATTTTGCAGTTGAGGAAACTGAGACAGGCAAAGGTTAAGATTTGCCCAAGGTCACGCAGCTAGGAATTATCTGGACAACCTATGCTCTATCCACTACACACCACCTAACTGCCTAGTCAGGAAGGAGTTGGAAAGACTGTCAGAAAAAAGAGAGATAAATATTAACTGGAATAATCTGGGAAGGCCTCCTGGAAGCAATGGAACTGGACCCAAAGGTCTTGAAGGATCAATGGAATTTGAAGGGTCATTGAGAATGGTGGAGAGCATTCTGGGTAGGAAAAATATAATGAACCAAGGTCCATAGGCAGAAGTAAACCACAACTGAAGATATAATCCTGATATGGACAGCTCTATGCCCCATGCCCAGGAGGAGCCCAAGGAGCAGCTCATGAGACCATGGACAGACTTGGAGTTGGAAGATACATTAGAGGTCATTATATCCGCTCCATTCAGATGAAGGAACTGAGGCCAAGAGAAATTAAGAGGCCTGCCCAAGGGCAGACAGGTAGTAAGTGACACAGCAGGGGTTTGAATGCAGGGCCTCTAATTCAAATCTCTCGTTCTTGTCATTGCATCAAGAGATTCCCATATCTCAGGTCTCCAGGTTTGGGAGTAGGAGAGGAATATGGGAATTACTGTTCTCTCTACTTAATGAGCTTTTTAACCCCCCCCCCTACTTTTTCTGCCCTACACAACCTAAACACAACCCAGCACAACCTAAACATATCAAATTAATCTACCCACCCACCCTCACCCCAATTCCTACTTATGGGTGAAGTGATCAGAGAGGATGGTTGGAGAAGTGTTAAAGGTGGTAGAGGAGGTTTGTATGCAGGTGTGGATTGGACAAAAGGGCCTCTGGGATCCTTCCCCATTCTGAGGTTTTGTGATTACTCCCATAGTTCCACCCAAGTGAAATCACTGAGAAATGGGGAGAACACTGGAGACCTACAGTGAAAAGACCTGGCTTGGAGTCTGGCACTTCTGCTGGCATCTTTCTATTAGTAATTTCTGAAATTACCACACTTTTCTGTCTTCTGGGGTTTAGAATATTGTAGCCGTTCCCTTCCCAAATATTTTCAAACAGCTTTGCCTCTCATCCCATATTGGTATGGGCAGCTGGTAGGACAGAGGATAGAGGATCAGGCCTGGAGGAAGGAAAACCTGAGTTTAAATACAGCCTCAGACACTTACTAGCTGAGTGACCCTGGGCAAGTCACTTAACTGTGTTTATCTTAGTTTCCTCTAATGTTGAATGAGCTGGAAAAGGAAATGACAAACCACTCCAGTATCTTTGCCAAGAAAACCCCAAATGGTTTTTTTCATGACTGAAAAATGACTGAAACCTGAAAATTGTGTTGGTATAGGTGAAAAGTTGCAAAGAAAGGGTTAGGTTCACAAAGGGGCCACATAGATGGAGGGGTGTGTGTGAGTGGAGTAAGAGGTTAACTTGTCCCTTTGCCTGGTGTTGGGGAGGAGGGGCTGGAGGTTTGCTGACTATGTGTATGAAAATCAATATGGCATAGTGGATATAGAGACTGCTTTGAAGCCAGGAAGACCTGGGTTCAAATCCTACCCTTGATATATACCGGCTCTTGATCAAGTCACCTAACCTCTCAAGGTTCTAGAAAAAGAAGGGGTCAATCTGCACTAGTAGATGGACTTTCTTCACCTGGGAGTTCTCTATAGCTATGAAAGCACAAATCCATCATGATGGTAAATGCTATCCAGAGAAAGAACTGATGGAGTCTGAATGTAGTTCAAAGCATACTATTTTTCTATTATTTTTAATTTTTTTCCTTTTGGTCTGTTTCTTCTTTCATAACATGACTAATGTGCAAATATGTTTAACATGGTTGTACATGTATAACCTATCACTTGCCATCTTGGGGAAGGGGGAGGGAACTCAAAATCTTATAAAAAATGAATGTAGAAAACTATCTTTACATGTAATTAGAAAAAACAAAATACTAGTTACATTTTAAAAGATCTTTAAAATATAAAAGAATCACAAGTCCATTCCCTGTGCCCTCATAGCAGCTGCAAGTGGACTTTAGAACTTAAAAGAAAATGTGGCCTCGTGGAATAACTGCGCAGTTACTAGTATCTCAGGGGTCCCTTAAAGGACCAGAATTTAAGAATACCTTGAAAGACCAAGTGGTATCAATTGACAGTGCAATTTTTTAAAATCCATAATGCAAAGAAAATAGAGATACTAGGATAAAAATTTGTATTTCAAGATAAAATCACATCTGCTTACAATTATTTTTATTTAAAGTACATTTGCACAGATAGAAGAAATCATATTAAAATTAATTTTAAAAATTGCATCCATTCACAGCTTTCATTCTTAGACAAAAGCCAGGGATGAGTCCTTAAGCTCTGGATCTGAGGGAGCAGTTATGCTTTTAAGCAGGGTCCTAGGGTCCCATGTTCCCTGTTTAGCCAGTGGATGGGTCAGTATCCCTGGGGTCTCACTTTTCAACTACTTTTTCCTGTTGCTTCTTGAAGACACCAAGCAATGACAGAGCACGGATTTATGTTCCTTTCTGGGGTCTTGTTCAGATACCACCAGATTTATATTCCATCATTATAAGATTAGAGATCTTGAACTAAAAAGGAACTTAGAGTTTATATAGTCTAACCCCCCTCACTTTACAAGTGAGAAAAATCAGGTCAAAATAAGTGAATTATCAAAGTCATACATGTCATAAGTGGCAAGACTGAGATTTGAACCCATAGCCTCTCACTCTAAATCTCAAGCTCTTTTCAATGTACCATGTCTCTTCTAGCTTCTTTTTAGGAGAGCAAATCTATATATAATCCCACGACACCACATTTTGAGCTCCTCCAAGGTCCTCATTCCTGGCAACTAAGGTCTAGCAAAGGTCTTCAGATTCTCCCTTTTTGGAGAATGGGGTTGTTCTCATACTCTTTATTAGGGTGGTCTTATCGAGTATATCCCAGAGGCTGTCACTTCTTCCAAGTAGTGTCCAAACACAGATAATCCAAAGAACTCACCAGCAGGTCCAAAGTCCTCTCAATGTTTTACCAGGAACAGTCCAAGGCATGTCATTACTACTTATGGTATATATGTAAGTTCAACTCAATCCTAGATCACATATTCCTACTTTACAGAATAAGTTTTTATTAATGTCTTTTGTTTTTCACATGATCATAATTTCTCCCAGTATTTCTCCTTCTCCCTCTCCCAGAGAGCCATACTATATAACAAATAGAATTTTTAAATGCAAAAAAAAGAAAGAGAAAAAAATCAGTATAACTGATCAATATATCAAAAATGTCTGAAAATGTGTGTGACAACTATGGACATCCCACCTTTATGAATGGGTAGGTTGGGAGCATCTTATATCTTTCCTTTCAAGCCATGCTTATTCTTTATAATTTTGCAAGATTTACTTTGTTTTTTGTGTTTACCCATTTCCATTGTTTTAGTCATTTTTATATTATTTTCTTGACTGCATCAGTTCATATAGATCTTCCTATGCTTCTCTGTATTTACCATATACATTGTTTCTTATGGCACGATAATATTCTATTACATTCTTGTACCATAATGTGTTTAGCCATTCCCCACTTGATAAGCTACAATATTCTTTGTGTGTGTGTGTGTGTGTGTCCTTTTCATTTCCATTGTTGTAGCCATTATGTACATTGTTTTCTTTACCCTGCCTGCTTCACTTTGCATCAGTCTGTGTAGATCAAGAGGTCTACATGCAGAATTTTCTGTATTCATCATATTTATAATACTTCCTTTTTCAGACAATTGACTTGGGCAGGGGTGGGAGTGGAATGTGGCTAGATCTGCTCAACTGCTTTATCCTATCCCACTGAATACAAATCCATGGCTGACAAAGTAGCATCACAGAATCTTAGAGTTGAAAGGCAGTAGGGTCCTTTGGAGACCATGTAGCTTAAGCAGTAGTACCTGAACAAGAATCCCTTCTACTCCATCCTCAAAAGAAGAATTACAAATTATTGCCGATCACATTTAATAATGCTCTAGATCTAATAATGAGAGAAATGTAAATCAAAACAATTTTGAGGTTTAATTTCACAACTAACAAATTGGTAAAGAGGACAAAAGATAGGAAGGACCAGTCTTGGAGGGGTTGCAGAAAGGTAAACACACTGGTGCATTTGTTGCTGGAACAATGAACTGGTACAACAATTCACAATTGGGAATTATGCAAATAAAACAACTAAAATGTCCCTACTCTTTGACCCTGAGATTTCACTACTAAGCAAGTACTCCAATGATGTCAATGCCAAAAAAATTCTCCTCACATGACAAAATATTTATATATCATTTATAGTAGGGCCTGGCCCTATGACTATGACAATGGGTGAGGATGGCTGTTAGCGACTAGAGGGGTTCCCTCCACAGACATCCTTCCACACAGAGATATTATAAATGCAGATGCTATTTCTACTTTAACTGTCTAGTGATCCATAAGCCTCATTGTTCCTCAGAGAAATGTCACACTCGACAAGATCATATTCACATAGGGTTTATCAAAATCTAATTAAAACTCTATCATTATGTCTAACATGTCACCTTAATATTTAGCCTAATTAGGGCAGGAAAGGGTGGTGAATATAAGCAAAACTAGCCATGCTCAGATGTAGCATCTGGCCAGGTGAGCTATTGAGTTGAAGAGCAGAGAGTAAGACTCCATACATCTGGCAGTAGTATGGCCGATCACACACTGATCCAAGAACTTTGGAAGTCAGATGGATTTCCTTCCCCTCTCTCCACCTCCTCTTCACCTGGCACCCAACCATCCACTCCAGCTATCTCCTTGCCACCTATCCACCTATCAACAAGGGGACCTCTGAGACCATGTGCTGGGTGACTTCGACGGCTTTGGAACCACCTCTCCAGGACCGTGCAGGCCTAAATGGCAAGTCAGCTGGTGCCGAGGCCCACTACATCTAGCTAGCCACAGATAATGTCTCACATGCCTACAGCCCTCCACCCCAGCTCTCTCTCAGCTGTCTGCCTTGCCACCACATGTACCTCCTCATCAGGCCCTTGCACTTTTCATCTCTTGTTTTGGGGAGATCACTCGAATCAATGCCACCAGTAATACTACAAAGGATATGTGACTTCTCAAACCAAAATAACCTTCTTTGTCTCTCAGTCTTTTATATGTATTGCCTCCTTCTGTTAAATATATACTGCTTAAGGAGGAGAACTGTCTTGCTTTTGTATTTATATCTCTTAGTGCTTAACACAAGATTTGGAACATGGTAAGTACCTAATAAATGCTCTTCATTTATTCATGCGCAGCTGGTGCTAATGAAATCCTTATGTTTAAGTGACATAAAATCTTCCTTATCTTCAAAGGAGAAAATCTGGGCTTGAATTTTGGCTGTGTAATCAAAACAGGCCCTAGGCAGTTATGGCATAGGTGGGCGCCTTAAACTATTGTAGGAGTGACTCAATGCACACGGAAGTCTCTTTCCTACCAGTCTTCTACCGCATGACCGACCCTTCCTTTTTTACCTGGCTGGATATTCTCACCATTAGAATCACCTCTCTGGACTAGACAATCAAGGGGAATATTTTTTAGAAGTCCCCCATAATATATCTGTAGACTCCCAGTCTAGAAGATAGACATATCTCTTTTTAATAATGATGATGATGATAATAATTACAACAACAATAGCTAGCATATTTATAGTACTTCGAGATTTGTAAAGGGCTTTATTTTATATAGATTAGCACATTTGATCCTCCCAACCACCCTGTAAGCTAGGTGTTATAATGATGCCCCTTTTACAGATGAAGGCAGAAGAACTGAGACAGACAAGTGAAGTGATTTGCTTAGTCATGCAGCTAGTAAGTGTCAAGGGCAGGACTTGAACTTGGGTCTTCCTGACTCCAAGTCCCGCACACTATCCACTACCCCTCCTAGCTGCCTAGAAGCTTGAGCTTTCTCTCATTACAAAACTAATTTTAAGATTCTTGAGCAGACTACTCAGATAAAGAAGTTTCAATAGTAAGAAAGCTTAATAGTGGAAGCCGCTGATAGACACTCCTCCCACTGACTTAAGCCTCCTAACAAAATATTCACATACAGAAAAGGAGATAAGAAGGGCTTATTATGCCTTTCCCTGGTGCTCCAGAAGTATCAAGTACATAGTTTAGAAATGTCCTGCCACCCTTCAGCTCAGAGGGGGCAGAAAGCCTTAGAAGGAGATTTTCTAAAAGAAACCCTATTTTCAACCTGGACTTTTTTGTGTTGCTTAGTACTTCCTGATCGGCTCCACCACCTTCCATTCTGGGATATGACCATCCCATCAAAGCCTTTCCATCCCAACCTGTGAGGTGGAAGAGAAGGAAGACAAGACAAAGAAAAGAAAAGTTTGGAATAGCCTTATGGTTTCCAGCTTCTCCCTAAAGAAGGAGAAAGGCATTTCCTAAGTTTTAAAGAGCTATAGAAATGTACGCTGCCCTCTCATTCATATTCAACAATGAATATTATCTGGGAAGCTATAAAGTGGATTCTTGTTCAGGTGTTGGACTATATGGTCTTTGAAGTTCCTTCCTCCTAAGGTCTCTAATTTTACTGTACCACCTACAAGAAAATGCCATAGACATGGCATTCTAGTATTTTAGCGAAATATTTGGCAAAGTTTGTTATTCTATTGTTGTGCATAAGGCAGGAAGATATAGGTGAGACAGCAGTGCAGTTAGATGGATTTCAAACTGGTTGAATGGCTAGTTCTAAAGTCAAGTCAATTCAAGTAAACTGGTATTTATTAATCACTTACTACTATGTGCTAGGAACCATGCAAAGTTCTGGGGACACAAAGAAAGACAAAACAAAACATATCAAAACAAAACAAAAACCAAACCAAATCAAAAAACCAATCTCTTCTCTCAAGGAACTCACGGTGTAATGGGGGAGACAGCATGCAAACAACTATTACAAGATAAATTGGAGCTAAAGACTGCTAATAGAATGCTCCTCCCAAATGGGTATGGAATTCACAGAGGGCTAGGAGTAGATGAGGCTCCTGGACACTTCTAAGTTTCTTATAAGCAGGAATCACGATGTAGTCTTCTTCCTATTAATACTATACCAAGATACAGAAGACCAAACTTCCCCTAAGGATCTGTCTTTGACGCCATCCTCTTCAAAAATTTTCCTAATGACTAGATTAACACAAAGTCCTGGACTTGTGGTTCAAAAAATTAAAAGTACAGATGATTAGACAATAACTCATGTGGAAAAAAAACACTTGTAAGGTTTTCAGTGGTTTGCAACTTGGGCAGCAGCAATGAAAGGAGAGAGCCAAAATTTTGCCAGGATCTTGGAGTGCATTAATCAAAATCTAAGGTTTGCAAGCAAAAGCTAATAGTCTTAATAAGTCTTGCATTTAGAAAACTGGGTCCAGTTCTGAGCACACTTTATGAGGGACATTGATAAGTCAGAATATTCACAGAAGACAACAAGTAGCATGGTAAACCATGCTGCATGAAGGACCTCTAGATGTGCAGAAGAGGAAACTTGGGACAAAGTAATTGTCTTTAAACATTTAAAAGTCTGCCATGTAAAAAAGAGATTCAGCTTGTTTTGCTTGGCTCCTGGGAGCAGAAGCAGGAATGGTGTTGGGGAAAATTATAAGGAGACAGATTTTATTTCCACTTAAGAAAGACCTTCCTCATTCTTTAAGCTGTGCAAAACAAAATGAGCTCCCTCGGGCAGTAGTGAGCTCCTCATCCCTAGAGGTGTTTAAGAAGTTGGGCAGGCTGAAGAGGGGATTCCTGATCAGGTATGAAATTAGATTAAGTATTCTCTGGAATGACTTTTAGTTCTATAGTTCAACCATTGTTCCGAGGCAGGGTGCAGGTGGATAGACATGCCAGGCCTGGAGTTAGGATGGATCTGAGTTCAAAGCACTGTGCATCCCTGGGCAAGTCATTTAATCTCTTTGCCTCAGTTTTCTCATCTGTACAATAGGGATAATAATAGCACCTTCCTCACAGGATTATTGTGAAGATCAAATGTGATAATGATTGTAAATAATTGTAAGGCACTTGGCTTTGTGTCTGGCACATAGTAAGTACTATGTGAGTGCTAGTTTCTGGGACTCTCTCCTGCCCATTGGGAGGTTTGCCATTGAGCTACCTGTCTGGGTCTTGGCCACCTGACCTGACCCTTTAAGGTCACTATTCCCAAGGTTTTGTACTTGGCCATTCTCTCTTATTTGGCAATCCCATTGATTGAGAATTACTTCAATTGTGTCCTTTATTCTGATGACTCCCAAATCTATATCTGCACCCCCTGACCTCTCCTTTGAATTCCAGATCCACATGCCTGGTTGCCGGTAAGGCATCTTCACCTGGATGTCTGACTTCCACCAGCCTGGTATGATGGAAGGAGTTGAAGTTGGAGGACCTAGGTTCAAAATCTATCCCTGCCATTACCTTTGTGGGCTAGAGCAAGTCACTTTCCCTCCTTGGGCCTCAGTTTCCTCATCAGTAAAAATAAGATGGTTGGATTAGATGGCTTCTGAGGTCTGTCCCAACTCCAAAACCATGATCCTATGGATCCTATAACTAAACGATGTCCAATGGCCCATCCAGATCTACATTTATGACCCATGTCTATCTAATATCGAAATGATCCTCTTTCCTTCTGAATGAATCTCTTTCTCATTCTGACTTCACCATTTATACCAGTGGCACCACCTTTCACCTTGCCCCCTCTATTAGAAACCTTGGGGTTTGCTTGGATCCCTTCCTCTTTCTCACCATTGTCACAACCCTATTGGTGGCCATTTTCTATCAAGTCTTCCCCTGCACTATCTTGAATCTATCACTGCTATAGCCCTAGTAGAGTAGGTCTTTGTTAAGAATAGAGGCTAGCATCTCTATGCCACTTTGAGGTGTGCCAGAGGCTTTGCAAATATTATCTCATTTGATTTGCACAACACCCTTGGGAAATATATACTATTATGATTCCCATTTCACAGATGAGGAAACTGTAGCAGACATGGATTAAGTGACTTGCTCAGGTTCACATAGCTAGAAAATTAATTCATCTGAGGCTATATTTGAACTCAGACTTTCCTGACTCCAGGCCCAGTACTCTAACCACTGAGCACCTAGCTGCCACTAATAAATGAGTTATTTTTCTGATTTTCCCTCTTTTACCACCATCACACCTCCCCCACCTACACACATACACACACACACACACACACACACACACACACACACAAATTACCTTGTATTTACTTGGTATATATTTTGTCTTTAAATACATGCATATTTTCCCCCTGATAGAATGTATATTCTTTCAGGAGAAAGGCTTTCATTTTTGTCTTTTTATTTCCAGTGCCTAGCACAATATTTGGCATATCTTGTTGTTCTTCAGTCATTGCATTCATGTTCAATGCTTATTCATCCCATTTGGGGTTTTCTTGGCTGAGGTACTGGAGTGGTTTGCCATTTCCTCCTGCAGCTCATTTTACAGATGAGGAAACTGAGGCAAACAGAGTTAAGTGACTTGACTGGGGTCACACTGCTAATGTCTGAGGCCAGATTTGAAGAACTTGAGAGGGTAAGACTTCCTGACTTCAGGCCCTAGCCACCCTCTTTGGCATTTAGTAGGTACTTAGTAAATACTTAGTGATCGATTAAGTAAAATGAAATATCTCTGGAAGGGAGGGGAAGGGATGGGGGAGGGAAAGGAAGAAGGTCAGACAAACATCAGAGATAGAGGGAAACAGAAGAAGCAGAGAGACAGCTAAGGAGAGGGAAGGAGAGACAGCAACCGAAAGCAACAGATACTGAAGCAATTCAACTCAGTTCATTTAGCACAGTACAAGGTTCTGGGGCTATATGCGTATGTAGAAACAATGCCCTCGGGGAGCTTACATTCGGATACAAATATTCATAATAGCAATAGCACGTTAATAAAGCTATAATGGAATATTCACCTCAACTGCTCGGCTCCCCTTCTGTTCCCCCCCAGGTCCCTGATCACAGTGCCAGAGGCTGAAATGAAAACAGCATTTGGGTTGAGGCCTTAAAGTCTAATCAAGCTAGAGTTTGAATCTACCCAAATCGCATTTGTGCCTTCAATCCTTTCTCAAAGTAAAGAATCTCTCTCAGCAGTGATCTCAGGCCCATGTGACGTGTCTCATTGAGGGAACCTTTGTGGTCCTGGGATCTAATTCTGCCAGTCCACCTCTCTCGGGAACTCAGTTTCCCCTTCTGTAAAATGAGGGATTTGAACTAGATCGTCTCTTAAGTTTCCTCTCATTCCAGGCTTCTTTTTAACAACTCCCCTTCCTTTCACTCTCTCCCCAAGTAAAGGCTCCCGCAAGCCTTTAACACAGAAAACAGCCTTTTATTAAATTCGGGGTAGAAGGCGTCCTCTGGCTCCCAGCCGTCGGGCCTCGCCTGTATGTTTGTTTTTTATAAGATTCTATTTGCTCGGAACCCAGAAGAACAAAAGGAACACTCGCTTCTCCCTCGTCCCCGTGTGTCGAGAAACACAATTTCTGTTCGGCTCGGCTCGTGACCGGGGAATTGGGACCCGCGGCATGAGCCGAAGCGAGCCCGACAGCCCTGGCGCAGGCGGGCGGAGGCAGTGGCAGCCTTAACTCGAGCCGGGCCTGCTTCCTAACAGCGAAACAGACGTCAGGGGAGATTGATATACTGCGTCATGTGAGCGTTGGTGAAATATAACCCGCATTAACATTGTTGCCTTGAGAAATGGACTTAAAAAAAAAATCCTGCGGTTTGTGATGCCTGTTAATGACCCTTATAACTCAAAGCATCACAGACCACTTTCCCTACTGTAGCCTCTGGGAAAAGAGGGAGTCAATGAATGCATCCCCTAGGCAGAAATGAGTCTCAGCCTGCCCATTGTCCAGACTGGAAAACCGAGGCCCTAGGAAGATGGATTTATTGGTCCTTTTTTTTTTTCCCTCCGACTCATGAACCTCAAAGGGCCAGGACCCTAGCTGTGTGTTTAAAGAAATAAAAAATAAATAAACCCTACAACTCTTTCCCTTTCCCTCTCCCTTCACTCCTCTTTCTTTCTTTTCCCCCTGCTAATACTCTCTCTCCATGTATATTTATGATAGGTTGGGATCTGAATGCAGAGGAGTTACAATAGAAAGACCAAAAAAGCTCTCCATTTGTAAAACCCTGCTCCAGAGTCCAAGATTCCAAATGTGATAGAGATTCAGTGCAATGTTACTGTTTCTTGAAGGGAGAATATTAACATGGGAAATGTAGCCTCTTCTTTTCCGGTCTTTGTTTGGTGAAGTCTATTTATTTATTTATTCATCCATCCATCCATTCATTCATTCGTTTATTTATTTAGACTACCAGACACAATCTAAAGCTATTGAACTTCTCTTTCACGTGGGAAGAGAGCCTGGCTAAGAACAGAAATCCAGGAAAGTCAGTTGGCAAAGACCCACCCAGTTGAATAGATCGATAATGAAAATCCAAATGAGCAGGCAAGGTCTCCAGAGATTCATGCGGACATACTATCTGGGGACTGTGCCTTATTCTGTTTTATATCTCCAAAGGCACTGGCCTGGGGCCTTACCAACAGTAATAGCTTCTGGTCTAGTGGCCGGCTCAATTTCTCCCAAAGGCCTTAGGGAGTCACTTTTCCCCAGATGACCCTGAAATCCTTATCTCCACTGTTGATCTCTCTTCCAGATTCCTGATCTTTGTCTCCAATTCTATCCCAATCATCTCTTTCTGGATCTCCAACCATCGCTTCAAAGTTAGCCATTCCAGCCACTCTCCTACATTCATAACTTTGGGACCAGCTCGAATTCTTTTCTCTTCTGCTCCTCACATATATTACCAGTTACCAAGACCTAGCAATCCTGCCTCCTTGATAGCATTCACATTTGCCTCTCCCTCTCCATTCCCACAGCCACCCCCACAGAACAGGCCCCCATTACCACCCACTTACATTATTTCAATAGGCTTCTAACACATCTTCTTGTCTGCACTCCGTTCTCACCTAGCCATCCTTCAGAAATTGCCAGAAAAATCTTTCTTATGCATAGATCTCATCAAATCACTCTCCAGCTAAAATCCTCCTGTCACTGTATTACTGCTTGCCGAATATAGTTCATACTCTTCTGCCTAATACTTAAGGCTTTCGCCACCCTACGTTCCCGATTTTATTTCAAATTTCTCTCCTCCATGCACTCTGTGCTCCAGTCAAACTGGACTGTCCTCTTGTCCTTGAACACAGGCTAAATGTTCTTATTTCTGTGCTTTTATGTGCATATTTTCATGTGTCAAAAATTCCTTTCTCTCTTTTCATCCGTCAAATTTTTACTCACAGAAGAATGAACATTTGTTCTTTATTTAGAGAGTCTGGGATAAAATGTGGTCACTGATGTTTATTACATCTATGACCTTGAGAAAAAAAATCACTTAATCTTAATCACTTAAATTCTTTCTAAATTCTAAAAAAAATCACTTAAAACCCTAGGCCTCAGTATCCTCATTTGTGAAATGGGGGTATTGGACTCCAGGGGTGAGGAACCTGCAGCCCTGCTTGAGGACCTAAAAAGCCCCACGTGTCCTTGAGGCCGCAGGTCCCCCCGCCCCCGCCCCGCCCAGACATGATGATCTCTGAGATCCCTCTAGACCTGGATCTATGATCCTTTAAAACTCCCCTTCCTTCAGGAGACCTGCCCAATTTCTAAATGGTTAATGAACCTCACCTTCCTGGCTCGTAGCCTGTTGTTGCTTACCTCTCCCTAATGGATTTCTCATGTAATGTATTGTATTACAGTTACCTGTGTATGTATCTTGCCCTCCTGATAGACTGGAAGATCTATAAGGACTTGTCTAAACTTTGCAAGTGTCCCAGGACCTAGCATGGTGCTCTGCATACAGTAGGTGCCTAATATGTGTTTGCTGAATTGAATCAGATCTGACTGCGGGCTTGCACCTCTGCTCTTTGTCCTAGCCTTCTCCTGTCTGTTCCATCTTGCTGCTATCTCCAATCTGGTTGGACATCAAGGTCCCTCAAGGACACCTGTAGCTCAACCAGGAATATTCTAGAGAGAGGATATGAATATTTTGGCCTCGGGAGAAAGTGAAAGTAGCAACTACAAGCAGCAAATGGGCAGTAGTGAGAAATAGGATTCGGGCACGTGGCCAATTCAATTAGATCACACAAATATTTACTTAAGCACCAACTGTGTTCAAAGTCCTGTCCCAAGGCACCAGAGATACAAAAAATAATATAACACAGTCTTTGCTTTCAAGAAGGTTCTGGGCTAATGGGTTTGGTATTATGGGCAGTGACAGGGGGAGGTTGGGGGAAGGGGGGAAGAGACATGTGACACGTACCTAAGGCAAAAACCAAGATTGGGATGGGTACAAAGGAGGAGTCCAAGCAATGTGCTATGACAGACTCAAGGTGGGAGAGATCACTTTCACCTAGTCTTGAAGTCGAGTCCTGAAGGAAGGAGTGGGAGGGCCCGACCTGTCATCTGCTCCTAAGGTCAAAGATTTAGAGGTGAGCCAGATCTTGGAGGCCATCCAACTCAAGATCCACATTTTACGGATGAGGGATTTGAGTTACAGGGAGGTTAAGTGACTTGCCCAGCTGAGATCACAGAGCCAGGAAGCGTCAGAGGTGGGATTGGACCTGGGGCCTTCCTGACTCCAAATCTAGCCCTCTATCCACTGATCCATGCTGCCTCTCTATTACTTCAACAGATGAAGAGAAAGGGCAGTCCTGTCCAGACGTGGGATGTGGCATGTGCAAAGGCTTAAGCGGTATAGGGCAGAAACACAAGAGGAAAAGAGAAAATGAAACATTCTAGTTTGGTCAGAACTTAGAAGACATACCAGAGTCACAGAATTCTAGAGCTGGAAAAGACGGTAGAAGTCACCTAAATCAACTCATAGTCACAAAGTCACTACGGCATACCCCCCAAGTTGTCATCCAGTCTCGGCTTGAATCCTTCCAGGGAGAGCGACCTACAACTTCCCAGGCTGGGCCTTTTCACTTTTGTTAAGTTTTTTTTCTTTGTTGTTGTTAAGTCATTTCAGTCATTCCCAACTCTTCATAACTTTATTCAGAGTTTTCTTGGTAAAGATACTTTTATAGTTTGCTGTTTCCTTCTCCAGTTCATTTTACAGATGAGGAAACTGAGGCAAACAGGGTTAAATGACTTGCCCAAGGCCATACAGCTAGTAAGTGTCTGAGGCCAGATTTGAACTCAGGAAGATGAGTCTTCTTGACTCTCAGCTCAATGCTCTAGTCACTGTACCACCCAGCTACCCCAATTAAATGCTTAGCACTTTTTTCTTATACCAAGCTTGAATTTTCCTCTTTGCAACTCCCATTCATTTCTCCTATTTCTGTCTTATTTATTTATTATTTATTTATTTTGTATTTATTGTGTCTTATGGGACCAAGTCTAATTCTTCTTCACTTGAAAGCCCCTCAAAGCACTTTAAGATAACTATCATTGCCCCATTTTCCTCCCTGAGCCCCCCAACCCACCATACATACACACACATGCACACACACACATGCACACACATACACACATACACACATGCACATACACATGCACACATGCACGCACATATGCACATACATGCACACATACACATGTACACACATGCACATGCGTGCATACATACACACGCACGCACACACATACACACCTAAATCTTTTCTCCATGCTAAAGATGAAGTTAAACAGACCTAGGTAAGACTGGATGGGTAATTTTAAAGCAGATTTAGAGAGGAGGATAAGTGTTTATTAAGCACCTACTACATCTCAGGCACTGTGCTATTATCCCTATTTTACAGTTGCGGAAACTGAGACCACTAGAGGTTAAGTAACTTGTCCAGGATCGCACAGGTGGTAAGTGACTGAGGCTGGATTTGCACTCAAGTCCTCCTGACTCCAGGCCTAGCACTCTATCCACTGCACCACCATTTGATTTGAAAGCAGGGATCAGGAAATTATAGTTTATTTTTCTGGCAATGGGGACCCATAGATGGTTCTTGAGTAGAGGGCTGTCTCATCAGAAGTCTCAAGAAGGGGCCAAGAGCCCTCCTCACCCTTATTTGATATTGTTTTAGAAACTCTAGTTCTAGCAATGAAGCAAGAGAACAAAATTGAACATGTGAATATTGGAAAAGACTAAGATAATGCTATTCTGTTTGCAGATGGAGTGAAAGGGTTCTTAGAAACCCTGGAAAATCAGTGAAGAAATGAGTTGAGATGATTAATAGTACAGTAGCAGAATACAAAACATATCTACAAGAAAAATCAGATTACTACGTAACACTAAAAAAAAATCCCATAGGAAAAAGCTGAGCTATTCTAGTCACAAAATGCATATGATATCTGGGAATTAACTTACCAAGCACACACAAATTCATAGAAATACAGCTACAAACTCTATAGTAAATACTCAGAAGAGAGATTTGCTGTTTGTGGGTAGGTTGTGTCAAGATAATAAAAGTAACCATACTACCTAAGCTAATTTGTAGATTTAATATCATACCCATCAAATTTCTGAGAAGATATTTTATAGAACTAGGTAAAAGAAGAATGAAATTTATGTGGAAGAACAAAGGGTCAAGAATGTCAAGGAAAATAATGAGAAAAGGACAACAGAAGGGACCATAGCATTACCAGATCTTAAAATATGTTATAAAGCAATGCTTATCAAAACCATTGGGTACTGGTTAAAAAAACCAGAAAATGTAGATCAGTGGGGCAGACTTGCTAGACAAGAAATAGAAGCAATTGCTAACAGTTTCCAGTGACTGCTATATCCAAAAACAGAAAGGATCCCTGTTTTGATAATAAGAATAATAAGTAGCGTTTATATAGTACTTAAAAGTTTGCAAAGCACTTTATAAATATATCATTTGATCCTCGCAACAACCCTGGGAGGTAGGATTATCTCCATTTTATACTTGAAAAAACCAAGGCAAACAAGTGGTTAAGTAACTTGACCAGAGTCACACAGGTAGAAGATGTCTGAGGCCAGTTTTGAACTCAAGTGTTCCTGATATCATGTCTAGCATATCCACTGGGTCACCTAGCTGGAAAACTTCTAGAAATAATTTAGGGGGAAAAAAGTAAATATTAGACCAATGCTTTATACCATTTACTATGATAAATTCAAAAGGGATATGCTACCTGAATATACAAAGTCACAACATTAAAAAAAATAGAAGAATACAAGATCAGGTACATTTTACAACTATAGCTAGGGGGAAAATTGTTAACTATGCATGGATGGAGATCATAAAAGATAAAACAGACAATTCTGACTACATAAAATTTCAAGGCTTTGGCAGGAATAAAATCAATGAAGATAAAATTAGTATAGGTATGATAGAGTAGGGAAAATTTTGCATCTGATATTACCAGTAAAAAACCTGATATTTAAAATATGGAGGAGATTGACACAAATCTATAGCACTAAGAGCCATTCGCCAACATACAAGTGGTCAAGGGATATTGACAAATAGTTTTCAAAAGAAGAAATGCGAACTACAAATGACCACACAAATAAGTGCTCCGAATCATTAATAGTAAGAGGAATGCTAATTAAAAGAACTTTGAGGTTTTACCACACACAATACAAAGATGACCAAAAAAGGAGATCGGGGGGACAGTCAGTGTTGGAAGGATTGTGTTACATAGTAATACATACCTGGTAGATCTGTATATTGATCCAACCATTCTGGATATCAACTTGGAATCATATGATAAAAGTGATTTAACCCATCCTTCCCTTTTGCCTTACTAACCCTGCTACCGACGATATACCCAAAGCCAAACACAGAAGCAAAGGTCCAATATATGACAAAATATTCATAGCGGCACTTTTTGTCATAGCAAAGAACTGAAAATGAAGCAGGTGCCCCTCAGTCGAGTAATTGATGGGGAATTGTTGAATAACGACGTAATGGAATATTATATCGCAATAAATCGTGAGTATGAGGAATTAAGAAAAACATAGGAAGACTCGTATGAACAGATGTGGAAAATAAAAATGAGCACCTCTGAAAGACACAATGTCCAACCGTGATTCCAGAAGACCAGTGATGAAGAATGCTACCCACCTGCTAAAAGAATTGGAATAGACTGAAGATACAGAATGAGACACATTTTTAGATGTAGCCTATGTGGGAAGTTGTTTTGCTTGACTATGAATGTTTGTTATGAGGGTTTTTCTTTTCTTTATTTTCAGTGGAAGTGATGAGAGGGAGATAAAGTAAACTGCTTGTTAATTTTAAAAAATAAATGACTTGGGGGGGGTGAAATTCTTCAAAAAGCAGAAACCAAACTGAAACATGTCCAGAAGGAGGCCATGGTGGCGAGGAGACTATAGTCCATTCCATAAGAAGGACTGATTGTGGAAACTGGGTAGAAACAGCTGGATGGTGCCATGGGTAGTGTTTGGGACCTGACGTCAAGAAGACCTGAATTTGAATCTGTCCTCAGACACTTACTAGCGGTATGACCTTGGACGAGTCATTTAGCCTCTGTTTGCCTCAGTTTCCTTACCTGTAAAATTGTTGTTGTTTATCCTTCATTTTTGATCTATAAAATAGGGATAAGAAGAGCACCTACCTCTCAGAGTTGTTGTGAGGATCAAATGAGATAATATTTGTAAAAAAGTGCTTAACACTATGCCTGGCACATAATATGTGCTATATAAATACTAGCTATTATTATTAGAAAAGAAGACACGGGGTAGGATAGGGGTATAATTACCGTCTTCAAATATCTGAAAGACTCTACTGTGGAAGAGGGATTAGGCTCATTCTGCTTATTCTTAGAGGGCTGAATTAATACTGATGGGGGGGGGGGAGTTGGTACAAGGCCCAGGGAATAAAAAGAAAGTTACAGAGAAGCAGATTTAACTCGGCATAAGGAATCAACTGTCTAAAAATGATATGGTTCTTTTCCTAACATTCAAAGCTCTCCATCTTCTGTCTCTATTATAAACGAATCCTTGCACCCTGCTCCTGCCCTCACTTACTCTAGTATTCCAGCCAAACTGGATTATTGACTTTCCCCTCCTCACTGCCCGGCTTCCTCCATCCTTTCCCATTTCTGTACCTTTGATAACATGAATTCTATCATTCTCGAGGTTTGCAGTGTGCTTTGCCTGTGTTATTGCATTTGATCCTCCATAACAATTCTATAAGTTTTCTAAAATAGACTATATATCTCTATTGCATCTGTAACCTCATCCCTGGCCACCGCGGATCCCACAGGAAAACATGTATATCTCATCTGCATGCCACTTCTACTTCCTGACAAAAGACTATTAATAGTACATCGCATCTCCCTGCCAGGGTCCATCTATATCATTCTGTATCTCTCTCTTGGGGTCCAACAAAGCATGCACATTCTGCACCCGTTTCTGGGACCAGACAGGAGTGCATACCACAGTTGTGCCTTCCAGGCACCTAGGGTCAAATAGGAAGCCATCTTTATTTTGTCATTCACTATAGGGTCCTATAGTGCATGTGGCAGGTGAGAGAGACAGCATGAGGTTGTGGATAGACAGACAGCCTTAGAATCAGAACTACTTTTCAGTCTGACCACTAACACATACTGGCTGGGTGACTCTGGGCCCAAGAGGAGACCACCTATATCACATTTGCATCTTCCAGATCCTCTAAAACATCACCTACATGACATCTGGGTCTGCCCATTAGTTCCCAAAAAGGCATCATCTATATCATATATATCCCTAGGTGCCCTAGAAGGGAGATAGATAGATAGATAGATAGATAGATAGATAGATAGATAGATAGATAGATAGATAGATAATCTCTTGGGCCATCTAGAGACCAATAAAAGACCACCTAAATCACATCTGTATCTTCTCTCTGGCACCCAACAGGAGACCATCATTTGACTTGTTTGCTGCAGAAAGAAAATGTTGCAGTCATTCTCTTGGAGAAGTAAAACCCTTTGCAAAAATATTTATAGCAGCACTTTTTTGTAATAGCAAAGAACTAGAAATAGAGCAGGAGTCCCTTGATTAAGGAATGGCTCAAATTGCAGTGTGTGATTGCAATGTGATATTATTGCACTGTAAGAACTGATAGATATGAGAATTTCAGAGAAACTTAGGAAGACTTGTATGAATGGGTATACAGCAAAGAAAGGAGAACCAAGAGAAGTATTTATAAGGTGGCTACAATAAGAGTTCTCTGAAACTGCCTTCCATTTACTTTGAATATATCTTGCTATTGCTGTTTGTCGTTTGTTCTGGAAGAGGACCTTGACATCAGGGAGGAGATGCCATGACTTACAAGTGAGCTGGATTTTAGTGAGGGAGGGCTGTACAAAGTCACCAGCTTCACTTTTTCCTCTGGAGTTATCCGAGTCCAGTGGCAAGATACAGATCAAGATGATTGGAGTTGGCCCACAATGCAGTAGGGGACCTGATATATCTTGTATCTACCTGTTTGCACATTGATTGGCTATCCCATTAGAATGGAAGTCCCTTGAGGGCAGAGACTGTTTTTACCTTTCTTTGTATTTCTATTGCTTAAAATACTTGTCACATGGTAAATATGCAATAAATACTTGTTGACTGGACAACCTAATTTGACAAGATGAACAGATCAATGCAGTGACAAAGGACTGATGGGAAACCATACCTCTTACCTCTCAATAGAGATAGTGAGTTCGAGCTACAAAATCGGGCACACCTTTTCAGATCTGGCTAATGTATTGATTTATTTTGCCTAATTATACTTATTTTTCCCAAAAGAGGTTTCTATTGGGATGAGTCAATGGTAAGGAAGAGTAGTATAAAAAAAAGAGAGGAGCACCACTAAAACATTTTTTTAAAAGCAGGGTGTCCTCTCTCATAGCACATGGTGACCCAGTTGGGTTCAAACAGAAGCAACCTTGTGGGTGCACAAGCCCCACCTGTCACCGAGAGCACAAGGAAACGTTTCTCAAACAACACATACCACTAAGGGCAAAATTGTCTCCTCCAATGGTGAATATTGTAAAAAATGACAGAAGGACTAAGACATCTATAAATAAACCAGACTCATTTTCTCCAGCTTTTTTAAAATAGCAGGAGGACGTTCTTTGCTTTCATCTACTCTGGCCTTTGCTACTATGAGAGTAGGGACAGGCCCAGGGTGGTGGAAACTGTCACTAAGTCTTAAACAGGCTTTTGCCTCTGACCACCACGAGATTAGAGAGGAGCCAGGGCAGTGTTGGGGGAAGGTAAGAGGGTGACAATCAGGAAAGCTGGGGAGGGGACACAGAGCCTCCTTCCCCTGAGGCCGATGGGAAACAAGATGATATGGTCCAGGTCACCAGCCGTGGTCATGGAACTAGCCCTAGCAAAAGCTGATCTGCACCCTCATCTCCTTTTCCTCTCTCCCAGGAGTCTTCTGACCTTTCAGTGCCTCAATCCAATACAACTCCCCATTCAGACCTGAAGACAGTCTCATGTGCCCACCTTATCAACATTTACCTATCTTGTGTCCCAAACCACCACAATCTCAATCCTTTCCTGTGATCATCCACCCCAGAGGGAAGAAGTAGAGAGTGTGGGATGATGCATTCTAGATTCAAATCCCAGCTTTGGTATAACCTATGTGACTTCAAGCAAGTAACATCACCATCCTGAGGCTCCTTACCTGTAAAGGGGATGGAACTAGATGGCCTCATAGGTCCTTTCCAGTTCTAGATCTAGGATCCTGTGGAGAAGAAGTCAAGACCTCCAACTGGAGGGTTTCTATGGGAAAAATCCCCAAGACTACAGAGTCCCTTTTTAGTCCCCCAAATCCAGCTAAAGTATTCAATTCAATTCCACATCCATTTATTCCTTGCTATTATATGCCAGGTGTTTGCTAGGCATTGGGGATACAAGCTAAAAATTGAAAGCAGTCCCTACCCTTAAGGAGCTTACATTCTGCTGTGAGAAAGCAGTGAAATCCAAACCAAGTAAATACAAAGTAATTTCAGAGAACAAGGGAGAAATGCTAACAACTGAGGGTAGGTGAGGAGAACAGGCTTCCAGTAGGAAGGGCACTTGATCTGAAGCTTGAAGGAAGCTGGGGATCACAGGATGTAGCTCTGACTTTGTAGACAGATAATGAGGGATCGTGGACTGACAAAAATGATTCCTCTCCTCAGAGTCCTGAAAGCAGGTTAATAGACCAAGGACCTTTATATCCAGAGCTCTGCTCTTAAGGGACAGCTGGCTTTGGGCTGTCTAAGCACTATGGGAAGAACCAGGAAAGGACCAGGACACACAATGTCCAGTTTTCTGTGGGTGATCGTCTTAGTCCTGTGATTGGCTGGCTGCCTGATCTCATCCTCCATAAGCCTTTGTCATGAAGCCAGCTGACCCTGTATTGTGAGCTCCATTTGAGGAAGGACCCAGACCAATCATCCTTCATTCCTCTCCACGCTTTGCTTCTGACTCTCCAGACTTTGCTGCCTCACTCTTACACAGGTATTCACCCCACCCCCTCCTTTCATTTCCCTTTTATGCATTGTCTTCTCCTATTAAAATGTAAACTCCTTGAGCAGGGACTGTCTGTCTTTTTGCTAGTATTTGTATCCCCAGAGCTTAGCACAGTGCCTGGCACAAAGTGTTTTTTGACTTGACTGTAAGTTGGGCTTTGCCATACCAGGCAAAACAATCCATTCCCTCAGGGTCCTCAATTATTTCCTAGTCTCTAAAAAACTAATTAATTCCAAAATGTTAACAGAAGATAATGGCACACTACATACTTCTTATCTTGATAATCAAGTATTAAGTCCAAATGTTAAGAGGTATGTGTGTGGAGAGGGCAGGAAGTACTACAAAGGCATGAATCGTCAAAAAGAAGCAGCCTGGGAAAAAGTCCCGGACACCCCAACCTAGTTATAACTTCTGACTAACCGTGGCCCAGTGTTCTCCCCATTCTCTCACCTTCCAAATACACACATGACACTACACACTGCTCCCTTGCTCACATATGCCATATTATATTATTCTCTATGCTCATTTCTCCCTCGTGCATCTCTCCAACCAATAGGTCATGTCCTTGATGACAGAAGTCATTCCTTCCCTTGGGATTGGAACAGAGTGTGAAATGAAGGGGGTACTTGAAACACCAGGCCCAAGCTAGGGAAACATAAATGGAACTAATTAAGAAATCCATGCATTACACCAATTCTAATCACTTTCATTTTCCTGATGTTCCCAACTTTCTGACCCAAGCTTTACCTGCAGTTTCAGAGGATCAGGTACTTTGGGCATTATCTCTGTATCATCTCATCTGGCTTCCCATATTTTTCATCCTTGTGTCTAACTGGACATAGTAGATAACAGTAGAGACTACTTACATTCATATAGCACTTGAGTTACGAAGTACTTGACATACAGTATTTCATTATTTTATTAACAACCCCATTGAAACAAATAGTACGATTATCATTATGCCCATGCTCCAAATGAGGAAACTGAGACCCAGAAAACTTAAGTGATTTACCCAAGTAACCCAGCCTTTTCTGTTCCAAGCTTCTTATCCCACTGGAGTTGTTTCCCAAACAGTGACATCCAAGCAAGACATTATTTCATCCCCTACTTTTGTCTGTTTGTCATGACTTGGGAAGACAACATGTTCTTTGTTTAGCAGATTGAACCAACGGAAGAAAAATCTAAAACTGAAAATGAATATAGACCCAGCAGCATCAATTAGAGAAGAAATCAATACAACATCATCAACAGAATCAGCCCTATGTAAGTGGGAGTCTCCAGGGACAGGTGCTGATCACTGTTCTGTTTTATACTTGTTTTTCCTAACTTAATCTATGAAAAGCAGGATGATTGGGAAGGAAGAGAAGAAGTAAGCAGTTGGATAGGGCTGGCCAAGTTCCTCATGCAACAAAACGCCCCTCTTTCATGCTTCAAAACCACTGCCCATTCAAGCCCCCCTTAGAAACAAGTCCGTCCTCCCCATTACATGCTAATGGAAACCCTGTTGTACAACCAGAAGGTTGGGTAGAGAATGAGGACAAAATGAGGACAAAACCACTCTGGTTGGGTAGTGGTTGGGTAGAGAATGAGGGCAAAATGAGGACAAAATGAGGACAAAACCACTCTGGAGCAGGGGGGTTGGGAGAGGTGGGTGGGGAAGACTCTTCTGATGATCTTTTAGTGTAACTGACCCTGCATGTAGGCAGACTAGTCAGCAGGCTTCATGGTGAGATATAAGAAAAATGTCTACTTCAAGTGTCTCATACTATCTAAAGTTTACATTATAAGTCTGAGTTAGTGCATGGGAGACCCCTTTTAGAATCCCGATGTTTCTGAGGAAGAGCAGCATATTTGGCTCTGCATATTTCAGCATTCTGATTTTCTCTGTCAACTCGCCAAACTCCATAGAGATGAGACACAGGACAGGCAAGAAGGTAGGGACAGTCTAGATGAGGAACACTGGGGAACCAGGTAAGTTGGGGTGCCAAGGCCATCCTGAAGGCTTGTGTAACTTCACAGATGTGTAGAATCAGAGATTTTCAGTTTAATATGGGATTTCAAGGGTCATCTAGACCAATACATAGCCCCTCCCCTAAAAAGAATTTCCACTATTACACATGTGGCAAAAGATACTTCAGTCTATGCTTCAAGGCAATATTAGATAACCTATGTACAGGTTTGTAAAAGCTTTACATTATATTATCTCACTTGATCCTCACAACATCCCTCTGTCTGTGTTGTTATTATCCCCATTTAAAGATGTGGGAGCTAACACTGAGAGAGGTTAAGTGACTTACCTAGGGTCATATAATTAGTAGGTAGGATTTGAACTCAAGTCTTCCTAAGCCCACATCCAATCAAATATGCCACCTGGCTGCATCTTTAACAAGAGAGATCCCACTAGTTCCTCGGATAGTTTATTCCGCTTTGGGGCAGCTCTAACTTGGAGAAACGTCTTCCTAACATCAGGCCCAAACTTAGTCATTTGGAAATCAGTTCCTGATGGAATTGGGTGTCAGAAGGGGGAGGAGGATGAAGGTGGGATGAGGAGTCCAAGGGCAATTATCATCTGGCTGTTACTGAAGCTAGCCCTGCCTACAACCTGTGCATGGCAGGTTCCAACCTGCACCCTCCACATACACATACCCTCTTCATCCACCCCTTCCTTCCATCCCAGCCTCCTTTGAGGTGAAAGAAACTCAGTCTGGGGAGGGAGGGGACACAGAGGGAAGCCAGAGACAGCTGGGAAAGTCATTGAAGTGAAGGGAAAAGACAGAGCAGCCAAGTAGAGATGTTAACATTCTTCTCCCTTCCTGACAGGCAGGCAGACAGGCTGCATCCACAGATATCCCTATCCCTTTATTTTGAGGTTAGGCGAGGGGATGTGTAAAGAGGAGACTGAAGAGAGGCTTGGGGGAAGGGTAGACTTCTCCATAAGGGTTCTAAGCTTCTGCAGCCCAGGCAGGGGAGACAGGAGCACTGCCATGCTAGGTTGGATACCCTCCCCAGTCTCTGCTTTATATAGGCACAGAAATGGGAGGGCAGCAACTAAACTAGCCTGATTGATGGAGGGTGGAACATGTCGGGATGGAGACAGAAGAAAACCACATCATGTATTTCCAGCTGCACATCACTTACATACATTTCCACTTCAATGACCTCGAATTAGGAGGCAGACCCTAACCTGCTGGCAACTCAGAGTGAGGGCATAGTTGGCAATTAGCAAAGCCAAAGAATTCCATGGACAGTGTTTGGAGCTGAAATAGACGAGGGGGTTAGAATGCCTTGATAGAAGAACAGCCTAAATCATGTATGGTGAAGTCGCAAAATTGCAGGATGGTCTTTCCCACTTGCCATTCCCCACTGCTGTCTCACAGAAGATTTGGATGGATATTGGGCAGGGATGTCCTATCAGGAAAGAAGCAAGGAAGAAGGAGAATAGTCAAAATATATAGAATTGTTGTGTTGTCCTTTGTTTTCAAAGAGAATCATTACATCAGGGAAACAATGACATGGCTTGCAGTTGACTTTGATTTGAGTGAGGGAGGACTGTGCAAGGAGGTCACCAGCCTCACTTTCTCCCCTAGAGCCATCTGGGTCCAGTGGCCAGATAGTCACCAGGATGACTGGAGATGACCCAGCATGCAATGGGAGACCTTGGCCCTTTTAGCCTAAGGCCTTTTCGTGTACTTACTTACAGTGAGGTGAGGTCCATTCAGTGAATAGCTTTATCAAAAATGACAAAAGAGAACCAGGTTCCTAGTGGGGTAGACTTTAGCCAAATCTCTTCCCCTCATTGAACTTCAGTTTCCCCATATATAAATGCAGGATCTACATAAGATCAGATAATGTCTCAACCAGCTCCATCATGTTCTTATTTATATACTCTGATTCACTCAGTTTTCCAGACAAAATGTCTGCATGCTAGGCCCGACTCACAGTGTGATCCCTTCTCTCTCCTCTGCATTGTCAGCATCTACGCAGAGCATTTGTTGGGGATGTTCTACATAGAAAATATTTCTGCTCAGGTATTAAACCAAAAGACCTCTGACTGCCCTTTTGACTCTGAGATTCTATGAATTTAGACATTTACATAGTGCTAAAACAACACAAGCTTTTGAGATCAGGAAAGCAAATCTTTAGTTTTAGTGGGCTTTCTTTTCAGGAGGCTTGGGGAAATGGGTTCATATCTCTGATCTTATCAATGTGGGGAATTCCCAATGTGAAAAATCCTTCCACTGATGAGGATGGGCAACTCTTCTGCACCTTCATAATCTGGCTCCATCCTATCTTTCTAATCCGATTACACATCACTTTTACATTCCAATGAAATCAGTCTACTTGCCATTTCTTGTAGGTGACATTCCATTTCCTTGTGCCTCTGCACAATCTGTGCCCCATTGCTAGGACACCCTACCTCCTTGCATCTTGGATCCCTATACTCACTCCTTTCAAGGTTCAGCTCAAGTGCCATCTACTAAATGAGGCCTTTCCTGATCCACTTTAATTGTGAGTGCACAATCACCTCCCCCACCCCACCCCCACCAAGTACTCAGTATTATTTTATACTGACCATTCTCCCATCATATTTAAAGATATCCCACTCTCTTGCTTCTCCTCCTACCTCTCAGTTTGTTTCTTCTTTGTCTTCACTGGCACTTCATCCTCTTCTCCATTTCTTAATGAGACAGTCCACAGACCATCTATCTTTGGACCTCTTCTCTCTCTACTCTTTTTCTTGGTGATATCATTCAGTCTCATTACTTCTACTACCACTGCCATACAGATCACTCTGTATCTCCAGTTCAGATGACTTGTTCACTCTCCAGCTCCCTATAAAACATTTTCACATTCCTCCCCCAGCAGCAATACAAATTCAATGCATCCAAAACCAAGCTCATTGTATTTCTCCCAAACCTACTCCTCATTCTGACTTCTACGTTTCAGTCTGTGATTCCACCTATATATAGGTTTGCAAATGCTTTACATTAAGTTCTTATTTGATCATCACAATACCCCTCTGTCTATGTTGTTATTATCCCCATTTTAGAGTTCAGGAAGCTAACATTGAGAGAGATTAAGTGACTTACTCAGGGTCACATAACTAACGTAGGATTTGAACTCAAGTCTTCCTAACTCCACAGTTAGGAATCAAGTAAGTCACCTGGCTGCATCTTTAATGAGAGAAATCTCAGTAGTTTGTCAGGCAGTTCATTCCATTTTGGGGCAGCTCTAACTTGAGAAAAATTCTTCCTCACATCAAGCCCAGATTTGCTCATTTGGAAATCTGTTCCTGATAGAATTGAGTGTCAGAAGTTGGAGGATGATGAAGTATGAGGAGTCTCCCATGGTCATAATGTTGGGGTTACTTTTGGCTCTTCTGTTCTCTCTTCTCATAATTAATCAGTTACCAATTGCCTCTTGGCAACATGTATTGAATCCAATCCTGCTTCTCTATTAGCAGTGTCACTAGTCTAATATAAAACATCATTACCACCTGGACTATTTCAATGGCCTTCACGCAGGTATTCACATCTTCATTCTCACACCTAATTCTTCTCTTTATAGAACAATCAAAATAATCCCACATCCACAAAGATCTGGTCTTATTAGTTCTTTGCTCAAAAAATCTTCAGTGGCTCCCAATTGCCTCATGAATTAAATTCAAATTTCTTTGTCTCACAGTTAAAGCCCTTCACAATCCAGGTCTAGGTCATATTACATCCATTCAAGTATTTACATTGTTACAGGCAAACTGAACATCTTTCTGACCTTAAGCACATCCTGGATTCTCAGTTATATAATCAAAAACATTTATTAGCCATCTACTTTATGCCAGGCACTGTGCTAATTTCTAGTATATTCTCTCTCATCGCCTATGGAATTCTCATCCATCAAAGTTCAAATTAAATACCACCTTCTGCCAGAGCCCTTCCAAATTTGTAATGACTCTCCCTTAGATCACTCACAACACTTAACTTTGTGAATATCTAAGGCATCTGTCATGTAATATTGCGTATTGTAGGTATCTGTGTCTTATCTTCCAGGTAGTTCATACATAAATGCCATCAATCGATAAGCATTTTTAAGTGACTCCATGAGGACAGACACCATGTTTCATTTAAGCTCTGTGTTAACCCAATGTTCTGTGTGTGATAGCTGTTAAATAAATATTTTCTATTATGAATTGTATTATTCCTACAACCATACCAATATCTAAATTTGAGCTCTGGAAGGGAGCTCAAAGGCCAGCTTGCCCAACTCCATCACTGTATTGATGAAGAAACCAAGGCCCAGGGAGCTAAGGAGTAAACATTTGAGGTAGGTATTAAACCATCCATGTCTTCTGTCTCCAGAGTCCAGAGTCAGTACTCTCTCCATTGTAGCATACTGTCTCCCCAGGCAAGTGCTTCATAACTACAGCATTAGTGATCCAGGTACAGTACACATTAGACAACATCTTCGGGGAAGACCTAGAAACCCGGCTGCAAGATATGACTTTATTTCTTTGAGAGTATGCCTTCTCATTTCCAAGCAACCTACTCAAAAGTGGATTTCTGAGACAACAATAGTTTATAAGTTGAGGAGAAGTCTATATTCAGATGTAGTCTAAAATTCCATCTCCCAGTTATATCATAGGCCTGTGAATCACTGGAAATCACAATCCCCAAAGAATTAAATTTATAAGCTACCCCAATGAGGAAGGGGAAAAGGAAATATGCATATCATGAACATGGTGCCTACACTGTGCCAAGCACTGTGCCGAGCACTTTATAAATGTTATCTTATTGGTCCTCACAACAACCCTGTGGCTACATTTGGCAGTTGAGGAAACTGAAGCAACCAGAATTAAGTGACTTGCCCAGGGTCACACAGCTAGTGAGGCCAAATTTGAACTCAGATCATCCTGACTCTAGGCTGAGCTCACTATCCACTTCACCATCCAGCTACTTCAATGACAATGAGAATACAGGTGGTGGGTATAAATGGGCAACAGCACCTTGCTAATAATGACTAATAACTATGAAGTGATAGACAAATCATCATCTGCTGAGTGACATGAGCAGAACCAGGAGAACATTGTACATAGTAACAACCACAATGTTTGATGACTAACTTCGATAGACTTATCTCTTCTCAACAATTCAAGGATCCAAGACACCTCCAAAGGAAAAATGTTGTCCATATCCAGAAAAAGAACTATGGAGTCTGAATGCAGATTGAAGAATATTATTTGCTCTTTCTCTCTCTCTCTCCCTCTCTCTCTCTCCCCCACCCCCTTCCTTTTTTGTTTGTTTTTTCTTTCTTGTGGTTTCTCTCATTGGTTCTAATTTTTCTTTACAGCATGACTAATTTAAAAATATGAATGTATATGTAGAGCCTATATCTAATTACATGCCATCTTGGGTTGGGAGCAGAGGAGAAATGGAGAGAAAATTTAGAACTCAAAATCTTATGAAAGTGAATGTTGAAAACTAAAAATAAATAATTTTTAAAAATAAAATAAATTTGTTAAATAAAAAAGAAAGAAAAGAAAAGCCATCATCATTGAGATGTGTGCCCAGAAAAAAGAGATGGACTGGTCATAAGACAGTGATTAGGGATAATAGTGAACTGGATGGCCTGAGTACCTCATTCATGTTTAAGAAACTTTATAAAAACCAGAGAAGGACTCCAAGGTGTTGAGTGTGTCCTCTGGGGAAGACTAATGGAAAATATGGACAAGAATCTCAGAGGATGAGAAGGCAGGGTTGAATTTTGATCTACATTTGGAGCAGGAGTACCCATATCAATGGGTTCGTGGATTCCACAAAATATAGAAGATAGGTGCTTAAGAAATGCTTGTTGAGTGATTGATCGAACCACTGGATAAACAATTCAAAGCTTACAACTTGACAGTAGGTCAATGGCGACATATTCTCTACAAAGGAATACGCATTTTTAAAAAGTCATTTAATTTATCTGCCTTAGAGCAGAAAGAAGCTATTTTTGAACTGGTTATAAAGAAAGGATAAACTATACAAGCTTGGAACCTTGCTTTTATGTCAGTCCCTGAAGAGTCCAAGCTCCTATAACTCTAATCAGGGTGAGGTTACAATAGATAGGTAACTAAAAAGACTAGCTCTCCTAGCTTAAGTTCAACTGAGGTTCCTTTGACCTGATCCTATTACTACAAGTTATCTGGCAGTCCTGTAGAAGCTGAGGAAAATGATTCAAGATTTTTTTGTTTGTTTCTTTGTTTGTTTTTTAGCTTAGTTATCTTGCTCGGTCCTCTCATCATAGCATACCTGTATTATAAACTAGTTAGAGCACGACTGTGCAAGTTGGCAGAGATCGTGAATATTTTCAGATTAAGTCAAAAGGCACAAACAAATAGGCAAGACTCAGGACGGTGAGAATAGGAGGCAAACACTAGATACAAAATCAAGGGTCAAGGCCAGAACCCTGGACAGCTCAGGAGGAGCTGGTAATGCTATTAGCACTTTTATGTCCTATGGTTTGCAAAGTACTTGACATATAGTATTTCATCTGACCCTCACAACAACCCTGTGAAGTAGGTGCTATTATTATCCCCATTTTACAGATGAAGAAACTGATGAGAGAGGGTAATTGACTTGTCCAAGGTCACATAGCTAGGGACAGTCTGAAGCAAGATTTGAATTCAGATCTTCCTTACTCCAAGTCCAGCACTGTATTCTCCGTGACATATTAGACTTATGGGCTAACAGTTTTCCTAGTATGTTGCAGCTGGAAGGTCCCTCAGAGGCCAGCTAGTCCAACCATGCCTGCATAAGTGTCCATTACAGCATCTTCAACAGGTGGTCATCCAGATTTGGCTTGAAGGCCTTCATTAATGCAGAAATTACTGCCTTCCAAGGCAACTCACTCTACTTTAGGTTAGATCTTTTGTTTTTACTTGTTTTCTTTATATTTATCTCTCTGGAATCTCTAGTCATTGTTCTTAGTTCTATCTTTTGGGTCCAAGCCCCACCCTTCCCCTGCTCCCTGCATGTGTACACGTGGGTGTGCATGTGTGCACACACACACGCGGCTAATTCAAAAATGATTTTGAATTTTGCGCTAATTAAAATAACTAAAATGTCCATCCCCTTTGAGTCAGAGATCCCATTGTTGGGCATATTCCTCTAGAAGATCAATGGCAGAAAGGTCCCACCTATAATAAAATATTCTTAGCCACACTTCTTGTGTAGCAAATTACTAGACAAAAAGGAGATGCTCACTGACTGAGGAATGCATAGATAAATTATGATTTGAGAATGAAATGGGGGAAAATAAAATTTAATTTTAAAAGAATGTAATAGAGCATTATTGTGCATAATAAAGGATAAATATGAAGATTTCAGAGAATGATAGAAAGATTTACCTCAACTGATACATAGGCGAAATAAGCAGAATCAGGAAAATAATATACACAATAATTATACAATAATATGTAATTACAAATATGATGTGCTATATAATATACATAAAATACAAATTAATGTTACCATGACTATTGTGTACAAAATATACGAGAAACATTTTAAAACAATAAAACGTAAATGAATGCTATGTAATTATAATGGACAAGCTTCTTCCTAAGAAGAGTTAAGAAGATAAATTGCAGAAATAGAGAGCCTTGCATGTGAAATATTGCAAATACTGTCAGATATGATCCATGTGTTAGTTTTACTGAACTGATTTTTTTCTCTTCTTTAATCTTGGATAGCTGGGGAGGGGTGGGAAGAAGGATATATATATACATGTATGTATGGAAATTAATGCGATATAAAAACAAAAGGCATCAATAAAAAAGACAGAATATATAAAAAGAACAAAGCTAATCTATCTTCCACATGACATCCATTTGGTGGAAAGGGAGAGGGGGAAGGGGGAGTTTTCACCCAAGCTAAGTGTATAGGTATCCTTGTTGAATAATTTTTTATGGTATAGCTAAGTAAGTTTCTTTTTGTTAACTGCTGAATCACTTACGATGTTGTCATTTTTATTCCAACACCAAATCTAAACTAACTGAGGACCAGACTGAATTGGTCTCACTCATCCCAAGTGAGATGATTTCTAGGTCCCTCTCTAGCTCTAAACCTACAGTCTCGTAGTTCTTCCTAAACTGTAATACCCAGCAATGAGGGGTGTATAGGGAATGCAGGGAAGATTAGCACCCCTGGTGTGAGGTCTTGGTGAGCCCTTTCCAGGGCTGCTCATTTACCTCTGGTGTCCACCTGGCAATCAACTCTCACCTATGGCTCCAAGAAGTTGTAGTGTATGTTACACTGATTTATCAGTGGCAGATCGGCTAAACCAGGAGTGGGGAACCTGCAGCCTTGAGGCCACAGGTGGCCTTCTAGGTTCTTCGTTGTGGCCTTTTGATTGAGTCCAAATTTTATAGAAGAAATCCTTTTATTAAGGAGATTTGTTCTGTGAAGTTTGGATTCAGTCAAAGGGCTGCACTTGAGGACCTAGGAGTCCACATGTGGCCTTGAGGCCACAGGTTTCCTATCCCTGTGCTAAACCATGTTGAAGGTAACCAGTGGGCCTCAAACCTGTCGGTGACTTGGGGAGGTGATCTATCCCAAGGTGAAAGCAGATTCTGTGGAGCACTTAGAACTTGGTCAGACACTGAGGATGTCAAGGGCATCCACTGCATCCCAGGCATCACCAGTTATCATGACTTTTGTCTTACCATTGGATTTGACTGATTCTAGATGAAAGAGCAAGGCTGATGACTTTGAGCAGCTCTGCCTCACTTAAATCCAATTCATGCACAAGTCAAGACATCACCTGCTATATCATTGGTCCTCTTTGAAAACAAAGGAAAAAAAACAACCCAGCAATGATCACAGTACTCTAGAACCTAGGCATTATAATTCTCAGTTCAACTAAGAGTCCATTAGTGTATTTGACTGCCTTTCCGCACACACTGTCAAGTCATATAGAATTTTCAGGTCTGTTTCATGTAACTAGCCATGCAACTTCCATCCTATATTTATGAAGTCAAATTTCCAAAAACCAAATGTAGGGCTAAGGACATCGATCCCCAGGAAAGTTCATCTTACCAACTTGTCCCTATTGTTCAACCCTGCCATGATCTTTTCAAATCTTAAGTCTATCATCTAACATATTAACTGGTCATCCCCACTTTTTGTCAATGAATGGCAAATCTGACAAGCTTGCCAGCCATGATGAAAATGTTGAACAGCCCAAGGACAAGGACAGATACCAGAAACACTCCAATAGAGATCTCCCTGTTTGCTGACATTGAACCATTAATGACTACTCCTTGGGCCCTGTAATTCAACCAGTTCCAAGTTCACCTAAGTATACTATCATTCATCCATCTTGTCCAAAGGCTATGATAAGAAACTTTGGCAAATGCCTTGCTGAGATCTGGGCATACTACCTATTGCATCTCTCTCATCTACCAGTGCAGTTGCCGTTGTGTTTGTCCTTCGTTCTTGAAGAGGATCGTGACATCAGGGAGATGATGACATGACTTGCAGTTAAGTTTGATTTAGGTGAGGGAGAGCTGTGCAAAGTCACCAGCCTCACTTTCTACTCCAGAGCCCTCTGGGTCCAGGGGCCAGATATTCATCAGGACCAGTCCAGTAATCATGTCAGAAAAGATAATGAAGTTAAGCTAATCTCTCTTGATATTTCATTTCCCTGCCCGAAGCCAAATCAACCCTCTGAGCTTTTCCAGGAAAGTCAGATTCTCCTCCCAGGCCCATTTCCACTATTGTTTCTGTTTTCTGCTTCATGTTAACACCTCACTCAGCCTTGCTGGGTATGCACACTCTCAAGTTTACCCTGAGTGCTTGTGTAGCATAAAGCTTGACACTAATTGGTAGGTGCAGGGTTTGGACTGATCACTACAATAGAGCCAATTACAGCATGGCTAGTCTTTTCTTAAAGGCCAATCTTACTGTAACACAGGGAAAGGGAGAAAGAGCCCTTGCCTTTCCTAAGAATAGGCTCATAGGTAGTGGTGTTAGAACAAAATACAAAGAAAAACAGTAGGGCAGGGAATGAGATTCAGAGACCATGGAGTTCCAGGAAAGGATGCATTCCACAAACAAATGCATGGGCTTTTGAAAGACTAGAATGGACTCCAGAGGCTGGAATGGGAGGCAGATGAGTGAGCCACAAGTTGAGATTTCTCTCCATGGAGAAGGGGAGATGGAACAGAAAAGAAAAGCAGGAGAAGGGAAGGGAGGGGAGAACAGATGAAGGAAGAGAAGGGAAGGAAACAAGAAGAAAGAGAGGAGGAAAGAATAGGAGAGAAGGAGGGGAAGGAAGAGAAAGGAAGGAAAAGGAGGAAAGGAGGGGAAGTGAGAGGAGAGGACAGGAAAGAGAAGGGAGAGAGATGAGGAGGGAAGAAAGGAGAGGTAAAGGAAAGAAGGAGGAAAAAGAGAGGGGAGCAATTCACTTTGCACAAGGGTAACTAGCTTCCTCTCTTTGCCCCCAAAGGAAAGGGGAGGTAAAGATAAAGGGTAAGTCTCAGAATCTAGCAACTGAAGTCTCACTCCTGGAGGGTCAACTTTGGCTTCTGACTGAAGCTTTTGGTAAGATAAGCCATCCTACTGGAGCTTGGCTTTTACCTTGGACTTACAGTCAGAAAGACCTGAGTTCAAAATTCTGCTTCGGACGTTTACCAGTAAATGACCCTGGTCACTTAATCCTTAGTTTCTCCATCTGTAAAATGGGAGCAAAAAATGAAATAATGTATTTAAAGTGTTCGCTATATTTTTGTTGTTCAGTCATGCCCTGCTCTTCATGTCCCCATTTGGGGTTTCCTTGGCAAAGATAATGGAGTAGCTCACCATTTTTTTCACCAGCTCATTTTGCAGATGAGGAAACTGAGGCAAACAGGGTTAAATGACTTGCCCAGGGTCCCATACCTAGTAAGTGTCTGAGGCCGAATTTGAATTCAGGTCTTCCTGACTCCAGGTCCAGTGCTCTAACCACTGTACTACCTAGCTGCCCTCCTTGGTATACAAATGGAGGCTATTTGTAGATATTTGAGTGTGAGTATGGGAGAGGAGGGAGACTGGAGAGAGTGAATGGAGTCCCCCGTGGTGCTCAGATAGAATGCTTGGATTCTCGAGTCAGGAAAACCTCAGTTGGAATCTGGCCTCAGACATTCACTAGACTCGTAACCCCGGGCAGGGCACTTAGATCTCTTTGTGCTTCAGTCTGAGAGGCATTCTCTCAGAGACAATTCAACTCCATGGCCTCGAAGGGCCCTCCTAGCTCTAAATATATTATCTTAGGAGCCTAAGGTTTCATGAATGTTGCAGGCTGCCAGGATATCCTGTACATTTGTAGCAGAAGCGCAGCCCCAGAGATGAAAGAAACCTTACGGACCCTCTTGGCCATCGCTTCTTAGCCTTCTTCATATTGTAGATCCCTCAGGCACTGTCTGGTGAACCCATACTCAGAATCATGCATTTAAATTCATACAGTAAGATGCATGGGGCAGCTAGGTGGTGCAGTAGATAGGGAGCTGGGCCTGGAATCAGGAAGACCTGAGTTCAAATGTGGCCTCAGACACTTAGGATCTGTGTGACCCTGGGCAAGTCAATTAACCCTGTTTGCCTTAGTTCCTCTTCTGTAAAATGAGCTAGAGAAGGAAATAATGAACCACTCCAGTGTCTTTGCCAAGAAAACCCCAAATGGGTCGTGCAGAGTTGGACATGACTCAACAACAAAGAAGATGCATTGGATCACCAATTGCATTAGAATAAAGAGGTAACTCTTCCCCTTCTAACTTCATGCATCTCCGAGTACAATCCTTTTATTTTTCAGAGAAGGAAACTGAGGCCCAGAAAAAGAGAGGGGCAGAGTTCCAATGCAAACGCAGGTCTTGACTCAATGCTTTCCATGACAGTACACTGCCTCAGCTTTGTCCTGCTCTGTTCAAGAAAGAGACCTCTGTAGAGTACCAGCCTTGGAGTCAGGAGAACCTGAGCTCAGATCCAGCTTCAGACAGTTGACACTTACTAGCTGTGTGACCTTGGGCAAGTCACTTAACCCTGATTGCCTCGCCTCCCCCCTCCAAAAAAAAAAAAAGAAAGAAAGACACTTCTGTATCACGCTCCCAATCTCCCAGCTGGAGAATCTATAGGCTGAACCAAATGTCTGGGAATCTCCATTCTTCGCACTGCCTGGGCACCCTGCCCAGCAGTGATCCCAATACAGCATAAAGGGCTTAGAGTTAAGGTCTTCAGCATCTTCGTCAAATGGACAGCCAAATGTTGTTCCCAACCAAAAATATTGGGTTGTTGTGAGGATATAACAAAGTATGGATTGTAGATTGTACAGACAGGACAAGCCTAAGAGATCACTGGCTCAACCCCAGCTAGGTTGGGATGTGGAGAGTCAGGAAGACCTGAGTTCAAATCCAGTCTCAAATACTTATTAACTATGTGACTTCAGGCAAGTCACTTAATTCATGTTTCCTCATCTATAATATGGGGCAAATAAGAGCCCCTACCACCCAGGGTTGTCATGAGATAATAATTGTAAGCACTTAGCACAGTGCCAGGCACATAGTAAGCGCTCGGTAAGTTCACCATTATTATTACTGTTACAGATAAGGAAATTGAGACTCAGAAAGGTTAAGTGATTTGTCTAAGGTCACCCATGCAGAATGTAGCAGAACTAGGATTTGAACCCAGACCCTCAGATTTGAGAGGCAAATGGACTTGGAAACAGGAAAATATGAGTTCGAATCCTGACTTAGACACCCACTAGCTTCCAAACTGGGCAAGTCACTTAACACTGTGCCTCAGTTTCCTCATCTGTAAAATAGGAAGTTTGAACCCCATTGTTTCTAAAGTTCCTTCTGACTCTAAATTCAAGGTCTATAATCCTATGATTACAAATGCAGAGTGCTTTCTACCACACCATGGTGCCTGGATATGAGCGTGCCTGGAAAACTAGAAAATGCCTTTCTCAGTGAGAGCTCATTATTTGCGAGGAAAACCAAGACTCCAGTTAACAACCAAGGGCTTCTCCCTTCACTTTCTGAAGCTGGTCCCCATCGAGAAAGCTGGAAATCTTCCACCTTTCAAGGTCTTCAACAGACCTTTCCCCACTCCCCACCCCCTGCTTACTGTTCTCTCTGGGAACAATGGAAGCCATAACTGAGATGTCTCTATCCCAGCTGCCCGAGCCAGGCTCCAACTTGATAGGGAGGAGGAGCAGCGCGGCAGCCAGCAGGAGGGAGAGAAGGAGAAAGGGAGAGAAAGACACTGACAGGATCGCTATGAAATCTGAACAATTAAATCTGCCTCCAAAATTGCATGTAACTTTTTTGTAGCTTCAGGGAGCAGTGGGAGCTGAGGGGAGCAGAGGCATCGGCGCATGCTCGTGCAATGAGAGTGAGTGCTAAAACGAGATGTCTGGCCTGGCACCGAAGCCAGAGGGGCAGGAGCAGGTGGTTCAGCGAGCAGTGCAATGGATCTGAGATCAGAGCCCTTGGGGACAAATCCCGATTCTACCATTCACTATCTTGTCATCTTGGGCAAAACATTGAACCTCACAGGGCCTCAGTTTCCTCATCTCTAAAATGGGGGGGTTGGGTTAGATAACCTCTAGGGTCAGTTTTAGCTCTAAAACTATGACCGTAGGCTTTTATATAAAGAGGAGGACAAGGCAACACTCTTGGAGACAGTAGTAGCAGCAGTCAAATGGACAGCAGCAGCCAAGAACTTCAGAGAGGAAAAGGGGTTTCAAATGCCATTTATCTTATGCCATCTCCCATTCTTTACAGTCCTCTATACACACGCGCACACACACACACACACACACACACACACACACACAGTCTACCTATAGTCTCTGCTTCTAGTCCTAGAGATCTCACATTAAAGAAGAATCATTGCCATCTGCTTTGCCACTGTACCCTAAGGACTATGGGACCTTTCCATCTAACTTGCAGCTGAAACTTTCCATATAGGTTGTTTTCGCCATTAGAATGTGAGCTCCCTGAGAGCAGGGATTGTCTTTCTTTTTCTATTTGTATCTCCAGTGCAGAGAGCACAGTGTTTTGCATACAGCAAACACTTAATAAATGCATCATTCATTCCTTCATTCTCAGTCTCCTGAAGCAGTCCATTCCACCTTTGGATAGCTTTAATTGCTCCAAAGTTTACTCTTAACATCAAATTAAAATGTGCTTAATTCCTCTTTCCATTGGATAGTCCTTCAAATACTGGAACATTCCAATGGGATGTTCCCTCCCCCCCCCCCCGCCCTCCAAGTCTTTTCTGTATTCCAGATCCAACAGCGTCCTCTCGACTGATCTTCGTATAACGTGATTTTGAATCCCCTTCCCATTCCAGCTCGTCTGCCTTGGCATAATAATAACTGACATGTGTATACCGACTCATTTGATCCCCACAACAAGCCTGTAAGGTAAGTACCATGGCAATTATTAACTCCGGATGAGTAAGCTAAGGCTGAAAATCAGGTTGAGTGATATGTCCAAGGTCTAACAAGTAGAAATGACAGAAGGGATTTGATCACAGGTTTCTTTTGACTCCTTGTCTAGATTCCTTCCACAGATCTTTCTGATACACCCCGGCTCATCAACATCTCCCCTAAAAACTGGATATAATACCCTTGCTTTGGTCTGATCAGGGCAGAGTCAAGAGGGCATATCAGCTCCATTGTTTTGTAAATGATACTTCCATTATTGCAACTTATGAGGACTAGCTTTGTTGACTTCCTCTTTACATTGTTGAAGGTCCACTAAGACCTCCGAGTCCTTTTCACAGGTGCTATCATCTACCGCTTTCCCCCCAGTCTTATACTGGTACAGATGATATTTCTGAACCTCAGTAGCCAGAAGTAGAAATCTGGGGGCCTACGCTTGTGAGTCAATTCTTTGGGAACCACTCTCCAGCTGGCAATACGTACAGTGAATGGGGAGAAGCTGGAGCAGCAGATTGGGTGACTACTTTTATCCCTATTTTCCTCCCTCCCTCCCACTCCCTTTCTCTGCTGTGTGGGTGACATCCCCGCAGGGAGAAGGATAGGAGATGAAAACTGCATGAAAAATGCAAGGGCTTCCTATTTTTCCCCCATTTATTAGAAAACCTTCTCTGTGTTTACATTATTATTGTCCCCAAACAATTTCATCAGCTCAAACTGACTTCAAGTTCAGCCCTAGGTTCCCCAAATCAGCTTTGATCTGTTAGAATAATTGACAGTTACATGAAAAACAAACTTCAATATGAATGCAATATTCCTGGCTGAAGCCTCAGAAATATCAGCCTCATAAAAGACCCATTAGATGATCAAGCACCTCCTGGCACTGGTGCAGAGGTAACAGATGTATACAGCTGTGGTCTGCAATCCTGACTGCGCATGTGATCAGGGTGTGGGCTATGTCTCTCTGATTTACATCATCAAGATGGAGGATGGCAGCTGCTACCAACCCCCTCCTTCAGCATTGCCAGCCTGCCCTGCACTTGGGTTAAAGGTTCTTTCGCTCTCTTGTGGAGGTCATAGCAAGAAGGTGCCACAACATCTAGTTCCCCTGTCTCAGTTTGTAGATAGGGAGACCAAGGCCCAGAGAAGGGAAATCACTTGCCTAAGGCCAAACAGATAGTAAGCAGCAGGATTCCTACCCAGAACTCCAAATACAGGGCACTTTCTATTATACTACATTACCTCCAGGGTATAGGTCTCCCTCTAAGAGAGAACATAATTACATTTCCTGGGAAGGATGAGAGGGCTAGGGAGTGGGGACTAAGAGATTTGGCTTCCCTCTTCTTCTTCCATAATGGCTCACCATGTGAACCAAGGTTTACCATTTTAGCTCTCTCTCTCTCTCTCTCTCTCTCTCTCTCTCTCTCTCTCTCAAACACACACACACACACACACACACACACACACACACACACACACACACACACCACACACATTTTCAAGTACCTAAATAGCCCTAAGATTCAAGAGAAAAACCACTAGCCTAGACCTTGGAAGATCTGAGCTCTAGGCCAAGCTCCACCCATTGCATACCCCTGCTGGCTTGGTGAACCTTAGAAGGAGAGAATAGCTCTGCCTTAATTCATAGCCAAAAACCAATTCCCTTCTTTTCTGACAGCCACACGGTGGACATTCAAGTCAACAAACATTTATTAAGTGCCTAAAATTTCCAAAGCTTTTTTGGTCAATAAAAATGAAAAATGACACTGTCCCTGCCTTCAGGGAGTTTATAGTTCACTATGAAAGTAATAGGACAGACATAGATAAGTTTAATATATGATAGTGAGTGATGGGGGTAAGGGAGAGATCCATACAAAAAGATTCAGGGAAATTTGAGGAGGAAAGACTATTTTTAGGTTGTCACAGAATCAAAGTAGGGACTTCTGTGTGTCATATCCAATCCATACCCAAAAAAGAATCCCATCTACAACCCACTCAACAAGTGGTTATCCAAACTCTGCTTGAAGACCTCCAATGAGGCGGAGCCAACCACCTCCCCCGTCAGCCCTTTCCATGTTTGGATAACCACAGCTTTTGTTCTGATATCAAACCTAAAATTGCTTCCCTATACTTCTGACTGTTATTCCACTTTTTGCCCACTGGGGCCAAATAAAATAAATGAAAGAGCTTTTAAACATACAATCTTTTCAAGGACTTAAAGATAGCCATCTTGTGATACAGCAGAAAGGATATTTGACCATGGAGTCAGACAGCTTGGGTTCAAATATTGCCTTTGATATTCACTGTGTCACCTTAAGTAAATAATTTAACCTACAAAGGTCTCAATTTTCTTGCCTGTAAAATGAGAGGTTAAACTAGATGACCTCTAAAATCCTTTCCAGCTTGGGATCTGGGATCTTATGGATTCCATGGGCTTTATCTTCTCCAGGCTGAATATCATTATCATCATCATCATCATCATCATCATCTTCATCAGGCATTTGTTAAGAGTCTACTATGTTCCAGGCACTATACTAGGCATTGAGAATACAAAGAAAGTCATAAACAGTCTCTGTCTTCAAGGAGCTTACAGTCTAATAGGGGAGATGACATGCAAACAATTATATACATACCAGATACATACCGTATGAATCAGAGGTGATATTAGAAGAAAGTCACTAAGGGGGACTACAGTTGGGCCTCTTGAAAATAGTAGAAAAGAGATAGAATTTAAGCTAAGTCTTAAAGAAAGTCAAGAAATCCAGGAAGCAGAGGTAAGCAGGGAGAGCATTCTAGACGATGAGGGAGGGCCAGTGAAAAGGCACAAAGTCAGGAAATAGCACGTCATATTCAAGAAACAGTAAGAAAGTCAATGTCCCTGAATAGTATGTAGAGGAGAGTAACATGTAAGAAGGCTAAGAAGGTAGGAAGGTTGGGGGTTATGAAGGATTTTAAAAGGCAAACAGAAGATTTTATGTTGATCCTGGAGGTAAGAGGGTAGGGAGTAGGGTGGTAACATGGTGAGAACTATGCTTTAGGAAGTTCACTTTGGTAGCTGAGTAGATGGGCTAATTTGAGGAGAGACTTGAGACAGTGAAACCAGTCAGAAGACTGTTCCAACAGCCCAGGTGTGAGGTGGTAAAGGCATGTACCAGGGTGGTAGTAATATGAGTGGAGAGATGGGTTTGCATACCAAAAATATTGAGAAGACAGGAATGACACTCACTTGTATTGAATGAAAGATATTTTTCTTCCTCTCATGGTTAAGTACCTGCCTGAGTGAAGGCTGGAGGTGTGACAGAGCTAGAGGACTGTGGGTTATAAAATCAATGAAATAGGCCCCATATGCTTGTCAAGTGGAACCAAGTCCTTTACTCTGGGCAGGTGGCAAGACTGTCCCTGGCCAGAGGCCCCAGATGAGGCCGTGTTTAGCTTTATCTAGTTGGAAGGGGAGCTGGTCAGCTCTGCCTC
>CM053622.1:751063076-751113862 GCA_028646595.1 Phalanger gymnotis
GAGGCAGAGCTGACCAGCTCCCCTTCCAACTAGATAAAGCTAAACACGGCCTCATCTGGGGCCTCTGGCCAGGGACAGTCTTGCCACCTGCCCAGAGTAAAGGACTTGGTTCCACTTGACAAGCATATGGGGCCTATTTCATTGATTTTATAACCCACAGTCCTCTAGCTCTGTCACACCTCCAGCCTTCACTCAGGCATATACTTAACCATGACAGGAAGAAAAACACCTCTCATTCAATACAGGTCACTTCAAACTTTACCCAGTTCTCCTGGCTCATTACCCAGTGACCTGCCCAAGATGGCATAACTCAAAAATACCAGAACAGAATCTTCAGCCTAGATCTTCTGAACTCTTCCCATGAAACCTCTCTGCCACTTAGAGTCTGTACTCCAAAACTGAGCTCTTAATTATATCCTGCACTCCATTATTCATTATTGTTTCACTGTGTATTAGCCTTAGAAATGCAGTTACAGTATGATAATACTTCTTAATCACTTAAAGCCATTTGTTTCCAAAGCACTTTTCTATCCTTTGTTTCATTTTATCTTCATAAAAACCCTGTAAAAGAGGCAGGGCATAGATTGTTATCTCCCTTTTACAGATGATGAAATGAAATTTCTGAAGAAGGACTCAAGTCAAAGTCTGCTGACTATCTAGTGTTTTTTTCCACTGAACCAAACTGACATTAAAATACAAATATAACATGGTAGCATTCTCATCACAGTTACTGGAGAAATGCGAAAGTTCAGCCCAGTGAAGAGAAGGCTTGGAAGGGAATAAGACATGATAGGCTTTCAATGGAAGAAGACTCAGATTTGTTCTCCTTGGCCTAAGAATAAGGAGCAAGGAGCAATGAATTGAAGTAGGGGAGGGGCAGATTTAGGCTTGACATCAAGGAAAACATCCTGACAAACAAAGCCATCCAAAAATGGAATGGCCTTCCTCAGGAGGCAATGGAGACATCTTCAAATGAAGGTTAGGTGACCACTCGCCAGTTAGGTTGTTAAACAGATTTTTGTTCATGTTTGGGTTGGATTGAAAGACCTCTAACTGTCCTTCTGACTCTGTAATTCTATAAAACTTGGGTCAGTCCTCTGGGCATCGGCAATCTAAGCTTGCATATATAGTCCAGTGGGCTATTGTCCAATGACCCCTGGGGCACCATCCCCAGTGGCTACAACCCTCATATACAAGGCTCTGGTATTAAGCAGAACTCCAGTAACTGGGTGACCACAGACAGACATCCAGGTGAAGGGATGAGGTTCCTACTTGGACTGCCAGGTGGTTGGACAGGCATCATCTGAAGTGTCACTAGAGGTATGTACTCTGTGTATTTGAAAGACAGCGAGAAGGTAGTCAGTATCTCTAGTGAACACCTTGAACCCATCATTCCTACCAAGAACAACAAGGTGGCAGTGATCTTAGGGGAGGACCAGGAGGTCATAGGGGACCTGCTGAGCATCAGTGGAGAGGAGGTCATCATGTGGATGGACCTGGATGAGCAGCTCAAGATCCTCAATCTCTATTTTTTAGGGAAATTCTTGGAAACCTAGGGAGGCGCTAGAGGGGGCCTTCTCATGCCTCCTCATGCCACCCCTCCCCGCACCCTCATAGTGCTCCCCAGCCAGGTTAAAAACAGGGACATGGGACACCTTCGTTGCTTTATTTTTGTTCCTTTTTTATAGCCTTTTGGATAGGCATGATAGAACCAAAATGGCTGTGCATGATACATGTATAGAGAATAAAGAAATAGAAATCATCAACTGAGAAACACATGAGGAATCTGTATCAAATGTAAGCCAAATGTAAATACATGATGTGGTGGTGATGGGTGGGGAGGGAAGAGTCTGGAGGAAAGAGCTGGAATAAGCTGCAGAGATGACCCAGTATGCAACAAACACTTATTAAACACCTAGTGTTTGCAGATTATTCTGCTAAGTAATGGGAGTGAAACCAAGTCTAGATAGGCTATGTTTCCTGCCCTCAAAAATATATATATACATTATTTCAGCATTTGTTGACCACCTGCTGTGTGCCCATCCCCCATGCTAGTAACATTTGCAAAGTGATCTTTTTTATTCTTTCTTTACCTATTTACACGCTAATAACAATAATAATTGATCGACCTATAAAATACGGTCTTCAAAGTGTGCAACCGCTCTGGGAAAATGAATCTATGCTCCTCCCCCTCCTCAGATTTCTATGACTTGGCCCAGCTGCCCTAGAGGAAGATGGGAAGCAGAAAGAAGCAGAATCTCAAGATTCTGTTGGAGGTGCTGATCCACGGGGAGGCACACCACCTGATCAGTAAGGAAAGGAGAAGGTAAGTGGCAGATTTACAAGCTGAGTAGAAAAAGAGAAACCCATGGAAATAATAACAAGGAAGAAAAGGTGTATTTGCAACTACCTAGGGCTATGCTTTTGTATACAGTGACCCAGGTGTAAAACGACAGAAGGTTTGAATAGACTGGAGGCGATCAGTGTTCTTGGCATATAAAAGAGCTATAAGTAACGCTGTCAAGTGAAGCTCTAGAATAATCTAGAATAATCATGCTCAAGAACCGCACCTGGAGGTAACTAGCACTAATTGCTGTGAGTAGGAAGCAGCTACCAGAGGAGAACAATTTGATACAGAGTACCAAAAAGGAGCAGCCAGAGAAAGAGTAATGGAATGGCCAAGTACCAATGAGGAAGGGCAAACTCCGAGTCATTTTTTCCTTACTCGGGACACACCCAGGGTAGTAATATAAGCCATAAGGACTACTCAGGTTATGGGGGGGGGAGAGGAATAAGAGGGAAGGGTCACTTGACTTTCTCGTGCTTTGATAAAAGTCCTTTTGTGCAAATAAGAATGCTCTATATTTTGAAGCCTTGTTTGCCTCAGTGCTTATAGAGCGAGCTGATGGCCACCACTGGGTGAGAAGCAGACATTGAAATTTCTACCTTCCGTTCAGATGGGAACAATGAGCCATAAATGTGAGAGATTCCTCAAAGGGTATCTGAAACTTTCATGTCAGGAGGGATCTTTTGACACAAGAGTCATATATAAGAATCCTTTTTCTCCACCCACCCCTAGGTACATCCAATTGTAAGATCCTTGAGAGAAGTTTCTATGTGTTATTTCACAATTTTTATCCCCATATCTGGGGATGGAGCCTTGCCAATATTACCTGCTTAATAAATATTTGTTGATTTGAAATAGATGATCCTATGAAGGTGACAGAATATCTTCACTTGACATATTGTGAATCTGAGCTCAGAACAGGTAAGTAACTTACATAATGTCACATAACAAGTAAATGGTAGGAGTCGGGACTAACATGCAATTGCTCTGACAATATGTCAAGGGCCCAGTGTGCTATTTTCTAATATTCCCTAGTTGTTTTGCATATTAGTCTTGTCTCTCTAATTAGACTCTGGACATCCCAGGCACACAGTAGGTGTTCAAAGCCATGTGTTGATTGAATAATTGATGTACTTAGGCCAAGTAGCTGGCTCTGAGAGAGGTTGTTGCAGTTAAAATACTGTATTGAGAATAAACTCCTGGAAAGGACCTCTGCTGAGCACCTGCTATTTCAATATTCATTTATTCAACAAATAGTTATCAGGTACCTACTATAGTCCAGGTACTACCCTAGATGGTAAGAGCTTAGGTGACCTAGGGATAAGCACTAAATCTATTGTGTGTTAAATACTGGGCTAACCTAAACTGGTGATATGATAGGGCATATAAACCCCAATCTAATGAGACAGAGGAGATCTGGTGCTGTGGAAGAAACCCTAGACCTAGAATCAGAAAGAACCATGCTCAAATCCCAGCTCAAACATTTTATCTATGTGACTCTGAGCAAATATTATAATTTCTCTAAGCCACAGTTACTTCATCTGAAAAATGGGTATAATAATAAGGCGCCATTACAATGACCATCTCCCAGGCTACTGTGAGGAAAGAGCTTTGTAGATCTTAATATAGTGTAATGAATTTGCTATCTCATCACTGTGAGTGTTCCTCCCAACAATACAAATTGCAACCCAAACATGTCATTTCAACCTGTTGGACTTTTCCCCCATATCTTCTTACAATTCTCCTTGGCAGGGGGTAGACAACCCACATGCTGGAAACCTTGCTCTAGGTCTTCATTGTTTTATGAATCTTGGCACTGGAGCTCTCCTCTGTCATTTCTCATTCTCGCCAAATGACCCACTCATATCTTTTTTCCAACTATACATTTCTCCAAAAATATTTTCATCTATTGGTTTGTGCACAGATCATTGTTGATAATATACAGCAGCAGCAGCCTATTCATGCCCATCGTAAATCTTTCCGTTGCCCTTTGGGTGACCCATAGTTTTGAATCTTCAGAGATTGTGATATTCCATGATTCATGGCCACAAAGCATCTCCAGAAGGGTATCTGTATTGAAGAGACCCTTCTTTTTGGTCTGTTTCAAGGGGAAGTTTAATATCATTGAAAGGGCTGCACTGTTTCCCAATTGCAAACAAGCATTCTCTTTCTTCTATTCCAATCAAACCTTCAGGTGCTATGGAAATTTCAGTTATTTCTTATTATGTTTGGCTACATGACTCATATGAAAAGCATCATCATTAAAGTGAATCTATTGTTTCTGTAATAGAGACAGTGTGACATAGTGGAGTGAGCAATGGATTTGGAGTCAGGCAAGACCTGTGTTCAAATCTTGCACCTGACATTTAACAAGCTTTTTGGTCATGGATGAATCATTTAAGCTAGCTGAGCCTTAGTTTCTTCATATGTAAAAAGGGGGCATTAATATCTACAATAAAGGTAGCTGTGGCGTAGTGGAAAGAGCGGTCACTTTAAGATCAGGAAGTCCTGGGTTCAAGTGCCACAGTGGCTTGTGACTAGGCAAACTCTCCTAAAGTAGAAATTGCAGAACAGATGCTGATCTGCTTTGGTAGAAAGAGTTTACCAATGAAATGAAAGGTCCAGACCAAAAATATATTTCACACACACATACAGACACACACATGCCTCACAAGCACACGCACACTGCTTACTTCAGAGGGCTATTGCAGGGGCTCAAATGAGATAATGCATGTAATTTGCAAAACTTAAAGTGCTACACACACACAATAACACTAATTATTGTTCCAAGGGGATTTGGAACAGAATCATAAGATGTCAGTCTTTTCATGTTAGTGTAGACTGAAGACTGGATTTGCATCCACTTTGCAGATCATCATCATCCTTTACCAGTGTGGCTTTAATTCCCTCAGCTTTGTCCAAACCCAGCCTCGTGAAGAGGCAAAGAGAATGTCTCTCTGCACGGTGGAATTTCAGACACTTGGGAAATGTCCCACTGTTTAAGATGACCTTCATTTTGAATCATGAAGCTCCAGCTAAGGCTCCACCTTTCTCTCTCCTTTTCTACAAACCTCCTCCCCCATTAGAGCCACCTATCTGGGCTAGAAAATAAAGACCAGAATGTTGTCTCTAGAAGACCCTGTAGAATATGGAGACAAGGAGTTATCATCTTCCATTAAAACATGAATACCAAAGGGGAATTTGGATCAAAAGGGAGGAGAGGGAAGAGTTAGAAGCAGGGGAGGCATCTCCCTTGGTGGCCCCTAAGAGGGGTCTCTGGTTAGCAGAAAAGCATGGGGCATCTGAGGGAGGACCACAGATGGAACTATCCACTTCATATATTGTCCTTCAATAGACAGACTCTGCAAAGTCATTGAACCCAGAATCCAAGTGACTTTGTGTTGGAGTGTTGACTCCTTTGGAGACAATTGGGTGGAACCAGCTTTGTCAATAGGCACCTCACTGATGTAATGAAATACAATGGGAAATTTTCTAGACTTGGAGTCAGGAAGTCTTGGGTTCAAATTCTGCTTCTAATATTTCCTAGCTATGTGATCTTTGGCAGATCACTCAACCTCTCTGAGCCTCACTTTCTTCATCTGGAAAATGGGGATAATAACACCCATAGTTTCTACTGCATGGAGTCATTGGGGTATTCAAGTGAGATATTATCTATAAAGCTCTTTGTAAACCTTAAAGTACTATGCAAACATCATCCATCATTATAAAATACAGTCTCCATTGCCTCCATACTGGTTTTTGGGGCCAGAGTGGACTGGGCATGCTCACAGTCTAGTCCTTCAATTCCATTGGGTATCAATGTGAACACACTACCCAGAATGCAGGACCCCGTAACCATCAGGAAGTGGTGCCAACCTAACATTCTACTGTTGGCCAGCCTTAGCAATCCCATCTCCACAATAATGTGGTGTGGTGGGGAAGAACCATATTTGGAATCAAAGGTCCTGAGTTTGACTGCCTCTGCTCCTTAACACCTGCATGACTTTGGGGTTGTTGCTGCTCTTGTTCGGTGGTTTTCCAGTTGTGTTTGACCCTTTGTGACCCCCTTTGGGGTTTTCTTGGCAGAGATACTGGAATAGTTTGCCATTTCCTTCTCCAGCTCATTTTACAGATCAAGAAACTGAGGCAAACAGGGATAAATGACTTGACTAGAGTCATAGAGCTAGGAAGTATCTCGGACCAGATTTGAATTCAGGTCTTCCTGACTCCAGGCCCGGCACTCTGTCCACTGTACCTCTTAGCTGCTGTGCGACCTTGAGCAAGTGACTTAATTTCTCTGCTGTGAAGTTTCCTCATCTGTAAAATTAGGAGATTGGACTAGATAATTTCTAGATTTCATCACTAAATCTCAGGATTTTGGGGATAGCTCTTGTGTCCATCCTTTATTCTGGATGACCACTTGTCACGTGTCCTCATCCTAATGTCATCTTCTTGTCATCTTCTATCATCAGCAGTGGATGGGAGTTTCAAAAAGACAAACTTAAGCACTGTCTGGAAAACCTTCCTGCCAATGAAATCTGTGCAAAGGTGGAATGAGCTGGCCAGGGAGGTGAGAGGGCGCCTCCATCCCACCACACCTTTGGCATAAGTTTTCAAGCAGAGACTGGACCACCACTTGTCCTGTATGGGATTTCCGGTATTCTTTCCAGGTATGGGTTGGAGCAGATGGCCCCTGAGGTCTCCTCTAACTCCAAAAAGATCCCTGCAATTCAGTAATTGCGACTTTCCAGAAGGAATTTGTTTAAGTCCCCTTGAAATGTGGACAGCAAGAAGGAAAATCGATAGTCTTTTAAAGCTGTCACCTTGCAGACTGATTTAATTCTTCCCAGCTCCCCCTTCTCTTATGCATCTCCAGGCCTTCCAGCTCAGACGGTCTTCACTGTGTCCTTTTCTGAATATTATTCTCTCTAGACTATGTGACAACCTCCTCCCGTTCTGAATCAGTGGTAGTATATCGTGTGGCCGAGGAAAAAACCTCAAGACTTGAAGTCGTGGGATGTGAGTAACCTGACCTCAAGCCAGCTATGTGACCAGGGCAAGCCCACTTCTTGGAGACTCAGCTTTTTCATCTATAAAATGGGGATAAAACAGTATTATCGGCAGAAAAAAAGGCCAGCTTTAGAGTCAGAAGGATCTAGGTCAAGTCCCGCTAGTTGTTAAGAGGAAATTTTTGTCCTTTTGTTCTTGCTATATTTTTGCAGCTAGGTGGCACAGTGGATAAAGGGATGGGCCTAGAGTCAGGAAGACTCATCTTCCTAAGTTCAAATCCAAATTCAGACACTTCCTAGCTATGTGACCATGGACTACTCTGTTTGCCTCAGTTTCCTCATCTGTAAGATGAGTGGGAGAAGGAAATATCAAACCACTCCAGTGTCTCTGCCAAGAAAACCCTAAAGGGGGTCATGAAGAATCAATCACAACTGAAAACATCTGATATCTTTGAAGTAAATATCCCTTGGTAGAAGCTGATTGATAATAACCAATTAAATGGAACTGGGGCACTAATCACCGGTGGATAGAAGTGGAGGAAACACACAGGAATGGAGACTCTAGCTGATAATATTAGAGAAAACCACCCCATTGCCCCTCAGGGTGGCATCTATCCATAGATGTGGGCAGCGTCACTCTGGAACGATAAAGACCAAGGTCTTGCAATGGAATGCACATGTGATGGCATTCTGCAGGAGTCCCAGGGCGCTAGGGCACCCAGAATCAGTGACAGGGAAGTAGAGGTGAGCATAGATGTAAGAGATCACACAAGATCAAAGGTGAGAAAGCAAAGAGACAGACTTCACAGTTTTGCCTATGGCTAGCTCTGTTACTCTCTCTCTTTGAAGATCAAAACATCAGTTTCAGTCTATACTGCCCACATTCTACAATAGCTGTCATATAGAAAAATATTTACAATCAGAAAGAAGAGTCAGTGTGTTCGGCCATCACTATCTACCTAGGACCATAGGATTGCGATCCAGAAGGCACCCTGGAGACCGTGTATTCCAACCCTTCATTTTCCAGATGAGAAAATTGAGGCCCAAAGATTTAAGTGACTCCCTTTCGCTGCCAAATGTAAAAGCTGTCTGATCATTGCCAGCCTTTCCTATCACTCCCTAACCCCTCTCAATCTGGCTTTCTATCTGATCACTCAACAGAAACTGCTTTTTCCCAAGGTGCCAGTGATCTCTTAATTGACAAATATAATTATCTCATCTCAGTCCACCATCTTCTTGAATTCTATACAACATAAGACTCTGCTGACCACCCTTTCCACCTGCATACTCTGTTCTCTTTGCTCCCTTTTGGTTCTCCTCCCACCTGCCTGACCTCTCCTCAATCTCCTTCGCTAGGTCTTTATCCGTATCGCACCCCCTCGACCACGGATGTACCTCAAGGATCTCTCCTGGGCCTTCTTCTCTTTCCACCCATTCTCTCTGTGACCTCATCAGCTCACATGGCTTTATCTGTAATCTCTTGACCAGATTTATACAGCCAGCTTTAGTCTCTCTCCTTAACCCCAGCCCCATATTGCCAACTGACTGGTAGATATTTCAAACTGTATATGGTGTAGGTTGAAATTCAGCATGTCCAGAACAGAGCTCATCACCTCTATCACCTCTATGTCTGTCAAGGACACCACCACCCTTCCCCTCACTGAGAAACACCATCAGTTTCTCACTCTCCTTCCTCTCACATATCCTATGAGTTTCCAGGTCTACCTCATCCTCATTTTTCACCTACCTTTTCTCTATTCATATAGCCATCGCTCTAGTTGAGGACCTTATCACCTCTACAACAACAACGAGCATTTACATAGCACTCTTAAGATTTGCAAAGTGCTTCACAAATATCTCATCTTCATAATAACCCTAGGAAAGAAGCATTTTAACCCCATTTTACTGTTGAGAAAATGGAGGCAGAGGGTAAGTAACCTGCCTAGGGTCACATAGCTAGTAAGTGCCTGAAGCCATATGTGAACTCAGGTCTTGCTGACTCCGAGTCCAAATCTCTCGCCATGAGCTGCTTCCTTGGACTACCCACTACCCCACACTGCCTTTCCTGGCACATCCTGGGAATGCTTGTTGGTTCATTGGTTATATTGCAGAGAGGCTGCTCTGGGAACTTAAAAGAGCACTAGAGCTGGGGTCAGGAGACACACGAGAATCAATTCCTATTTCTGACCCTTCCTAATTAGGGGTCATGGGCAAGTTCCATGGAGCTCTCTGTGTTTCAACTCATCTCTAAAATAAGACTAGCATTTACCTCAGAGGGCTGTCATGTGGCTGAAATGAGATAATGTGTGCAAAACTCTTTGCAAATAGTAAAGGGCATTGTAAATATCAGTTATCATTATTGGCATATTAACAAATTATTGAGAAAGGATGCTGGTTGGACTAACATTATTCCAATTATACTTAAATACCAACATATGACATCCTTAGCCTGGCATTTAAAGCCCTCTATAATGTGGCTTTTAACTCTCTTTCCAGATGTATTTTATATTACGTATATAATAAATATATAATATTAATATAATGTATTATAATGCTAATATAATATTATGTATTATAATACATTATGATATATATTTACATTATTTCCCTCCCTGTACTTTCTTTTCTATCCAGTCGCTATTTCACATCCTATCTTCTACTTTTGAGTCTAAGGGGTCCACCATGTCTGGAATGTGCTCCCTCACCACTTCTATCTTGTAAAATCCTGAGCTTCCTTCAGAGCACACAAAAAAGTCTTTCCCTATCCTCTATTTTTAGAGTGCTTTCCCTCTCAAAATTACTTTATGCAACATTATAGGTATTTTGTTTTTTCTACACATATTGAATCCTTCCAATAGTGTGTAAGCTCCTTGTAGACAAGAACTATTTGGTTTCTCTCTTGTTATCTACTCCTCCTTGAGTGGTACTGGGTGTTTCTTTTTGTTGTTGTCACTGTTCTGAACCCTTGAACTCATCAGAGAAGAGGGATATTCCATGAGGAACCTTTATCATTGCTGCACGCCAGTAACTTGTTGGTAATTTATGGCTACGCTGAATTGCCTGGGGTATTCAGAGATCAAGTGAGTTGCCCATGATCACACAGTTAGTATGTGTCAGAATCAGGTCTACAACACAGATTTTCCTGATTTCCGGACTGTTCTTCTATCCATTACCCCATTCTGCATCTCACCTTCATAAATATTCCCTGAATTGGATTGGACTGATACTACAATGTCCAGTTACAAAGTCCTTTACATATATTATACTCTTTGATCTTCAATATCACTCTGTGAGTCATAGAACTATAAGGGATTCTTACTATTAAATTTCAAGGAGTATTTGGTAAGTGAATGCAGTGTGGGGATGTCCAGCTTCCTAGGCAACAGATCAGAGAGAAACAGAGCCTCCGCAGGGCAAACTGACCCAGTAGCTGGCTGAGCTCTCCACTTTGCAGGGAGTATCAGTTCCTTCTTGGCCGCACAGCATTTACTCCACCCTCTCCTAGGAGTGCTCATGCCCATTGCCTGAGTTCTAGCAATGGCATTTGGAGCCACAAAGACCTTCTTTATGCAGAAGAGTATTCATGGGGGAGCTCAGGTTGGCCTTTGGTGTTCTTTCCTTCAGGATGATAAGCAGCCTTCTTCTCCTCCACTACACGCTGTTGAAATGCTCATTGTCATCACCATAAACACTTATAATGGCCTATCACAGAGTTAAATGCTGATGATAGAAAGGAATTTCCACAGAGAGATTAAATCATTGCAGAAAAATTTATTTTATGCATACTCGATCAAACCAGATACCCAAATTGTCTGTGTCTTTGTACAGTCCCTTTCGGCCCAGTACTTCCTGATCAAAGGATCAGTGTGCTCTTTTCATAAGTCACCATTGAAATGGGCTCATTTACCCCCCTGGTGAAGCCCCTTTTCTTCTTCTATTATCTAAGTCTAGTTAAGCATCCACTCCCCTACTGAGCCCATTGTGAAACATATAGGCTGAAATGTTCTATGTATGTCTCCTTTCCAAATGCTAAGGTGACTGATTCACCATATAAGAGGTGCTTCTCTGTTCTGAGCATTCCACATACCCCTAACCTCCTTTGATCAAGCAGAGGCAATCGACCAGATAAGTTTGACAGGTCCAGCATGTGCCTGTTGCTAGTCCTTATAAGCTAATTGTCTTCCCAAGGGAGGGAGTATCAGCTGATGACAACCTGTCTATAGCTACAGCTCTCAGCATTGCAGATGTCTCTTTCTCTCCATCTTTCACACTGTCAAAATTCAGGGCCCTAAAGCTGTGGCTCCTGTAAGACATATGATAGGCAGGACTACTATACCAGCACTTTGTTTCAAGAGTATTCTAAAAATGATTCAATTTTGTCACTGGACAATTCATCTCTGCAGTGACTCACCCAGAATAGATAGATAGATAGATAGATAGATAGATAGATAGATAGATAGATAGATAGATAGATAGATAGATAGATAGATAAGAGAGAGGAAGAGAGAGAGCAGAGAGATAGGGGAGAGATAGGAGAGAGAGAGAGAGAGAGAGAGAGAGAGAGAGAGAGAGAGAGATTTTTTTTGTGTGCCAGGCACTGTGCTAATGCTGGTAATACAAATGCAAATTCTAATAACACCACCTCTATGGGAGCTAGAAAGTGGGAGTAGGGAGGGATCACAGCTATGTGATTTGGAAATGGCCAGGAAGTGTCACAATGGCTAGGTTCTAGGTAAGATACGGAGAACATTCAGGGTCCCAGAGGTAGATGTCAAAGTTCACATGGGAGGAAGAGTACAAAGATGGCCAGAATGCAGGTGGCATAGGTTGGAAATATTGGTAGTAGATTAGATGATTAGATTAGATCAGAGCAGATTCAATTAGAGTAGATCAGATTAAATAAAAAACATTTACTAAATACTTACTAAGTACAAAGCCCTGGGTCACCCTGGGAATAAAAACAAAAGCAAAAAGAAAGACGGTCCTAGCCCTCAAAGAATTTACATTCTAACCAGAGGAGTCAACCTATTAATGGCAACTGAAGAAGAGTCATGAGGAAAGTTACTTGTGCTGAGGCAAGGTGGACAAGCAGTCAGAAGAGTTAGAAACTAAGCTGGACAGAGGCAAGAGTGATTGAAGGAGATTCCAAAGAGAAACTCACCAGTTGGAGGAAGAAAACATGGGAATGGGGGCATCTCAGCACCTATTCAAGCAAAGGTGGAAAAATGTAGTGCCAGGCCAAAAGTGTCATGGTGGTCTCTTTCTGGGAAAAATAAAGAAAAAGATCACCTAAAAAGTGCCCTGAGACTCATAGGCAGAACCTGAATTCTGGTAGGAGGGGCTGAAGAGGATGGCTTATAATGGCCATCTGTCAAATGTCATTATGGCTATGCATTCAGAGCCGTTGGATTTGGGAGGGTGAGGAGGAGGGGAAGCATAGGGAAGAATCTTTAGTCATCTGATGAAGATGTCTACCTAGATTGCAAAAACATCGTTCTATCCCATGAGTAATTCAAGATTATCACAAGTCTCACCTAGACAGGATGTGTCAGGAGAAGGACTTGAATCCAAGACTTCCTGATCTAAGGCCTGCTCTCTATGAAGTATGCCACCCTGCCCCACTTCTTGCTGGTTACAGTTGGTGGCTAAAACAGCAATTTTAGTCTCTCAGGGGAATGATGATTCATTCTTCAATTTTGAATCACTGTGGATGATTCAGATGTCTAATAGGACAGCTTCTTCACTCATATCTAGATATGACATCCAAGGGAGCAAGACTGGGATCTATGAATAATTCACATCAGGACCAACAGAGAGACAGAGAGAGACACACAGAGAGAGACAGGCAGAGGAAAGAGACAGACAGAGACAGAGAGAGAGAGAGAGAGAGAGAGAGAGAGAGAGAGAGAGAGAGAGAGAGAGAGAGAGAGAGAGAGAGTTAGGTCCAGGGATGTTCTTTTCAAGGTTTTGATCTTTGGAGAGTCTCCCAGGAATTGAGATCTTTTTAGTCCAGCAATTCTTAAAGCATAGTCTACAGACCTCTGGTGGTCCCTGAGACCCTTTTAGGGAAGTCTTTGATGTCAAATCTATTTTCATAATAATGCCAATACTTTATTTGTCTATTAAAATGTTCCTCCCCTTTCATATCTATGTAAGGCCAGATTTTCTTCATATACTTCAACCAAAATAGCATATCACAACAGACTGAATACAGAAGAGGACAGGAGAATCCAGCTGTCTTCTATTAAACTAGAAATTAAAGAGATTTGTAAAAATATGTAAAACAATGCCATCTTTCACACTATTTTTTTGTTGTGGAAAATATAGTTACTTTTCATAAAAACAGTTGATGTTAACATGTAATGGGTCTATTGTTATTTTAAAAAGAATTAATAAATATCTTTCAGTTTTCATTTCCAATATGGCAAATATCAGCAGATATAACCCAAAACAAAAGCTCCTCAAGGTCCTAAAATATTTTTAAGAGTATAAAGGGGTTCTGAGAACCATTGTTCTACTCTAACACTGGGAACAGAATGATTCACTTATTTCCATTTGTTCATATCACAGAATGGCACAGGTAGAAGTGAATTGATCATTGGAGGTCATTTAATCCAGTCTCCCGTCTCTGAGCCAAATTCCCATTGCTGACCCTGTTGGAAATCAAGATGATATGACCACAATTCCTCTCCCTTCCCTTCTATTTTTCTACCTGTAGAAATAATGACAAATGCTCTAACTGGCTCACTGGGCTGGTTTGAAAAATGTGGGCGGCTATTATTGTCATTATTATGTAGCCTGGAATCCCCTAAGTCAAGGGGCCCCTGGAAGTTACACCAAATTGAAAGTACTCTTTCAGCTGGCACCAAAGCCACACACTATGAGCCCTCACTAATTTTCCATTTACCAAACTAACCAGAAGACAATTTATTTCAAAGTAAAAGACATTTGATAAAATAACATTGCAGAATAAATGACAAAGAAAATCAATCCACAAACACAGGAACTCACTCTCCCACAAATCATCACGTAATGATGAAAGAGGGAATGTGTACAGAAAGGGCACATTTAATCACTCGACAAGCATTTATTAAGCACATACTATGTGTAGACACTGGGCAAAGTTCTGGGGATGCAAAAGTGAAAGTCTCTGGCCTCAAGGAGTTTACATTCTAATAAGGAGAAATCATGCACACATACAGTATGTGTGTGTATACTGAATATATACAAAATAAGGGAGGCCACCAGCAACTGAGGAGCCCTGCAAAGGCTTAGGTGGAGGAGGTGTCACTTGAGCTGAATTTTGAAGGAGAATGAGGGTTCTAAGAGGAAGAAATGAGAAGGGAAAGCATTTCAAACATGGGGAGCAACAAGCACAAAGCCACAGAGTTGGGAACTGGAGGCTCGCATATAAGGGACAGTAAGAAGTCCGATATGGCTGAAATATAGAGAGTGTGGATGAGCGTCATGTGTAGGAAGATTGAAAAATTAGGAAGCGGTGGGGTTTTCGAATATCAAACAGACAAGCTGGTATTTTATCATTGAATAGGGAATCACTGGATTAGGTGGTATTGTATATAGAGTAAAAGACTTAAATTCAGCAAGCCCTGAGTTTGAATGCTGCCTCAGACACTAACTGGGCAAATCACTTAACCACTCTCACTCAGCTTCACTTTCCTCATCTGTAAAATGAAGATAATCATAGCACCCACCTCCTAGGGTTATTGGGGGGATCAAAGGAGTTAGTGTTTATAACGCCCTTTATATACCTTAGGGCACTATACAAATTCTAGCTGTCATTACTACCACTGTTACTATTGTGTAAAGGAGTAATATAACCAGACCTATGTTTTAGGAAAATGATCTCGACAATTTTGTGAAGTAAGGTGAGACTTAAAGCAAGGCTACCAAGTAGGAGGCCATTTCATTTGTCTAGGTAAAAAACAATGAGGAGCTGAAGGGGGGAAGGGGAAGGGGAGGGGAGAGGAGGGGATGGCTGTGGGAGTGCAGGGAAGGGGACATATGTGATAGATATTGTAGAGATAAAAGTGGCAACTGATGTGTTGGAGAGATGTTAGTGGGTAAGATATGCACATGAGTAAGATGTTGAAGATGACTCTATGGTCGCCAGCCTGAGTGGCTGGCTGGAAGGATGGGAATGGCCTTGACAGGTAAAATTATATGAGCAAAGCAGAATTGAAATAACTCAAAAGAAGCACAAGATGTGCAAATTTAAAGAATCCACCACAAATTTTCATATGGGCTATTTATGCCCTACCTGTGGTAGAGCGTTCTGAGCTCATATTGGTCGGATCAGCCACAGTTGGACACACTATGACTTGACTCTAGCATCGTGATGTCATTTTGGTCCTCTTGGAGAATAAAGGACATCAACCAATGGTTCATACAAGCTAGAACCATCATTCAAACTCACTACTAATGGAACCAATGGGTGACATGTTAGGAAAGTCTGTGCCATCATGAGAGAAAGAAGGGGAAAGCCTATGCTGCTGAGGGTGGGCAGCGCACACGACTGTCATTTATTCACTAGGAATGGTGGACCCTGGGAGGGCTGGATCATCAGAGGACCTGAGGAACTTCAGTGTGTCTGTGATTCATTGATAACCTGCTCAGCTCATGATACTGTGAGTTGTTCAAGAGCCAGGAGAGAAAAGAAAGGGGAAAAAAAAGGTATATTATGATAATACGTAAATGCATACATTTGACAGGAGTAAGAGGCATCAGAAATAATTTGATGTCAGCCCATTTTCCTGACTTAAGAAATGCAGACAAGAGCTTCTGTTTTTATGTACTAAATATATTGAGCATAATAGGTTAGATTGTCCAATTTGAATTTCTGATTGAATCGAGCTCTAAGTATCAGCCTTGTCGTTCAAGCAATTACAGCTTGTGAGGAAAGGGAATTATGGAGAAAGGGTAGTTTTCTTTCTCCCACGTTACAAATTGAACTTAATGGGAATATTTCCAGGCTCTGAGGCACCTTCTTGATCAGCATCAGCTTCCCAGGGAGACAGCTAGACCTTGCCTTGTATTTTGAAAATAATTTATCGCAGTGACACATAAGGAGGTGATAAATGATATGTTTGAATAAAATTCAGTCAATCAGTACCTTGCCTGTGGGTTCAGATCTCGTCTACCCTTCAAGGCCCAGTTCCAAGGCCTCTGCCTCTGGGAAGCCTTCCAGAGCTGCCTCCTAGCTAGAAGGGCTCTTGCCTTCTTCAAACATCATAGCATTTTGTCTTCCTGTGAAAGACTTGACATATTCTAAATTGTATCCCATTTATCTGTGGACCTTTTTTAAAAAGAAAAATCTTTTTATCCAGTGAATGGATAAAAGTCCTTGAGGGCAGGGACAAAATTTGTTTTGTCTTTGTATTCGTAATATCCAACACAATGCCAGAGCCTTCCTAGCGCAAAATAGGCCCTTAATGAGTGTTTATGGAATCTAATTGAATTTAACAAATTGTTGAATGGAGTATAGGCTCCTTACTAGCCTGAGGAAGCTGTGGATATAGAATAAAGTGTCAGACGTGGAGTCAGAAGACATGAATTCAAGCCATATAAAAATGGGTTGAAAGAACTAAAGCCAATTAGCCCGAGGAAGAGATTTAGAATCAATAGATGCATCCACTAACTTGCATTTAGATAGTACTTTAAGGTTTATAAAGGGCTTTACAAATATTATCTCCTGTTATCTTCATCAACACCTCGAAAGGTAGGTGCTATTATTATCTTTATTTTACAGATGAGGAAATGGAAGTAAACAGAGGCCAAGTGACTTGCCCAAGGTCACACAGCTGGTAATCATCTGAGGATTTGAAATCAGGTCTTCCTGACTTCGCTGGTGCACCTAGATGTCTATACCACATAGAATCCTAAATCTGGAGCTGAAAGGGACCTCGAATGCTAGAATTACAATATCAAAGACTACCTCCCTCTAGGGTTCTTGGGAGAAACAGGACCCAAAACCTAAAGGCATGATAGAAATGCAACTTCTATTACTATTATTATGACTACTCAATACTTAGATTATGAGTTCAATCCACTGCCACTGCCGTATGCAGACATGGAATCTAGTGGCTCTAACAGGCCAACCCTGACTAGAGTCAGGCTGATAACTCGGTTCTCTGAAGGGAATGAGACTGTATATCTGGCAGTTAACACAATTTAACTTGACCATAGCAGGGGAAGGATGCTCGAACCAAGGAAAGGATATTGAGCAAGAACACAGCATTGATTCAGCTGTATACAGTTTCCCTGCCTCTGTGTTCCTCATGATAGTCCTTGGTCAGAAGCCGGAGGGAGGAGCCTGGTGACCACTCATAATAGCTAGCATTTATATAGCACCTACTATGTCTCAGGTACTTCGCTAAGTGCTTTACAGATTTTCTCTCATTTGATCCTAGAAACGATAGCATCTGGAAGGATAGATGCTATGATTATCCCTGTTTTACAAATGAAGAAGCTAAAGCAAGCCGAGGTTAAGTGACTTGCTTAAGGTCACACAGTAAGTTTCTGAGACTGGATTTGAATTCAAGTCTTCCTGACTCCAAGCCCAATCGACTACCCATGCACCCTCTAGCTGCCTAGGTGACAGCTACTCCTGTCCTGGCTTTTGTACTTAGGGTAAGCCTTCAATCCCCTGAGCCAATTAAATTTCAAAATATGATTTAAATACCTTCGAAGGAAAAACTAGGCTGGAAGGCATGGGGCTCACTGTGGCCTATTGTAAAAAGCTTCCTGAAAAAGACTACAGGAGATGAATTAGGCCTTAAAGGCAAGAAAGGGCCGGGTAGAATGCAGTCAGATCTCAGCTGCAAGGTATCAGAGGTGAAGTTTGCTGGAGATATGAAGGGAAGGACCAAGTGAGTTCTTTGTCATTGGAGGTCTCCAGGTAGAAGCCACCTGGCCACTCATTAGGTGTGGTGCATTAGGAATTCCTTTTCGGGTTTGATTTGGACTAAATAGCTACTAGGGCCCCTTCTAATTCTAAAGTTCTATGATTCTGTAAGTTCTGACTAAGGGATGGGGGAGTGGAGGGCAGGAGGTGGGAGAATGCCACAAGCTAGGAGTGCAGTTGGCACAGTGAGATCTGCAGCTGGAAACTGTCGAAATCTCCCAGAGGACAAATTTACCAATGAACCTCCAGGGTCCCAGCCCTGGGATGATGAAGGGTCAAGGGGTCAGGCCCCACAGCAGCCAACATGGAGAGTCATTTACCAAAACCTAACTCAGCAGTCAGAAGCATGGTGCTGAGAAGGGCTAGAGCCAGGAAGCCAGGGGGCGCCTAGGCCACAATTACAGTGAGGCCAGTAGGAAAATACAAAATGGAGCATGACAGTCAGGTGATTTGCAGGCTTCTTTTGATGGGTAGCATATCGTGGGGCAGTCCCACCTATTCTGGTGTCTTAAAAAGGGCCCAAAGCTCTGTGACCCAAAATCCCAAGAAGAAAGTACATAGGTTTTCTCATGAAGACACAGCAGGCTTCACTAAGACATAGAGTTGAGAAGGCTTGAATTTGAATCCTGCCCTGGTGTGTGATCTCGGATAAGCCGTATAAGTTCTCTTAGCCTGTTTCCTCATCTGTGAAGTGGGGGTACTAATAGCACCTACCTCATAAGGGTTGCTAAGAGTATCAAATGAGTTAATATATGTAAAATGCTTTAAAGTGTTACGTAAATGTTAGCTATAATGTAACATGTCAAAAGGACAGTTTAGCATCATTTCCTTCCACAGTTTTCCTCTTTCTGTTCGTTCATTCTTCCAGCCTGTTTAATGACTTTAGATTTTATGTTAGTTCTGGGTCTATGTACTTCTGGTAAGAATGAACTTCTGCCTTCAGATCCTGCCATTTTCACAACACAGATATGGGTTTGCCAGCTTTCAGCGCTCCCAAAGTCATAAGATCTGATGAGTCTTGTCACCGCCCTTCTAATGTGAGCTCTGCACATTCCCAACCTAGGCTTGCATCCTGGGCTGAAAGCTAAGGCGCACCCTGGGCTGCTCTGCTCCTGGGGTCAGAGCCACACAACTACTGTTTGTTCTGAAACTGCCAACTAGTGATCACACCTCTCCATCATCCCCTTGATTGCAATCCCTTCCATGGTCTGACTGGAACTGGGTGGTGGGCAGCCTCACTGCCAGATGGCACCCATTCCTACGTATCGTGCTAGTTCAGGGATCCTCTGAGATCTCTCCCTGACCTGATACTCAGTCTTGCACCTGTGGACACAAGCACATGCAGTGACTAGACCTTAACCCCATTGCTCATAGACCTCTTAGTCTGTCTTCCTAAACCACCCTGTGCTGGAAAAATTATTTACTGTGATTTTTTTCTTGATCTTGCCAATCAGAATTTGGTCTGGTACATTTTCTAGATCTTTGTGGAAGAGGTGTGGTGTGTCTGTCCCTGTCTAATATCTTGGCTCCACCCAGCCTTCCTCTTTCTGACTTTCCCAGTTTTCTATGGGACGCGACCATTCACTAACTCTCCAATTTTCAAAACTGTAGGGTTGGTTTTTACTCTTCCATCTTCTTCATGACCAGTCAGCTGCTAAGTATTTTCAACTGCACCTATGCAGTATCTCTCATATGCCTCCCCTTTTTCCAGATTGTCCTTCGCTTCTATGTGTTTGTGTACCCAATCCATTCTCTCTTTTGCTTATTTGGTGAGGTTTGTCACTGGGAATTCAGATTTTTCTATCCTGCTGATTATTTCTGTTGTGCAGGTGATAAATTCTGCTTTTCAATTCTGATTTCTCTCTTAAACCATTCAGGAACTTTTTGTTAGGATTCCATGCTCCCTTGAGAATCCAGAGTCCTCTGCCTCATCAGGGGTTGATTCATTTTACTTTGTCTTATGAAACTATATTTATTCATAGATGTCTCATTTAGATCATGAAGACATCTTCTCTCTTAATATCTTTCCTCTTGATTTATCTGCTTGTGCTCAAGATCTTTAACTAAGTTTTCTCCTGACAGAGATATTTGGCAATTACAGTCTTTTTTCCCCTTATATTTCCCCAACACTCACTTTCTGATTCCTTCCCTTTTAAAGGTTGTTCTCCCAGAGGGGAAACTCAACTATGCCCAGCCTGTGCTGGGTAATTCACATTTGCCTGCCTTGATCTCTGTCCAAGAGACTCCTGAGGTGGACAGAACTGGCCTCAATCAGATGCCAGGCTCCCATGTTTCTGGCTTACTATATCCACACACATGCTAGCGCTCTGCCCCAGTTTATTCCATTTCTCAGGTTTCTGGTTAATTATGAAGGGAATTGTAACACAGAGAATTGCTATACTGCAAGACTACCAAGAGTAGGCTTCTGCCTTTTGGTTTTCCAAGGAATAGGGAAATAGGGTGGGAGAGTTGAGTTTTTATTGCAAGCCAGTGGGCTGACTTGTGTAGCCCCACCAGAGCATGGTGACTGGTGGGGAGGAGTGTTAAGTGAACATTTCTCTGCTCTTGGGTCTTTAGATTAGGGTTCTTGATGTCAGACCTTGGAGACAACTAAAATTGCTTTGTCTTCTGTACATAATTCTTATTTTGGGGATGTTTGAGAGATCATGAGAATAAGATAAAGTAGCTAATCCTCCATTTTGTGGGTAACATCCATTTCCTCTTCAAGATTCTATCCTTTCTCATTACCACTCACTTAGATTATGAGCACTGCTTCTTTCTACTTCTATTCTCTTCCTTCTTCAATCTTCTCTATTCCTCAGTTAGATTAATCTTTACTTGTGCAGACATCTGTTCACATCATCCATCTGTTCAAAACCCTTTGGTTGTTCCCTGTTACCCACAGAGCAGAGGTTCTTAGATTTTTTGGTTATAAATCCCCTTGGCAGTATCGTGAAGCCTGAGGACCCCTTCTCAGAATCATATCGTTAAGTGTATAAAATAAAATATGTAGTATTATAAAAGAATCCAATTGGGTTGAGATACAGTTCTCAAAATATATTTTTTAAAAAGTTCATGGACTCCTGGATAAGAATCTTTCCTGCACAGTTCACACTCCTTACCCTGGCATTCAAGAATCTCTATAGTCTGATGCTCCCCTAACTTTTTAACCTTATCTTATATTACTGCCCTCCACAGCTATGCTTTAGCCAAACTAGACTCCTTCTCATCTCCCATACATGCCTATGTCTTCCCACCTCCATGCTTTTGCTCATGCTTTTCCTAATGTCTAAAAACCTGATCCTTGCCTATCGAATTCCTTCTGTTGTATTTTGTTTTAGAGAGGTAGTGTGTCCTAGTGGATGTGGGGCTGGTTTCAAAGTCAAGAAGATCTGGGTTTAAATCCAGCTTCTGATATATGTTGACTGTATGATACTGGTTAAATTATCTCACCTATGTTCCTAGGTAGTCCTCTAAGACTGTAAGTTGCAGATATAGAGCCAACTTGTATTGGTAGAGGGAGTTTTCTCACCTGGGAGCAGGGATATGCTATAGTCAGCTCCAACCAGGTCTTAAGAGTAGATTGTTAACTTTTCAGTGTGGGCATTTATACCTTGAAAATTAAGATACAAATCAGGCCTTGACATTATCTTGTTGACTGACCAGACAACAAAGCGATGAAGAAAATGTTAATAGTAGAATTAAACTTTAACGTGCGTCCTGCTCACATTTTTAAAAGAGCTGGTTATTAAACACTTACCAACATCCTGGCAGTTCCCAGTTGTCCATGAAACCATAGATGCAGCCCCTACCACCATGTTATAATAATAGCAATTGCTAAATTTTATTTAGCCCTTGACGTATATTATTTCATTTGGTCCTCACAACAACCATGTAAAGTAAGCACTGTTATTATCCCCCATTTTACAGATGAAGAAACTGAGGTTGACAAAGTGACTTGGTAGTAAGTGTCTGAGGTAGGATTCGAACCTGGATTTTCCTGGCTCAAAGTCCAACACCCTTTGCACTGGGACTACACCAATAAAAGTATCCGTGATTCCGCTAGAGTTGGAATTCCATCCACCAAGATCACAACTTAATAAATTACTCCTGAGATAATGCATAGAAGGTGATTATATAGTTACTACTTGTCAGAGGCAGGATTTGAACCCAGATGTTCTGGCTCCATCTCCAGCACTTCATCTGCTATGTGATGCTATCTTCACTTGTCATTTAGCTAAAGTCCTTTAGACTTCTTTAGACTTCTTCATCATGCCCCCAGGAACCTCACCATTGGCAAATCTCATCCTCATCCTGCCTTCTCTGATCTAATTCTCCCATCCCCCACCCCCACCTCCACCACCCACCCCTTTTCAGTTTTTTATTATATTTTCTCTCCCCCATTAGATTATAAGGTCCTTGAGGGTAAGGACTGTCCTCGTTTTTTTTTTTTTTATGTTTGTGTCCTCAGGACTTAGTTCAGTGCCTGGCACATAGTAGGCACTTAATAAATGTTTATTGGCTGATTGATTCTCAGTAAGAGAATTCCTATCCCTCCTCTAAAGCAGTAGTGTTAAACTGAGATAGAAAAAGGGCCACTAAACCATACATAAGGATCCCTATAGGCAGCAAGTTGACTTAGAAAACCACGTTTTAACATTATCTATGTTCTATTATATTTTAATTTCTTTTGTTAGTTTTATTTCCCAGTTATATTTCTCAGTTGCATGTTAATCTGCTTTGAACTTCAATGAGGAGTGGTCTGGATGCAATATGAGGGGTGGGGAGGAGAAGGGGGAACTCATGCTTGATACCTTTGCTCTAAAGTCCAACTTAAATTATATCTCCTCCAAGAAGTCTTCCCTGATGTTGCCTGTCAAGAAAGACTTTCCTCACTCCCATTCCCTTAGGCTTGACAAATAACTTTATTTACACTCTCTAATTGCTTTTATAATGTTCTTTTTAGTATCATAGTGATGCATATGTCTCAATCTTTCTACTTGATTGTAAAGAGTCCACAAGCCCAAGGATTGTGTCTTATTTAAGCCTTGTTCCTCCCCTCCACCTAGTGCTTAGCACAATGATCTGTTCATAGTAAGTTACTTAATAAATGTGAAATTGAATTAAATGCTTTAGAGCTATGGCTTGTCACTGGCACCTCCACTTAATGCATCCTCTCCTAGAGTTCTCTGCTTCCCCTGGAAAGACAAAGCTGTGTAAGCCTCACAACTGTCACTTTCACTGATGCTGAAGACAGATGTTCACTGTTGAATGAACACAACATCTGGTTTTCTCCTGCCTGGATGGAGAATATGTTATTTGAGATAAAAATTATCCTGTTTTATCTAAATATGAGTCTAGAAGCAACTTTATAAGAACTCGGGTTTCCCCATATGCCCCTTCTCCTTTTCCTTGGATTTGAAAATAGAGCAAAAAGCAGAGCCTAAGTCAGAGAGTGGGTTGTAATCAATCAATCAATCAACCAATAAATATTTATTAAATCTACTATGTGTCAGGCACTGTGCTAAGTGTTGGGGAATACAAAAGAAGGCAAAAGACATTCCCTACCCTCAAGGAGTTAATAAATATATACAAAGCAATCTTACATATAGGATAAGTAGGAAATAATTTACAGAATGAAGGCACTAGAATTAAGAAGCCTTCTTGTAAAAGGTAGGATTTTGGTTGGAACTTAAAAGAAGCTACGGAGGTCAATAGAGGAGCAGAAGAGGGAGAGTATTCCAGGCATGGAAGACAGCCAGAAAAATACCTTAATCCCAGAGAGGGAGCAACCTTCTTCCCTGCTGACAAAGGTTAGTTGGATCAGGTCTCTTCCCCAAGAAAGGGAGGAAGTGACAGTGGAAAGAAAGATAGCTAGAGTGACTGATGAATACCAAGAGGGCAGCCCTTGACTCCTTAGGAATTCTACCAACCCTTGCCCTTAATCTTAATTGGCCTGCTCAGACTGGAGAATCCAGAGGTGACTGGGGCTTGCTCAACCCAGATTGGAATACCCAACTCCCTTTGTCTACCTTAGAATAAAGGGCCTTAGCCCCTGGAACATCTGCATATCATAAGTTGGTCAGGTGTTATATCTAGACAGAGCCTACCTTCTCTGAGGCAGATGAAACACAAGGAATGTGCTCCATCCCACCACTCCCCTCCCCCAACACATATGCACACCTTTTTCCCATAAAGGGGCTGGGCAGAGCTTGGAATAACTGAAGTCTTTCTGGCCAAACTGAAGAATGAACCCCCTCTTGTCTCTAACAAAGCATCAGCCAGATTCCAAGTAGTGAGAAGCGGTCCTTGCCAGACCATTTAGGCTTCCCATTCCATTGTTGGATAACTCTAATTATGGAGGAGAGTCTTCCTTCTGTCAGGGTGAAACCAGCACCCCTATAACTCTGTAACTAGAAGACACTAGAATTAAGTAGTATTGGGTCTTCCCTCTGAGGTCAAGCAGAGAAAGTCTAATCCTACATCCTCGTGACAGCCTTTCATATCCTACCAAGTGATGAAGGCCCCTTAAAGCACTATGTCAGTTGTTTTTAGTGTTATTGGAGGCGATATGGTATAATCAAACAGGGGTGGGGAACCTGCAGCCTGGGGCCATATGTGGCCCTCCAGGTCCTCAAGTGTGGCCCTTTGACTGAATCCAAACTTCACAGAACAAATCCCCTTAATAAAAGGATTTGTTGTATAAAATTTGTACTCAATCAAAAGGCCACACCTAGGTCTCTATCTATGTCAGTTAGAGAGCCATGCTCAGAGTCAGGAAGACCTCTTTTCAAGTCCCATCTCTGACACAATAGCTCTGGCACCCTCAGTGAGTCACTTACCTGCCTATTGACCTCAATGTAATTATAAACTGTACCATAGAATTCTAAATTGCACAAGTTGCTGATCCACCTGAAGGAGGGGGTTTTCACACTGGGAATTCTCTGTCCTCAGTGAAATCATTGGTATAGACTCCCCCTCCTTTCCCCACCTCACCCCAAATGCTTTTGTTTTAAAGACAGTAAACAGAGTAAGCAACCATAAACAGTAAACAAGTTTAACCTCTGTAGTAGCAGAACCAGCCACAACAAGGTGGCCAGTGGCATTTTAGACAAACAACAACAAAAAAAGGATTAGAAAAAGCTAGTGGAGGATTAGACAAAGAAAGAACTCCCAGGAATTAGAGCTTCAAGGGGGGGCAGGGCAGAGTAGTAACCCTAGGGAGAAATGTCTAGAGAAGTCAGAGACAAGTCTTTCTCTCCTTGGAGTTTGGGGAAGAAGGAAAAGGGTGGGATACTTTTCCAGGTCCCTGGACTATAAGTCTAGGGAAGGGGCTCTTAACCTAGGGTTCACAGACTCCCTCCAAGGGATTTTTGGCTACATTTCAGGAATACATGAATTTAGATGGGAAAAAATTAATTTCTTTTGTTTTTCACAAACATTTGCTTTCCTTTGTAATCCTACACATTTAATATTAGGGAAGGGTTCCATAGGCTTCACTAGACTGCCCAAAGGGTCCATGGCACAAACTGAAAGGGCCTAGGTGATGAAGGCCCACAGCCTCAGGCCCATAGAGACTAAACTGGATGCTAGAGGGCCTGTGGGAGAGAGGTGCCCTTCCCAAGCCTCAGGGCCCATCCGTTAGGTGAGAAGATGAACAGCAAATGTGGACTGGAAGTGAAATGGAAGGACTTGGCCTTCCTTCCCAGTTTATAATGTAAGGGGGAGGCAGAACTCAATCAGGACAAACATGAGAAACTTTAAGGAGGCACATAGGGGAAAGTACTGGCCTCTGACAACTTGCCAGGGTGGTTATGAAGATAAAGGCAGCTCCACCTCTATCCTCTCAGTTGCCCTTGGCAGGGGGGCAAAGTGAGCAGAGGACTGAATTATCCTGATAATTACTTACCTTAACTCTTGGCTGCAGCAGGAGAGACAAGACCTCAGAGGGAGATGATTATCCCCCATCATGCTTTGAAACCAGAGCCCTTTCACTATTCAAAGTCATTTCAATTTTAAGGTATCTGGAATTATGGGGAAAGGCTTATGGAACCTGCATTTTTATTCTAATGCTGTTCCTTTCTGTTGGCAGAACAAAGCATCTCCAGCACCCAGTTCTGGCCCTCTGTGGCCTAGGGATCACTTAGAACTTGGTGCCGCTATCACCCTCTTCCCTGCTTTGAGACTTAGCCAGCCTTTCTCACATCCTTCAGCCTTCTTCTATATCACCCCAGAGAGACAGTGTGGTTTGATGGAAAGAGCACAGAATTTAGAAGGCAAATATTGTCCTGATTTCTTTTAAGAGAAAAAGGAGAAGGAGAAGAAGGAGAAGAAGGAGGAGGAGAAGAAGAAGAAGAAGAAGAAGAAGAAGAAGAAGAAGAAGAAGAAGAAGAAGAAGAAGGAGAAGGAGAAGGAGAAGGAGAAGGAGAAGGAGAAGGAGAAGGAGAAGGAGAAGGAGAAGGAGGAGGAGGAGGAGGAGTAAGATGAGGAGGAGGAGGAGGAAGCTGCAAACTACAAGACAATTTGACTTCTATTCCAAAATTCTATAACACATTACTGTAAGCTCTTTTTGTAGAATGTAAACTTTTCAATGTCTGGTCCTATTTTTTTGTTTTTAATCATTTTATCCCCCACACCTAGCTCAGAACCTTGCACAGTTGTTGTTCAGTCATTTTCCAGTTGTGTTCAACTCTCTGTTCAACTCCCATTTGGGGGTTTTCTTGACAAAGATACTGGAGCAGTTTGCCATTTCCTTCTCCAGCTCATTTTACAGATGAATAAACTGAAGCAAACAAGGTGAAGTGACTTGCCCAGGGTCACACAGCTAGTAGGTGTCAGAGGCTGGATTTGAACTCAGGTGTCCCTGACTCCCATCCAAGAGTTGTATGCACTCCATCACCTAGCTGCCCCTGATGCACATTTAAAAACTTTAAAAATTCTATTTTATTTAATTTTCCATTCTGAATTCTTTCCCTGCCACAACCCCTTCCTTCATCCATTGAGAAAGCAAATACAGTAGACAATTAATAAATCATTGCTGAATAAATTAATGGTTAAAAAAAATGGTTTGTAAACATTTATAATGGACAGCAGACAGAATGTTGGACCTGGAGTCAGGAAGACTTTAATTCAAATCTAGCCTCAGACACTTGCCAGCTGTGCAACTCTGGGCAAGCAGTTCAACTTCTGTCTGCTTCAGCTTCCTCATCTGTAAAATGGGATAATGATAGCACTTACCTCTGTATTCTTGGTGTGAGAAGCACTCCATAAATGCAAGCTATTACCTATTATTTTTATTAAGAGGAGGAAGTAATGATCATTAAAATCCTGAATGGCTTCATCAAGAACAGGTCATGCCAGACTAACTTTATTTTCTTTTTTTCACACGTTAACAAAACTGAAAGATCAGGGGACACCATAGACATAGCGTACTTAGATATCAGAAAAATATTTGACAAACTCTCTTGAGATATCCTTTTTAATAAAATGGAGAGCTATCTGGCAAATGAGCTTGATGGATTTGGGTCTGGTTGGATGGCCAACCAATCCCAACAAGTAGTCATTAATGAGCCAGCCTGGAGGGAGGTCTCCAACAGAAAGTCCCAGGGATCTCTCTACGGTTCTGTGTTACCATTTAACTTTTTTTTTTTTAAATCCATGACTTGGATAAAGCCATAGAAAGAGCACATGTCAAATTGATGGTGCGAAACTGGAAATGATAGCTAACACAGAATCAAGATTCAGAAAAGATTTTTGACAGCTAGAAAAATGAGCCAAATCTAATAAGATGAAACTTAATAGGGAAAAACGTAAAGATACGGAGAAACAATTTCAATTCCACAAATACTGAACAGAAGAGGACGTGGTTAAACAACCATTCATCTGAATGAGACTTGATATTTGAGTGTCTGAATGAGACCTGATATTTGAGTGGTCAGCAAACTCAGCATGAAATGGTAGCCTCATATCAGGCAAACAGGAGGCAATAGTCTCGATATCTTCTCTCCTGGAGAAATCATGTACAGTTGCGGGTACCACATTTTAGAAAATTCAGATAATAATGATGATGATGATGATGATAACAATAGGATAATAAGATTTGTAAGATACTTTAAGGTTTGCAAAACACTTTACAAAGAACATCTTATTCTGTCCTCACCACACCCTGGGAGTTAGGCACTATTACCATTTTACGGATGAGGAATCTAAGGCAGACAGAGGTTTAAGTGATTTGCCCAGAGTCACTCAGTGAGTACGTTTCTAAGGTCAAATTTGGACTCATGAAGATGAGTCTTCCTGACTGCAGGCCTAGCACTCTATCCGCTTTGCCACATAGCTGCCCAGAATGAGCTATGTATAAAGCATGAACATTTCTATTGAATCAATTAATCAAGGAAAGACTTTAGAGTAAATGTAAAAAATTCTGATTCTAAATTGAAAAGATGTCCTTGAAAGTCACTGGATGAATTGAGTGACTCTGCATGGAGGTATATTTAGATTGGTCAAGGAGACTTAATCCCAATCTTGTGGGTTTTGTATAAAATAACGAGTCAATTTGGAACTCACAGACAGCTTAGGGTGGAAGCCTTCCAGTCAAGCCCTTGAGAAGGAATCACTTGAGATGGGGTTGGGGGAGGTGAGGAGAAGTTTCAGGCCTCAGCTTCAACTCCAGACCTGTCACATACTCTCCCTTCCTCTTGGCTGGAAGAAAACTATAAACTATGAAAGGCCTAGAGGATTTTTATTTCCCATTGGTATCCAGCATCTCTAGAACAATGAGTTATGGTATGTGATTTGGTAACTGAAAACACACTAGATCTGTTAAGGAAAGGAAGAGTTCAAGTCTCTACAAGGAGTCCAGCAAAGAAGCTAAACCATAGCTAAGAGAAATTTCATGAGTACTCCATGAAGAAAAGGACATAGCAACTATGACTTGCCCCTTTGCCACATTGCTTTCTAAGCTTGAGCCCACTTTCCCTGGGCTCTGTTATATGTGGGACAGGGTGTCACTGACTTTGGGGGAATAATGATACCAACTATTCTTTCTGAACCTTTTCAAAAAGCTGACTAATGGATATAGCACACCAATGGGAGCTCAAGAGCATTATTAGAAAGATATCTTCTAACCTACAAGTTTTAGCCTATAGGCTTGAAGAAAAGTAGTAGCCATGTCTGGGGACCCAATTCACCATTGCAAATGGGGGTTTGAGAGAGTACTTCCTGAGTACCTTCCCTATCTTAAGTACTTTTAAGAGTCCCTGGTTTGATTTGTTAGTATGTATATGTTAGTGAAAGTAACTCTCCACACTCTAAGGCAGTGCTTCTTCTTAAACTGTGGGCTGCAATCCCAAATGGGGTCAAGAAAAATCTGGCAACTGGAAAAGGTTTCTGAACACAACCAAAAATTCATCAAAAATCAAACTCCTAATGAACCTGAGGTATTTCTGGCAGTGCTTGCCCATGTTCTGAACACAAAGCATGCACACTGTGCACTGTGCACACCCTCAGGCCATGCACCACCAAGGAACAGAAAAAGGGTCATGTGGAAAAAGTTTAAGGAGCCCTTCTCTAAAGCACATCAGGTGCTGTCTTTCTGAGTCAGCTAAAAAATCATTACCTGTTCCCAACTTGCTGTCCTAGGATTTTATATTTATGTTGCTATCAAATACTATCCTATTCAACCAATTCAATTCAGTTCTGTTGAATGACTACTTTATGAAATGCCTACTTTGCTCCAGGCACTGTGCTAGGTGCTTGGGACACTAGGACAAAAACGAAGCAATCTCTGCCCTCAGGAGATAGTGCTCTATCAGAGGAACACAACGTGGACATGGAGTCTTTCTTGCCAGAGGCCCACTGTCCCAGAACTTACTCTGTCTTTCATCATCACAAGAATTTGTTAAGCCTTTATTTTCTGCCAGGAATCATTCTAAGCCTGAGAGACAAAAACAATCCCTGCCCTCAAGGAGCATACATCCTAATGGGGAAGTAGCTAACATGTAGATAATTCTCTCTCTCTCTCTCTCTCTCTCTCTCTCTCTCTCTCTCTCTCTCTGTGTGTGTGTGTGTGTGTGTGTATGTCTCTCTCTCTCTCTCTCTGTGTCTCTGTCTCTGTTTCTCTCACACATTTGCTATGTACAAAACAAACAGAACACAGTCTGAGAGGGGAAGTCTGGGTTATGGGGTTAGAGAGAAGAGACCAGAAAGAACCTCCTGGAGAAGCTAGAGTTTGAGCTTAATCTTGAAGGAACTTAGGGAAATTAAGGGGTAAAGGTGAGGAGGGAAAGCGTCCCAGCCAGTACAAATGCATAAAGGTGAGAGACATATTTCATGTTTGAAAAATTGTAAGTAGGCCATTGTTTCTGCATCATAAAATGTCCAAAGTGGAATAAAATATAAGAAGATTAGAAAGATTTTAAAAAGGGCCAGATTATATAAAGAGCTTTAAATGTCAAACAGAGACATTTAGATTAGATCTGGAGACACAGGGAACAAATGGAGCTAATTGAGCAGGGAGATGGCATGGTTGGAATTCTACTTTAGGAAGATCACTTTGTCGCCTGAGTGGAGGATGGATTGGAATGAGGAAAGAATTAAGAGAGGGAGACCAGTTAGAATGTGATTGAGATAGTCCATCCAGGGGGTGATGAGGGCCTAAACTAGGATTGCAGAGGTAAGAGAGAAGGGAAGGGTAAATATAGGGGAGATGATGTGAAGGAGGGAAAGGGATTATAGGGGAGGTGTTGGGAAGGTAGAAACACAAGATTTGGAAATGGATTAGATATGTGGAGTGAGTACCATTGGGACACCTGTGAGAATGACACCCAGGTTGTGAGCCTGGGAAACTAGGAGGATGATGGTACCTTTATCAACAGTAGGGAAGTTCAGGAGAGGAAAGAGTGTGGGGGGGAAATCTAACAAGTTCTCTTTTGGACATGTTGGGTTTGAGATGCCCATGGATATCCAGTTGGAGAAGTCCCAAAGGGAATTAGTGATATAGTACCAGAGGTAAGAAGAAAAGGTAGGCCTGGATATATAGGAATCGTGTGCACACGGATGATAACTGAGCACATTGGATCAGATAGATGAGATCTCCAAGTAAGACAGGATAGAATGGAAGGGGGAAAAAAAGGCCCATGCTAGAGCCCCAAAACAACAGTTCAATCTTGCCTTACCTCCAAGGCTCCAAGTAGGTTGAGGACCCCCTGACTCTATGGTTTCTGTCCCTGCTCTCCTAGAGCCTTCTGCCAAATGTGGAAGGAATATCTACTCTGCCCAGACCACTGACCTGTCCGAGGAAACAATGCCTCAGTCTCACTCTGTGGGTGCCATGTAAGTATCCATTGACTTTTCATTGGAGGCAGAACCCACTCTGCCCCATGTCTGCCACCAGCATATGAGAAGACTACAAGGCTTCCCTTATCCTAAACTACAGAGTCCCTGGAAAGTGAGGATCACCACTGACATACAGGCTTCTAACCTAGCACCTACTTCTGCTTTCTCTATCCCCAGGCCTGAGAGGGTAAGACTCTAACTTTGACATTTTCAACTTTCTTTTTGAAAGCTAACCTACAATATCTTGGCTCTCATCTCTACTCACAAGCAACCACCTAAGTCCAGAGTCTACTGCCACAAATGGAGTTATTGCCCATCATTCCCTGTTTCATTCATCCATCTGAGAAAAGCAGCATTAGACACAAATTGGGAAAGGGGGAGAGGAAAAAAAGAAACTTACCTGGTAACTGTGTTGTATATTTAAAAGGAATAGCAAGTTGTACACAGCAGATTTACGGTTTCATCTTTTGTAGTCATCTTTTGTATTACACTGTGTTATGGAAATGCTTGTTTTATTCCATAAATTAAAAATAAAAACCAAGTTTTTAAAAAAAAAAAAAAGAAGCAACAAGTCAGCCAACTGAGTGGCCAGACACCATCATCCACACCAGAAGAGCCCTGTCCCAGACCAACAGTACAGAAACTTGACCCATACACAAATTAAATGAATGCTTCACATGAAAAACATCTTCTGGGCATGACATACCCCACCATCTGAGAATTAACTAAAGGAATTAGGACACGTTCAATCAGTCATTGAGAATGCAATTCCCAATTTTTTACTGACCCAGAAACCTGAACCAATCTTGATGGTCCAATCCTTTCTTCCCTAGTATCGAAGAGAGAACAGGTTAATGCTCCCTCTGTAATAGTGGAAGGTTGGAGCCAAAAAAAAACCTGATACTTCCCCACTCAGTGTTATAAGACTACCACCTGCTGTTCCCCCAATCCCTGAGAATCAGAGAACTCCTTCCCCGGCTACTCCCCTTTCCCCCTCCTCACTCTCTCAGCTCCATCCCCTCAGCCCTATCCCTCCCCAATCTTTATCCTCCTCTGTCTTCCCCTTCCATTGAGAGCCCTGGAGCTCCTGTCCCATCATTAACAGACTTCCGTTGGCTCTGATCCTCTTCTCACCTGCATGCTTCTATCATCTTATTGCTGCATCTTCTCCAAGACTGTTTTTTATCCTCTCTCGTGTCCTAGAAAAATAGACCAGAAGAAGGAAAGGGCTTCCCTCTTGGTTCTCTCCTTCCATTGTCACACAGTAGCCCTTCCTCCTTTGAAATTCATGCCATCCCTCTGTATCACACAGATCACAGGTGTGGTTTTCCCTGGACTCTAGGTCACTCTCTCACCTTTCTTGTGGAGTTCAGTGCCTTGCTCACAGCCTTTCTTTCTAACCCAAACTTTGTCATTATAGTCAGGAATTTCAATATGCATGTTGATATCCTCAAAAATTCCTTGGCCTTCCAGTTCTTTAGCTTCCTTAATTTCCATGACCTACATTTTAACTCTACCTCAGCCATCCACAGGGATGATCATGACCTAAATATCACCATCACTCATAACTGAGATACTTCCATTATTCTGGATTCTGGAATTCCTTTCAATAAACCTCCTATCTTTCCACCTCTTTCCATTCTATTTATTCCTACTAAACATATTCTGTATTCTCACCATGACCTCCACCCTCTCAGGGAGCCATTACTCATAATAAAGTAGAAGAATGATAGAAAGAAAATTTTGAAATTCAGCAAAATTAATCAACATATCAAAAAAATTTTCACATTATATGCAATGTTCCACATTCATGGAGCCTCATTTCTACAGATATGCCAGATTAGGAATATTTTCATATCTTTTCTTTGGGGCCAAGCTTAGTTATTTAAATTTTACAACAATAAGTTTCAATCATTTTGTTTGCACACATTTTGTATTATATTTTCCATATACATATTGTTTTCCCTCAATAAAATTTAAGCTTCTGGAAGTCAGGACCCATTTAGTTTTTGTTGCTGTACTTTAAGTTACTAGTAAACTTCAAATATATGCTTGTCGAATGAATTGAATTCATGTATGCTCACCAGTTACCATGTGCCCCTAAGTCGATATGTTTGATTTGCCTAAGCAGGGATGGGGAACCTGCAGCCTTGAGGCCAACTGTGACCTTCTAGGTCCTCGGGTACAGCCTTTTGACTAAGTCCAAGTTTTACAGAACAAATCCATTTATTAAGGGGATTTGTTCTGTGAAATTCAAATTCAGTCAAAGGGCCACACTTGAGGACATAGGGGGCTATGTGTGGCCTTGAGGCCATAGGTTCCCCATCCCTGGATGTATGCTAAACACTTCTATGTTCAATATTCTACAGTCCTACATAAAGGGGAGGGGAAAAAAACAAAGATTTATCCATGCTTGTGCTAAGAGAGTTCAAAATCTTTTTGCAGAGATGGCATATATACATGTAAACATAGAATAGACTAGATGAAACCAAATGAATATGAACAGTAGGCCCTATAAGAGACTGAATAGTGTAGACTAGAGTAGTCAAGAAGGACTTCTTGGACAAAGAGGAGATGACAGGAGTTGAGTCTTAAAGGATAGATAGAATCTAATTAAGAAGAGACTGTGGGTGGAAGAATGGGTTACAGGATTTAGAATTTGAAGTGTCTTCCAAAAGGTCCATCTTCCAAATAATAGCTTAGACCCAGCTATCACACTGGAGGCATCGGTGTCATTTCTGAGTGTTTAGTCTGGAGAAATCTTAAAGAGGCACTTGACAGCCACTTTCAAGGATCTGCAAGACTGTTACACGGAAGGTGAATAAGACTCATCCTACTTGGCCTCAGAGCACAGAACAAGGTGGAAGTTATAAAGATTCAGGTTTCCTAAGAATTAGATCTATTCTAAACTGAAATGGGTGGCTTTATAAGTAATGAGCTCCCCATCACTAAAGGGCTTCAAGCACAGACTGGATGGGCATTTGTTGGAAATGGGGTACCTTCAATAGAAATAAGGGAGGTGATGAGGGGAAAAGTTGTTGGGAGGAAATTGATATCTGTTTTTGAATTGATTGAGTGGTAGAGGGGATTCCTTTGCTTGTAACTGTTGCAACTAGATGTGGTCTCAAGTCACTTTTACCATTAAGGTAAGATGGAAGATGGGAGAGATGTATCCAAGTCATATGGTGAACATTTTGCCTTGTCATCAGATGATAGGATCATATATTCAAAGCAAGAAGAGAAATTAGGAGCCATCAAATCCAAATCTTCATTTTATTTTTGGAGAAATTGAGCTCTAAAGAGGTCATCATTTTACCAACATCACACAGCTGGTAGGTGTTGAAAGCAGGATTTGAACTCAGGCCTTCCTAACTCCAAGACCAGCCTGCTATTCTCTATGGAGAAATCTTTTCCTTTCCCCTGCCTTGTTTCATGTTGCCATCACAAACACTTGAGATAAAATAACCCTCAAGAGAGACCACCAGGTTACTTAACCAAAGCACCCAGTGGCCAGAGCTACTGTGGTAGGCCAATATGGTGAGAAAGGAGGAGAGAGTAGGAGGGAATGGGAAGAAGAGGAGTTTGCAATATTGCCACCTACTGCCCCCACCCAACTGCTCCCAGTAAAGCCTGAGACACAAACACTGTCTCCCCTTGACTAATCAGCCATCAACCTTCACCATACTGTCAAAATGCTCTAAATGAAATGACTCCACGAGAAACTTGAAGGATGTTTTTCTTTGCTAATCTAAATAAAACATAATTTAGTGAGACGTTTGGGAATAATTCAGTAGAATCTGTTGTTTTTTTCCCTATCCAAAAATATGTCTCTACCTCCAGCAGAGGGTGGGGGTTGGGGGGCGGGGACATTAACACCTATCAATATGTGAGAAACATCTTCAAGATATATATGTATATATTTAGCTGGGAAAAATACATAGATGATTCGGCATCAGAGCAAACTCCTTAGCCAGAGGGGGACTTAGTGATTTAAGCAGCTACTTTTAAGTCCAACGTCTCTCTGGACCACAGGGTAGAGTCTTTCCAAGGTGAATAGAGACTGGTTCCTTTTCCAGAACCATAGAGTTTTGAGAACTCTCATAGCTTTATTGACCTTGGACAAAATATTAGGCCTTGGCTGCAAGTTTAAGGCTACTTCTCTCCCACCCACCCCATCCCCCCAAATTTGAATCACATCGTTTCTCTCTTTTCTTGAAACTAGCAGTTGTATTCAAGATGTTGGGAGAGATTCCTGTCTTTGAAGAATGGGAACCCAAATCCTGCCTGGAGGCCAGGAGGATGGCCCAGATGACCTTCTGCATGCTCCCCCAGCCTAAGAGTTTTCATTTTTTTCTTTTTCTTTTTTTTTTGAGGGGGGAAGGAAGGGCAATTGGGGTTAAGTGACTTGCCCAAGGTCACACAGCTAGTAAGTGTGTCAAGTGTCTGAGGCTGGATTTGAATGAAAGACCTCCTGACTCCAGGGCCGGTGCTCTACTCACTGCACCACCTAGCTGTCCAGTCTAAGAATTTTCAGTAGTTCAGCACCAGAAAAGATATGTACTTTCAAAGTCCTGCCATAGGTGGTACGTGAAAAAGAACTGACCCACAGTGGAATATTCTCCTTCCCTTAACTTTCATAGCATCCTTCAAGACTCAACTAAAGTGTAGCTTCCTATAGGAAAACTTTCTTGATCCTCCTAATTGTTAGTGTTTCTCTAACTCCTCAGATTAAATTGTGTATGTCCCTGTTTCTTTGTCAAAGAAGGAATTACACTAGATAATTACTAAAGGTTATGTTGGGTTGGGTTTTTTTGGTGGGGGGGAGGTTGAGTGTTGTCCTGGAAAGTACACCAGACTTGTATTGTGATCTTGGCTAAGTCACCTCATTTCTTTGTGCCTCAGTTTCTTCATCTGTAAAGGTGAAGAGTTAGTCTGGGTATTCTCTAAGGTCCCTTCTAGTTCTAAGTCCTCAATTTGTATCACATTAATCTGTTTAATGTTCTATTCTGCCTCTCTCTCCAGTAGAATGTAAGCTCCTGGACTGTTTCGTTTGTCTTTGTATTCCCAGTTCCTAGTATAGTGCCTGGCACAGTGTTGGCACTTCATAAATGTTCATTGAATGGAGCTGGACTGGGACAACTGCCACAAGGTCACCTCTGTTACAGGTATCCCAGGTTCCAAAATAGAGATATGCAGGGAGTTCTAGCAACTTCTGAGTTATTCTTTCAGCCCAAGCTGGTTTGGCTTAGATCAGATATATCTATTGCTGGGCCCAATTTATGAGCATAAAACAACACAGTTCCTGTGAGAAAAGGACCCAGCACTTATGCTTGGCCAGACCTCTAGCCCCAATCATAGTCTGACATAAGCCATGGTTTGAGCTGATGGAGGGCAACCTTCTCTTATCTCTCTCTGTCTCTCTTTCTCTCTGTCTCTGTCTGTCTCTGTGTGTCTGTCTCTCTTCTCTCTCTCTCCCCTCCCCCCCCCTCTCTCTTTCCCTCCCTCCCTCCTCCCCCCTCTCTCCTTCTGCCACTAATCACTAATCAGACTTCTGAGGAGTCAGATTTAGCTGCAACTGTCTTAGCTCAGCCAAGACTCCTTCTTTCTTCCCCATCATCACTTGGGACAGAGAGTAGAGCTTCTCAAAAAGACTTCATTAGCAACTAAAGGAAAGATAAAACAAAGCAACCCCCGGAGTCCAGAAGAGTCCAGGACCAGAGCCAAGGATTCATCTCCTAAAAATGTCCCTTGTCTTATCACTGAGGCTTATACAGCTTCTTTGGGCCAATTGACCTCTTTTGCCATCTACCTCTCCTCTGTGCTAGCCTCACCATGCCGCCTCAGGAGATACGCCGGCACGACTCTACCTGCCTCCATGAAACCCAACTCCAGGTCCTTTTATGCATTAAAGCTGGCTTCTTCTGAGCTCCCTCTCACTGGCCACTTCCACAGTCCCCCTACTCCCTTTCTACTAAGTTCTGAAGTCATGACTTCCATGTTTAGAAGGCTAGGCCAGACCACCCATGCAGACCCAATCAAACTAGTCCTCTGTGTCTGGCCACTTCTACCACTACCACCACCCCTACTCCCTTTCCACTAAGTTCTGAAGTCATGACTTCCATGTTTAGAAGGCTAGGCCAGACCACCCATGCAGACTCAATCAAATTAGTCCTCTATGTCTGTCTAATTCTACCACTACCACCACCCCTACTCCCTTTCCACTAATTTCTGGGGTTGGGACTTCCATGTTTAGAAGGCTAGGCCAGACCACCCATGCAGATCCAATCAAACTAGTCCTCTGTGTCTGTCCCTAAGAATCAACAAATCTTACTAAGCTGTGAACCTTTTTATAGAGCGGGGAAAGAAGATGCATAGCCTACAATCATAGCATTACAGCTAAAAAGACTTTGGCAGACATGAGGGTCATAGGGTCTTATTCAAACCCATGTCTTCTAATTCCAAATCTAATATTCTTTCCCAAACATCACTCAAAAAACCACCAGGAATTACCCAGACCAAACTTCTTCTTTGACAGACGAAGTAATAGAGATACATAATATGACTCCTCCAATGTCATACAATTAGTGTGTTGCAGGGCCAAGTTGTTTCCTGTGTGGTTGAGGCACATTCTTTCTTTCCTGGGCTGCTTCTCTATGGGGTGTTAGATTCAGCAAATGCAGTAACTAATCCTTTGTGAAATAAAATTTGGGACACAAAGATACTACCCTGTGGCCTATCAGACTACAAACAGACTGTACCTCTCAGGCAAAGTTACCTGGTAGCAGGTTTGTGCATTCAGACCCAAATGCTTTATTCATCTCTTTTCTTACAATACAAGCCAAACCATGTTACTTCCCTTCTTAATAAAATCCCATGTCTTCCTATTGCTTCAAGGATCAAATGCAAACTCCTCCATTTGGCATTTAAAGCCCTTCACAAACTGGTCTTAGCCTACCTAGGGCAGCTAGGTGGTACACTAGAGTACTGGGACAAGGTCAGGAAGAACTAGGTTCAAATCTTACCTCAGACACTAGTTGTGTAGCCCCGAGCAAGGCACTTGACCTGTCTACCTCAGTTTCCTCATGGCTAATAATAGTATCTACCACCCAGGGTACTCACCCATTGTGAGAATAAGTAAAATAATAAAGCAAGCTTTAAACCACTCTGTAAATGCTAGCTATTAGTGTTATCTTTCTAGCTTTATCATACATTAATCCTTTTCATTCTGCCTTACTCAAACTTGCTTTGCTTTTCCTTATACGCAATACTTTATTTCATGATTTCATGCCTTTTGCACTGGTCTGGAATTCACTCTCTCCTCATCTCTGCGATTTAGAATTCCTAGATTCTTTCAAGACTCATTCAAACTGTCATTTTCCACATGTGGCCTTTCCTGATCTTCCCAACTGTTACTGCCACCCCACCAAAATCACCTTGTATTTCCTTTTTATATTTTGTATATGCCGGCATATATGCATATTGCATCCTGTGATAAAATAGAAGCCCCCTGAGGGCACGGACTGCTTTAGCGCTGTCTTTGTAACCCCAGAACTATAAACAGAGCTTCACACATACAATAAATGCTTACTTATTAATTGTTTAACTTTTCATTTCTTTTTCATCATAGAACACTTCAGTGGGGAGATTCCTAACTAGCTCTATTTAGACCCAATCCAGTCGGGGTAGGGTTCGTGCTGTGGCATGAAGGACAGGCTCACAGGAAGGGATTGTGGGCCCAGCAGCACAGAGAACAGTTCCTAGAGAATGTTCCAATGGTGTCATAGAGGTCGGGGGAACGTGCACAGTGCCTCAGCAGTGCACATGACAGTCCTACTAGGGGTCCAGTCACTTGGTCAAAAAAGCCTTCCATTCCCTGGGGTGTTCCTTAAAGGTCTTTGCACTCCAGGACACTGGATGACTGCAATGCAATGCACACAATGGAGAAGAAATGTGCACATGTCCTCTGCCAGGGAAGAAGTACATCCTGAGGGGAGGTAGTGACTCCTCCACGGTTGCACCCTTAAACAAAGCCCCATTTGCCCCTGTCTAGTTACATCTTTGTTCCCAGGAATAAAGAGCTAAAAGTTTAGATTGGCCAGTAATTTTGGAAACCTTTGCTCTGGAGGGATTGTGAGGGGTATTAAATTAGGTTGGGACTGAAAGTCTGCCTGATGGAGGAGGGGCTCACCAGCAGGTAGATCTCAGCCTCTCCTCCATAGGACATGTGATTAGCTCAGCTTTCTGACTCAGCTAATGATGTCATGACCATTGCCTTGCACATAATGGGACATATCAGAGAAGAAAAATGATTATCATTACAAACATGAGAGCAGCCAACCCAAATGGACTTGGCCTGTCACTCTGTGCTGTAAATGATGGGGCTGCTTCTCTTCCCTCAGGGCTGGAGAAGTACAAAGATGCTTCCGATCTTGGAAAAACCTAGGACTTTAGAGTGTATCCTTCTCAGCAGGAAGAACTCAGTGGAATCCAAGGAGAGCTGCCATAAGGAGGGGCTTTTCCATTCCAAGAGAGGCCTAGCCCTGTCCCTCTGTCTGCTCCACCCACATCTGGCAAGGGCTTCCTCTCTATCATTACCTTGCATTTTAACCTGGACCCAGGAAAAGACATAAGCCTAGGGAACAGCAAACTCACTGAATGGCTGCTATTCCTGCCAGACACAGATTAAAAGTGATTTTTCCCCCCTTAAATTACATTTTATTTTCTCACCAGCTGCTAACTCTCGGGGACAGATTGGGAGATAAATTATCACAGCAGTGAATGAATCTAATTTTTCAATATAATTCACCGTAATTCTATATTTTCCACACAAGATGGAAATAGAGCTGGCTCATTTCCAAAGCTGAACTTTTGCAAAAACACAATACCCCCAGACTCTTGTAGGCCTCTTAGTTTTGAAGCTTTAGACCACGGAGCAGGCAGATTAAAACCTCATCATCCTGAGAGATTAAAAAAGAAACACACAGAATGCCAGACAGGGAGGTATGGAGAGGAGGAAGGAGAGGAAGAGGGAAGGAAGGAAGGAAGGAAGGAAGGAAGGAAGGAAGGAAGGAAGGAAGGAAGGAAGGAAGGAAGGAAGGAAGGAAGGAAGGAAAGAAGGAAAGAGGGAGGGAGGGAGGGAGGAAAGAAGGAAGGGAGGAAGGGAGAGGGGAATGGAAGGATGGAGGGGGAGTGAAGAGAAGAGAAGGCAAGAGAATGGAAAGGAGAGAGGAAGGGAGGAAAAAAGGGAAAGAGGGAGGGCAAAAGAAGGGAGGAAAGGAGGTAGGGAAAACAAAGAAGGAAGGAAAAAGAAGATAGAAATGCAGAGGCTTCTGGGTAAATGCCTGAGGCAAATGCCTCTACAGCCTGGAGAAGGAGGTCTGAGGCAATGAGAAAGGAAACAGTAATGGAATTTGCCGCACACTCAGAGCCTGTATTAACTTCCAACAGTTCTGTGTGGTGTCATGTAGTTATTTGTTATTGTTAGCTTATTGACTAAAGTTTGGTAGTGGGGATAGAGAGAAGAGGCTTTAATCAAGGCCTTGCCTGATCTCTGAATATGGTTGCACTAAGTGTCAACAAATCCCCTTTGGACCATTTTTCTTTCCTGGGGTCTCCCCAGTCAATATGTCTAGAGAAATTAGAAAGGGGATCTACTGTCATGGTTATTTACTGATGAGTCTGCTCAAGACCGCAATTACTAGATCTGGGTCCTGCTGCCAGACTGCCAGCGGTACCTATTCCAGGGCCCTCTGGACCGGGCCACAGGGTACTACTTGGTAAGATGGATGGGCTTCAGCCTCCAGTTCAGATGAGCTTAAATAATTAAAGGAAATGTCAGGCATCCATTACAGGGAAGAAGTAGCTGTCTCTGCCAGACCTCTAGAAGATGCTAGGACTAAGTCTTGCCTTATATCCGCGGGGAATATAAATGATCCAATTAATTCTATATAATTTACAAGTCATCACTTCTAAGGGCCCTGAAGGAAATGATTGGAAACCATAAATAGGGTTTTGTGAACTCCAATGTTGGGTCTCGCTAAAGATGGACAGGGAGTGGTGGTAGCTGGTCAATGGTGTCCATTATCAGGGTGAATTATAGGTAGAGAGTAGTGGTAATTCCTCGGCTAAAGATGGAGCACTAACCAGCAGTATTCAGTTCCTAAGGGGTGGAGGGAAGGTAAATAATGGTGCATGGTGCCTAGCTAAAGATGGAGGGGCTCACCAGTGGTACTCAGTCTGTACCTAAATATAGGGGTAGGAGTGGAGGGCTAGGCCAGCAGTGCTCCATCTGTAGCTTCATTCATCTCTGAACCATTATGCTGCCACACCCAGTGCAACCTGGTTGGGGGTGTATTTCTATTCCCTACTGTTCAGAGGTACAGTGAGCTTTCACCTAAACAGTGACTTGGTTCAATTCAATTGGCAACAAAATAAGAGTCTGCTCTGGGCCCTCAGAGTCTGGGGAGTTGGATAGAACATAAAGGCCATCTAGTCCAATGCATATCTGAACAAAAAGGCAGGCTACAAGATACCAAAGAAGTGGTCATCCAGTGCTATTGACCTCCAAGGAGGAGAAACACACTACTTCAGAAAGCAACTCAATCCACTTTGGAATCTCTCTCCTTGGTAAGAATTCCATCCCTTATATTGAGCCTTCATCAGCCTTGGCAGTTTCTACCTGTTCATTGCTCCTGCTTCTGTTCTCAGAGGATGAGTTAGGAGCAGAGATGAAAAGCTGAATCTTGAAGATTTTCTAGTCTACTTCCCTATTCCTTTGCTGTTAATGCTGAGACAACCTTCTTGATCTCTCCTGCAGCTCAAACTTGCTCTGAAAAAAAAGAGTCTAGCAAACTCATTCTTCTGAGGTCTAACATATTGAAACATTTCAGGCACCTGTGATTTCACAGGGCTGAACGTTCCTTCTATCGATATAAACCCCAACCCCTCCACACAGCAAAGGCATGAGGGCTTTGTGAGTACTGTGGTAAAAAAATCATTTTTCCTGCAAAATATTTGGGGATGAATTCCCCTAGATTTGGCTAGACTGGTCTTCGTAAAATTGACATAGATTTTATTGTTCAATCAATTAATCAACAGGCCTTTATTAGGTGTGTCAGGCACTGCATTAGTCACTAGAGATACAAATACAAAAAATGAAATAATTCTTACTCTCAAGAACCTTACATTCTTTTCTTTTAGAACTTTTTTCAATTAAGTAGTGTTTATTTTCTATCCTTTGTACCTCATGTTCCAACCCTACAAATGGAAAAAAACAAAAACAAAGACCTTGTAACAAATATGTTCATCCTCTCTGAACAAATTCCTGAATTGGCCATGTCCAAGACTGTGTACCTTGTTCTCCAGCTCTAACAGGGGTCCCCGACCTGAAACTGTCCAGCTTGGTCAGACATGGTAGAGCCTTGAAAGACTCTGGGCTAGTTCCATCCCATGATGCACCAGCAGAATAGAACCTTAGAGGAGGAATACATGACTAATACAATACCCTGGTTTCAGAGAATTGTTGATGGGATCCAACACCTTAAACTGAAAGGGTAGAGCTTGAGTACAGGAGGATGGAAGAATGCTAGACAACAGGAACAACCAAAGAATGGTTGGGATGCAAGGGTTTGGGGGCAGGGATTTTTTTCCCATAAAGGTCCCTGTTTACTCAGTTGAGTGACTTCTAAGGACCTTCCCTACTCTGAAATTTCCCATTTCCAGGATTGGTAACTTCCTATATCTAGCACAGTGCTGAGCAAACAGCAGGCATTTAATAAATGTTTAACGAGTGATGACTCTTCTTCACTGTTGTGGCAATTAAAAAGTTCAAGAGACAATTTCTGGGTAATTTAATCATTTTATTAATAATGCTAGCATTTTAATAAAACAAAGGTCATTTGGCCATCTCCCTCTTAGACCAAAGACAATCATGGCGGCAGGCTTACAACTTATATGCCCTTTTGGAAGAGGAGTGTTCCTGAGGGTAGCCATTAATTCTGATTGGTTAACAAATTAATGAGAGGTAGACTTTACAAAGACAAGTGTGAGTTCACTCCAGTGAGGGGCTGAGAGTGACATCATGTCCCTCTTGGACAGAGAGACTATCCCTATATCCAGACCACCCACAACCTTGAGAAATCTAGACAAAAGGATCAATGTTCACCCAACTGAATGGAATTCACGTTAGACTAGTGATTCCTTGTAATTCTGGGTGGGGTTGGATAGAGGAGGAACTTAGCTCAACCTTCAGAGACAGAGGTCTTGAAATGAGGATAACAGAAAAAGGGGAAAATATGAATCTCCCCAAATCATTGGTCATTAACAGTCATTCTCTCTATCTATCCACCATCTCCCCAGGGCCTGAATATTGGGGAGGGGGGAACAGCACATTGTCCACAACTCCCCTTAGAATGAAGTGGAGATTGGGCCATTATACAACTCACTAGGTCAATTCAAGTAGACAAATGGGACCATTCAATTTAAAAAAATCCACTTTGGGGATAGAATGATCCCCTTCGAGTGTCTACACAGATGAAGGGAGAATCATCTCCACATCCCTTGATATGCTGTGTGGATGTCATAGCCTTAAGACAAATTGTTCTTTTCAGGACCTGAATTGTTTTTGACACATTTTCACGTGCAATAGAAAGCAGCTGCCCAGTGTTTCCCCTGGCGCCTTGGAAGCCAGAGAGATGATTAGATAGTTAAACATACACACACACACACACACACACACACACACACTTCCCAAGCCCTTTTCTATATTTTAAAATCCCCCACATTCTGCATTACCAAGATTCTCTGATCTAGCCCTGATAATAGACACACATGGGCATGGAGACATGTACATGGTCTCACACATGTATAATCTCTCCCATTTTAGGGGCAGCTAGGTGGCACCTTGGATGGAGAACCCTGGGCCTGGAGTCAGGAAGACTCATTTTCATGAGTTCAAATCCCGCCTCAGGCACTTACTTAGCTATGTGACCCTGGACAAGTCATTTAACCCCGTTTGCCTCAGTTTCCTCATCTGTAAAATGAGCTGGAGAAGGAAAGGGCAAACCGCTCCAGTACCTTTGCCAAAAGACCCCCAAATGAGGTCATGGAGAGTTGGGCATATCTCAAAAATAACTAAATAGCGACACGACCTTGAGAAAGCATCTCTCTGGGCCTGTTTCCTCACTGGTGAAATAAAGGGATTGGGTTAGATAACCCCTAAATTCCCTTTTCTGTTTATCATTCCATGTTTTATGACTTATCATCCCTTCTAGTTCTGATATATCAGGTTCGCAATCAGAATCTTACTCCAACTCGGGCAAACCGACCTACTTGCTGATCACTGTCCATGAAATTCCATCACCTACCTCCTTTCTTTTGCCTAGGTGTTGCAACAATCCGGCTAGCAGCTGCTGTTGGGGGGTGTAAAACCAACAGCCAGCTCACAGAACGCTGCAAGCCCAGGTCCTTTTGATCTGCTTTATTAAGGAAAGCAACATTAAAGGGCTAACAATCTTACTTTAATCCAGCATAAAAACATGCTTTACTTAGTTCAGGGGAAAAGACCAGCACCCTGAATTACAGACCAATTACAATTAGTAGTTATCAGCATCTGAGTCTTCAGCCGGGAACGCATTACAAAGGCTGGCCCAGAGTCACAAGCCACTCCTGCTGTGACTCAGAGCTCCAAGAGAGAATGCTAACCTCTGCACTTATATAACCTATTCAGGGCCCTGGAGGGCCTCGACCCTCACCCAGGCTGGGCATGGAAAAGTTCCCCACCCCCAGTATCACATCAGATACAAATCAATGACTCCCAATTATCTCAGTGCTGAGAAATACAAAAACATCCCACTTTATCTGCCCCATTCAAACAAAGATCAGAATCATTAAAGGTCAACAGCAAAAAGTCCCACCTTAATTACTATTACACTAGGTTGTCCCCTATGCCTGGAGCAACCTCCCTGACCGTTTCTACCTTATAAAATATGTAGCTTCCTTCCCAGCCTCTCTCAGGTGCCACTTCCTATAGCAGATCGTTCCTACTCCCCCACTTGTTAGTGTTCCCCACCTGACCCTGATACCATTTTGTATTTACTCGGTGCATATTTGGATGCACAGCCACATATCTGTGTGCCTCGTACGATCTTGTGATTGCATATAAATGCCCCGAGTATGGGGAATGTCCCATTTTGTCTTTGCATACCTGTGCATAGCACGTTGCATGTTAGGAGCTTGCCAAATCAAATCAGAGTTGAGATAATAGAATACTATCTGTCTGATTGCTCCTTTGCTGGATTCATCTTCTACCCCATAAAGATGAATATCCCTTAAGGGCAGATCCTAGACCCTCTTTCTCTCTCCTATCAACATTCTCTTCTTTGATGATCTCGTTCACTCAGTTTTCACCTTGGACTCAATTATCTGCTCTACCAGATGACTCCCATATCCAAAAATAGCCCTACTCTCTTCCCCAAATTTCCATTGCACACCCCTAACCATCTACTGGATAGCTCCACCTGGATGTTCCACCAGTAACTTTATGCAATACATTCAAATCAAGACTCAGAGGCAGCATGGTATGATAGAGTGCTGGAGTTGTAGGCAGGAAGACCTAAGTTTGAATCTTACCTTAGACTCTTACTAGCTGTGTGGTCCTGGGCAAGTCACCCACTTCTCTATTTCCTCACCTAGAAAATGAAAAGGCTGGAATCTGTAGCCAAAAAGTTACCTCTAAATCTATGATACTATGATTTTATCAACTTTTCTCCCAAACTCCTACCTCCTCTAAATTTCCCTGTTCCTCTGGGACAGTACTACTTGTCACCCAGATTCATAAGCTGGGAGTCATCCAAGACGCTTCTCTTTCCCTCAGCCTCCAGAATAAATGATTGAACAAATGAATGAATGAAGTGTGTGTTATGTGCAAAGTACTGTGTTCAATGTGGAGGATACAAATAGAAAAATAAGACTTCTCCCCTGTTATCAAGGAACTCACATTCTAATAGGGGAAACCACACATATGGAAGGTGTCAGGATCAAATCTTGTGGAAAAGTCCCATGGCCCTTAGAGTGAGCAGCAAAAGAGATGGCAGTTCTTCATCCTTAAAGTCAATGACACTGATAAAATCATATTACTTTCTGATGTGACATTTGATAGTGAAAAAAGACTTCGGTGTCAAGAGCTTTTGTATCAAGGTCTTCAGTAGCATCCAGAATGGATCCTCAATTGCCAAGTCTTGACAATCTGACCTCCATGACATCTTTCACATTCATCTCTTGCTTTCCATCCTCTCCTGGTCACCACCCTTGTTCCGATCCCCATCACCTTTTGTCTGGCCTCTCCTAATTGTTCTCATTGCTTTTAATTATAACTCACATACAATCCATCCTAGGGCAGCTAAGTGGCACAGTAGATAGAGCACTGGACCTGGAGTCAGGAAAACTCACCTTCCTGAGTTCAAATCTGGCCTCAGACATTTACTAGCTGTGTGACCCTGGGCAAGTCATTGAACCCTGTTTGCCTCAGTTCGTCATCTGTAAAATGAGTAGTATTCACACACAGGAGTAGTATTCACACAGACCCAGCATAGCTCCTTGAGAACACTTATAACAAATAATCCAGTTGCTGGTGCTCTACCCTTTGGGGCAGGGCTGTCCAATCTTAGGTTTTTATTGAAATGATAGATGACATATTTTGATTTGCAATTTTAGTGAGAGCTCTGTGGTAGCTCGGCTTCATTTACTAAAGCATTTATGTAAATTTTTATGCTTGTAGGCGGGCCACATAAATCACACTGCAGGCCGCATGCAGCCAGTGGGCCACATTTTGAGCATCCCTGCTTTGGGGCAGTGATCCCTGGGCCAAGAATAATGATATGGTCTGTCCCAGGACCTGTTAAGCAGTTCAGGCAGCCCAGTCCTTTTTTTGTTGTTGTTGAGGGATTATAGTCTCCAGCAATCATTCTCAGAGCTGTAACCAGGGTGAGGAAATCAGAGCTTTGACTATGGAACCCTTTAGAGGATGCTGACAACCATCGTAGCATTTCAGCAGCATGGGGACAATAGAATTTAGCTTCTAGTTAGCAAGAATAATTAATTAAAACAGGAAACAACCAGATGGAGGTCTGAGGTGAGCTTTCCCCCCTCCCCCATGCCCTCCTTAATGCAGGTATGTTTCATGCTGCTTGCCCACAGATGGTTTATAGGACTTGCCATAAACACATATGTTCCTAGTTAGTACTCTCATCTCACACACGGACCATTGGAGCTATTCACGCCATACAGAGTCCAACACACACAGAAGACCAGTCTTTTCTCACATTTTAGCAAAGATCATCCAAAGGCAGGGCCCGCTAGCATCTTAGCAAGGGGCCGTCACGCAGCTTGTTGATCGAAGGGCTGGAGGACCCATCATCTCATCAGCTACTTTCAGAGCCCTTCTCCAGGTCAGAGTCCAAAACTTTTCCAGGGGAAGGAAACAAAATTTCTTTCAGTTATGTTGATAATATACAACAAGCACATGCAGTAAGTGAACAGACTAAGCGTTAAACTTGTAGCCTGGAAGTCATGGGTTCAAATTCTACCTCTAACCCTGCATGACCCTGGGTGAGTCCCTTAATGACTTTGGTCTCCCCATGTGGAAAATGGGAATAACAGTTCTTAAAGAGCAAAGTTGTTTTGAGAATCAACTGAGATAAAGCACTTTACAAACCTTAAAACACTGTATAAATGTCAGCTATTATTACAAGGAACCCTTGCAGAGATGCCCAGGACTTTTTAGCACCAGAACCCTGGTTCACCAGTGTGGCCCTGAGAGAAGCACCCTCTCTAGGACTGGCAACCGAATGTTCTTGCTTTTGTAGCCTGCTTCCCCTATTTCTTCCCTGGCCCTGGTTCAGAGTAGCCGTGGACTTAGTCACTGACCTGCCACCCAAGGAGAAGGATTTACCTCTCACCTTTGCAAGCTGGGCCATCTTGTTCTGTGCCCCAGTCTGCTGCCATGCTCTCTGTGGATAGCCTGTTGTTTTTTGAAAGTAGTCAGGCTGCTCGGGCTCCTTGCCCAAATTGTTTCGGATCATGGAGCATAATCCACAGCATGGTTTTGGCACAGGTTGTAAAACCAATTGAGGAGAGAAGGGAGGGAGTGGCTATTACTAACAATGGTACAACTCCCCGGGGCTAGGAGAGTGTGTTAAACTGGACACTGAGCAGCCCTTGTGATGTGTTGCTGGCTTAATTGTGGCAGGGCTGGGGCTTCTGTTTACCCAGAAATAGATTTGTGCATACACACAAAAAAGAATAAATAACATTTTGCCTTCCATCCTGGAAAGCTCATCCTTCCAAAAGGCTCAGAGCTTAATGTCTTACCTTCATCCTCTGGTCACACCTGACAATTGTAGGGTGCCATCAGTGACTGCCTGGCATAACTAGTTCTGTGTGGAGTTCCAGGAGGTACGCTGGACATTGGAGCAAACCAGAGGCTACAGATATCATGGGGCATGTCAGTGATGAATAGAACCTTCCTCATTGGAGCCAGAAGCCTTGATGTGGTTAGAGCCTTCAAGGTTACTGATGCAAGGACCACACCGAGCATTAAACATTTAGCTCTTGGAACTTTGTTCTAGTTGTTATGAACCTAAACTCAGTGATAGAAACCTGGCATATCCCATGATTGTTATGGAAACTGGTGCTCTGGCCTTAGCATAGTGCCTGGCACAGTGTTACAAAGCTTGTTGATTGATTGATCACTCCTCTTGGAACAATTTAAAAGGTCGTAACAGGCTTCCCTGGCCAATGTGACACAATCCTAGCACTGATTCCCATAGGGGAATGGGGTATTATGGAGGACAGGACATGGAAGAGGGTCAAAAAAACCCAAGGATACTAATTCTATCTGGTGGACTGGAAGGATGTGATCTAACCCTTCAGACAGGTACCAAATATAAATATTCATGCCCTTTGATTAGTCTCACTTTTCCACCAAAAACATCTGGATATGCCTTGGCCCTTAGATGTACCAGATGAAAAAGGAATAAAGCCTAGGGAAGAAGGAATAATACTAAAAGAGCTTGGGAGGAGGGGGCAGCTGATGCAATGCTGGCAACACGGGGAGGCTTGCACACAGGTCAGAGGGCTCACACCTGCTCTGGGTGCATAGTTAGTAAGCTGATCTCTTTAGGCATGGCATTTTGCCTGTATGGCAGTGGCTGTTAAGACAGAACACTGAATTGTGCTGACCAGTGAATCTGGCAAAGCCACTCTCCGAGTGGAGAGCACAGGATCATAGAATTTATGGGACTTCAGAAGATCTGGAATGAACCTTAGAAATCATATCATCAAATTACCTCATTCTACAAGTGAAACTAAGGCCCAGAGAAGGGGAATTAGCGGCCACATGTAGTAAGTAGCAGAGCTGAGATTTGATCCCAAGTCCTCTAAGTCCAAATTTGTAGAATAGTACCTGCCCACCTGGAGGGCAGCAGACTGGATTCGTGCTTTATATTTGCTGGAAGGTGGCTCAGGCCTGCTTCTTGATAAGATAAATTCCTTCCCATTCACTTCTACCTCCTTTAAGGCCTACCTCTGATAGTCATTCCCTTTCCCTCTCCCCTTCACCTCCAACTACAAACGTGCTAAAAAAAAAAGAAAACTTTACAAAAAGCCATCCCTTGACCTTTATATTCCATCCGGCTATAGTTCTTCTTTCCATCTTCACACCCTTTCACAGTGAAATTTGTTGAAAAAGTTGTCTATACCTCATACCTGCACTTTCTCCTCACCCACTCTTCTCAATTCTTAGCAATTTGGCTTCTTCCTCACTACCCTATAGAAACTACTACCTCAGCTGTAACCTCCTAATTTCCAATTCCAGTGGTCTTTTATTCACTCTTGGTTCTCTTTGACTGCTCTGCAACATTAGACACCATTAGTCAGTCCTTCCTTTCTGCATACTCTCTCTACAGTTTCTGAAACACTACATGTTTTGGGCTTTCTTCCTCCATCTCAAATTTTTTTTTAATTTATTTTTTTTATTTTAATTTATTTTTAACATGGTTGGTTTTCAGCATTGATTTTCACAGGCGTTTGAATTACAAATTTTCTCCCCATTTCCTCCCCCCCCACTCCAAGATGGCGTACACTCTGGTTGCCCTGTTCCCCAGTCTGCCCTCCCCTC
>CM053622.1:751114362-751143217 GCA_028646595.1 Phalanger gymnotis
AAAAGGGGATGGCAGGGTAGTGGGGTGACAGATGGGAGGGCAGACTGGGGAACAGGGCATCCAGAATATACACCATCTTGGAGTTGGGGGGAGGGTAGAAATGGGGAGAAAATTTGTAATTCAAACTGCTGTGAAAATCAATGCTGAAAACTAAATATATTAAATAAAATTTACAAAAAAATAAAATAAAATAAAAAGAGTGGTCATCTATAGGCTCATAATGCTGGAGCTAGAAGGATCCTTGCAGGTCACCTAATCCAACCCTCCCATTTTACAGATGAATAAACTGAGGCTGGGAGGGGTTCATGACCTACCCAAGAGCACAGAGGTAGCAAGTGGCAGAACCCACAGTCAGCTTCAGAGCCAGTGACACCAAGTTCAGTTCTTGGTCCAGCACACCATGCTGCCTTTCTCATTTGTGGTCAATAGATACTTTGTATTTAATTTAACTTCCCTGGGAAAATTCTATTTGTGCTTGTGTATCCACACACACGAGCATGTGCATGTGCATATGTACATAAATCCAGATCATCATAACGTTTACAGCTCACTCTGATGAATCCCTTGGATCAATATATCTGACACATTTCTCCCCCTTTCCACCCTGAGAGATAAATGAGTCAAACTTTCAGCTGTATCTGGCAATTAGAGAAATGCTAAAAAAAAAAGTACTGAAACTTAAGTGAGTTTGAGCCAGACTGATTTTCTGTCTCCCCAGCTTCAGGGCTGTACTGTGAATACTAAGTACATTCCTATTGTAGCAACATCTTTAGAGCCATCCATCCTATCCTGAGAAGCTGAGCACTGCACCTATAGGAGGCGCCGCATATGCATTACCTACTCACCTTCATCAACAGATGTCATTCTTACCCCCTCCCCCCACCCCCAAACCCTTACCGTGCTTCTATTTCTCAGAGCATACCCCAGAGAAGCTACACTCATTGTAGGCTGCCACCTACATAGATCGTATGGGATGGTTGGTGTGAGGAGCTCTGAAGGGCAGAGTAAATCTAGGAGGGCATAACTAGATTTCAGAAAAATCCATGCAGGGGCAGCTAGGTGGCACAGTGGATAGAGCCCAGGTCCTAGAGTCAGGAGGACTTGAGTTCAAATCCAGCCTAGGATTGGCACAGTGGGTGGAGTCCTGGTCCTAGAGGCAGGAGGACTTGAGTTCAAATGCAACCTCAGATACTTACTAACTGTGTGACCCTGGACAAGTCACCTAACCCCAATTACCTGTCCCTCCTTCCCCCCCCAAAAAAAAAACAATGTAGAAGTTGAATTTATAAGATTGTGGAACTGAGCTTGAAGGGACTTGAAGGGCCAACCATCTCATTTTACAAAAAAAAAAAGGAAACTGAGGTCCAAAGAGGTTAAGTGCCTTGCCCAAAGTCTTGCATATATATCACAAGTGGCAGAGTCAGGATTCAAACTCGGGTCCTGTGACTCCAAGTTCAGCATTCTTTCCACTATTCCACATGGCAGAGGTTTTAGAGCTGGAAAGCACCTCTGAGATAGCCTAGTCCAGCTCCCTTACTTTACAGATGATGAAAGTACAGCAGTTTCTTGAGGATCAGGAGGTCATTCTTTGCAGGCAGTGGTTACAGTTAGAGTATTCTCATCTAATTTTCAGAGCCAGGTGTGTCAGTAAGGCAAAATGGGCTCCTTAGCACTTGAGGAGTTTGACTTTTGTGTACTTTGAGTGAAAGTACTTTCAGCTGTTAAGTGCTAAGCCCCAGGCCCAAAGCCCTATCAGGTGTGAAACCTGTGTGGATGCAGATTGATGACTTAAGAGGGGCCAACTGGGGAACCAATGGTCTCTGGTCGGTGAGGTGGGGCTTGAGAACACCAGAGGCTCGGCTGCGAGGAAAGGGGAGCCAAGAGACAACTACAGCTGAAGCTGAAGCCGAAGCAGGAAGCTGCCGAAACAGAGCCGACCCGTGTGTAGATCCAGCAGTGAGAGCAAGGACTTGAGGCCAGTAAATATGATTTGGCTAAATACTATCTTGTTTTTCTGTGGCCTCCTGGTTACTCTTGTGAGGCAGGCTTACTGAGCCTGGAGTCTTTTTGTCAAGATGTCAGAACGGGGAGGCTGGTTCGCAGATCTGCTGCTGTGGGGCCTAAATAAATGTTTTGTTGCTTTCTACTTAGAGAATCTCTCATACGTTGCGATTTCGAACCATTCAAACATATACATGATTATATTTGAGATTATAAATTCGGCCTTCCTACTATACCAGGAGAAAGGGAGCAGGAAGTCAGGTTCCAAGACGCAGACAGCATCCTGGCCCTGGCATCTTCTCCTGTGTGTTCCCCCGCCCCTTCCCACCTTGCCCTCTAGCCCCCCACCACCTCTGCCAGAGCTGCCCTCACACAGGGAGTTCCTCTTCTCCCTGTCCTCAAGACCTTTCTGTGTCTTAACTCATGCACTACTACCAGCTCACTGCTCAGGCTGGTTGTGCTTGTGGTAAATGCAACAAAATAAATTATAGCAAAAGGCCACAATGGGAGGCGATTGAGGCAACATGCAGTTCCTGTCCATTTCTCTCTTCTCTGCTGCTAATTATGTCCTGTCTCCTCACAAATTACAGCTATTCCTTGGGTTTCACAAAACCCCAAGTGGACATTTTGTTTTGATTGTAATGTCTTGTTTTCTCTCACACAGTGAAGGGGGAGAGAGTGGGGAAGCAGGAAGGTCACACACTGTGTTTGGTGGGGAACATAGAACCCACTTTAGAGTTCAAGGCCCCTGAGAGAAATTACGTCTTTTGCTTCCAAAAAGCACTTTCGGACACATCGGGAGTTTGAGAAGAGCCCTGCTGTTCTTAAGCAGTCTGACATTTCCCTGGGCTATTGCTACCCAACAATGCTGAATCGCCAAACTCTTGGGATCTTTCAAGAGTCCTTCTCTTACTCTGCATCCTGAGGCTGACAGAAGGGAGTTGTCATAATCCCATTTCACAGGTACGGAAACTGAGGCTTAAAGAGAGGAGCTATGTGTCCTTCAGCCAGAGGTGGAATTGGAACTTGGGGTCCTAGGGCTGCCTGCCCTCCGTTTGACCATCTGAGTCCTGGTGTCTCTCAGAATAGACAGAGATCAATCAGGTGTAAATGAGGTAGGAAGCAATCGATTGTCTTTCCCTGAAAATACAAAGAGATTTCAATTAGAGTGCCTGGTGGAACAATCTGACTGTGTACCCCAAAAGAAGATACTTGAAAAGAAACAAGGGTACAGCTGGAAGCACCTATCAGGGTCACTTCATCCATCTCCCTGCCTCGAGGCAAAACTGCACTTAACTCTCCCCCAGAGGAGAGACCTTCCTGTCCTGCAGCTCCTTCACTGCCCTAGTACTGTCAATCACCAACCTTACAGTTAGGACAGGATGCTTTTGCCTGTGACCTAATTCCAACCGACCCCCACCCCCACCCCCACTGTGACATCTACTTCTCTCCTTCATTAACCTACCAAAATTCATGCTTTGGAACTAACACTTGGTCACTTCCTTCCCCATAGTTTCCAATTATAAGCAGAGTTATAACTAGGGTGGGGCAGCTAAGCCTTTTCCCCAGATCACCAACATATGGAGAAGGTATATTTTTTTTTATGTCACTGCCATTCTCATAATCTCAAGCCTCATTGTCTCTTGACAGTTAAATACCTCATGGGCAGTTGGAGGGGAGGGGGGATAGAGCCAGGAAGTAGGTAAGGAAGCAGAATTGTGAGGCACAGGGGAAAGGCACAGGAGTAAAGGACAAGGGGGAAAGGGGAATAAAGGGCCACTCCTTTTCCCAGTGTAGCCACATCTGTGGGCAGACTCCTCTATGCACATTATTCTCTATTATTCTCTATGCTGCAATTTCCACCATCCCATGCCTCAGGCAAAAAAAAAAAATTCCCAGTTACACCCGTTCTCATGAACATCTACAGAGGCCAGAATTCACTTAGCCTTTTGCCATGGGTCCTATTTTTACCTCCTTCCTCTGCTTACTATGTCCAGCCTGGGCTGTCACCACTGAAGTGCCATTCTATAAGTGAATATGATTTCATGGCTTTCTGATGGTGGGCTTTTCTCTTGGGGGGGGGGGTGCAATGAGGCATAAATAAGTATAGCTGATATAGGTACAGGTCCTTGAAGTTTGCAAGGCATTTTATGTACTTTAACTCATCTGAGTCTCATAACATAGCTGTAAGGTACATATTCCTTATTTTATTGTTGGTGTAACTTTATTACTATTTGGTAACATCACTGATCTTACTTGTCTTTTTTTTCCTAGCACCTCATGCAGAACCTGGCACAGCATAGATGGAAGACAGAGTGCTGAAGTTGTAGTCAGGAAAACCTGAGTTTGAATCCTTCCTCAGGCACTTACTATATTAGCTGTGTTACCCTGGGCAAGTCAGGTAAAGTCTGCTGCCTCAGTTTCCTCATCTATAAAAAGGGAATAATGACAGGACCCACTTCCCAGGTTGTTGTGAGGATCAAATTAGAAAACATATGTAAAGCACTTTGCAAGCCTAAAGTTATATGTGTGTGTGTGTGTGCCTATACATATATATACACACACGTATGAACCTTGCTCTCCAAACAGACTACTTACTACAAATATGAAAGGTTGTTTAGGTGAATGGCTATCAGGAACACAGGGCACAGAATGCCAGAGCTTCATGGGTCTCACCCAATAAACCTAGACCTTCCATGCCCAAAACCATTACCAAGAACTCCACCCCCAATAGAGTATAAGCAGATACTATTTTTATTTTGTCTTTGTATCCCCAATGAGTATCAGTGTCTTGCACACAATGGATGCTTAATAAATGTTTCCTGGATTGGACTGGCTCTGTTTAGGAAAAAGATTTCTCTTCAAATACCAATACTGAGCGGTCCTGATTAAGCCAAGAGGAATAGGAGACCCTGAATTGCTGTAACTGTCTATCTATCTAAGGTTTCCCAGAGACTAAGGCCATAATAGTAGCCAGGAGGGCTGCCTCAGTCTGAAACATGCTCTATATGCACTGACCCCTCTCAGACAACTCTCACTAAGACCTCTCTCCCCTACACCACCTCCACTCTGATTACTCCTGCTACAGATTTTCTTCCAGTTCTATCCAGCTGGTAACCTCATATCAATACTAGTCTGCATTTCCCAAATATGAGGGTCCAATTGATTCTGCAGGGGATGACTAGATGGTGCAGTGAATAGAATGCCAGAATGAGCAAGAGAAGGGAATGGCAAACCACTCCAATATCTTTGCCAAGAAAATCTCAAATGGGGTCATGAAGGATCAGACACAACTGAAAAGACCCAACAACAACAACAGAATGGATCCTGTGAGAGTCCTTATCCACCGTGGGAGGGGTAAACTCTAGTTTTTTGGTAAGGCCATTCAGAGTCTACCAAATGCAGCTGAGTCAGCCTGCTCCCTTCTGTGTCTCATATCTCTCAGCAGGTCACCTTTGCCCAGAGCTGTCCAAGGTTCTGCAGCCGCCTCTAGGTTTGCTTCTGGGCTTTGGATTAGTTGTATTCAGTTCTCCCAGTGCCCAGACTCTTTGCTTTCTTGCCTCCTGACCATCCAACCCTGCCACCACATATTTCTGGTGCTTATGTCTAAGCTCATTTCAGCTCTCCAAGAAGAAAGAATGTATCCCCACTCCCAAACACTGTCTCTGGTTCCTGAATCATAGAATTCAGAGCTGAAAGGGATCTTAGAGTCATCTAGCTCATCTTTTTCATTTTATAGATCATAAGACCATAAGATTACAGATTCAGATTTAGAAGAGACCTTGGAGTAATACCTAGTTCAAGTCCCTGATTTCATAGATGAGAAAACTGAGGACCAGAGAAGGGCAGTAGAGTAAGTAGAGGAAGGAGGATACAAATGCAGGTCTTCCAGCTCTAAATTCCTGTTCTCTCTCATATGCTACACTTTCTTTGGATGGTATAACCTAGAAGTAATGACTAGAGGGTCACTGAGTCTGTCCTTTTGCCCCTAAAATAAATTATTCCTGAGTTACTCAGAAGCAGCCTCAAAACACAGCAGCCTCAGGGACTAGTATCCCTGTCAGCTTGGCAGTGAAATGCATTTTCTAAGTCTCCTCTTGGAAAGAATTTGACAAATTAATCACCCTGTTCTTAGTCCTTAACCCCTCCTCTCCCTTAATCAAATCCCCAATGCCAATCTGAGGAGTCTGTCAGCCTTCCAGAATACTGGTTTGACGGTCTCTTGCACCTGGAACTCATCTGCAGACCCACAAAACCTTGGCATTCCTCTTTCTATGTCTCTGATGGTTTTTGGCCTCAGAAGTCTCTCTCACTGGTATTGAGTGCTGTGCTAGAGAAGTAAGGTTCAAATGTGTGAAGCATGTACTGAATTAAAGACTCCAAATCGGCAGCAGAGGTATTCTGTGTCCGGCAGCAGGCTCCAGCTAAAGTAGAGTCTGATTCCCAGTTTCCTGAGTAAACTTGCATGGCATTAAACTTCTCTATGCCTGTTTCTTCATGTGCCAAATAACATTACAGAAAGTAATGTTATGTACTGGAAAGAGCATAGGATTTGGAATCAGAAACCCTGGACTCAAATCCCATCTCAGACCCTTAAAATCTGTGTGACCTTGGAGTCACTTTACTTCTCTAGTCTCTAGTGTCCTCATCAGGTAAATGAAGATATTTGCATTATCTACTTCACAGAGTCACTGTGGGGAGAGTACTTTATAACTCTTAAAATGCTGTGTAAATATGAGTCCATTATTATTCCCGGGAGGATGTAATCTCTTTGGGGTCAAAGACTACTTCACTTTTAAGTTTGTGTTCTCAGTGTCAAGCACAGTGCCTTGTACCTTGGAAGCACTGAATAAATGTTTGATGAATTAATGCATCTTCCCTGTTCAACACTTTAAAACTGCTTTTCATCATCTCCAATGATCTCTTCTTTTGCTCCAGTCTTTGAGGATGAAATGTCCCTCTTGCCCAAGGCAACCTTTCAACTTGTGCTCCTGATCCTATGTTCTCTAGTCCCCTACGAGCTTCCCCCTTGATCATTCCCTCTCTTTCTCTCATCCTCAGTCTCTTCTTATCCACTGGCTCCTTTCCCACTGATTACAAACATTGATTGACAAATCTATCCCATCCTAAAAGTACCTTCACTCAACCCTGCTATCCCTTTAAACTATCATACTATAGCTTGTCCCACTTTCACAGATAAACTAGAAAGTGTTGTTTGTACTTGTTTCTTCCATTCCTTCACCTCCCACTCTCTTCTCAACCACTTGCAGTCTGCCTTCCAACCCTACCACTTGTCTGAAACTGCTCTCCCCAAGGTTACCTATCAAAGAAAGATTAAGTGCTAAATCCAATGATTCTTTCTTCTCATCTTAAGTGCCCATCACAGGAGCTTTTAACACTGTTGACTAGCCCCTTCTCTTGGATATTCTTGTTTCCCTTGGCTTCCATGACTCTTTTGGTCCTCCTCCTAGCTAACCATCCCTTCTTAATCTCTTTTGCTGGATCAGCAACCTGCTCCCACCAGCTCTGTGTGAAAGTCATCCAAGGTTTCGCACTGGACCTTTTTCTTCTCTATCTGCACTCTCTTTTGATGAGCTCATCATCTTTATTATCATCATCATCATAACTATCACCATCATTATCATCTTTATGTAAGTGACTATGAAATCTAGCCCTAGCCCTAATATTTCTTCTGACCTCCAAACCCACATTATCAGACACCCACTGACCACCTTCATCAAGATGTCCTGTAGGTATCTAAAGCTTAATATATTCAAAAAGTAACTCATTACATTTTCCCCAAAACCTATATATCTTACAAATTTCCTTGTTTATTTTGAGGGTACCACCATCATTTCAATTACCTAGGTTCACATCCTCAGAGTGATCCTTGACTCTTCCTTCCTCCTCACGCTCCTAACATCCAATCAGCTACCAAATCTCATTAATTCTCTCTTTACAATAATACCTTTCACATCCATCCCCTTCTCCACTTACTGAGCCACTACACGAGTTTGGTCTATCATAATATCTTTGATTTGCACCCCATTTCTGATCCATCTTCCATACAGTTATCAAATTAACATTTCTACATTGCAAACCTGACCCTTATTCAAATATCTTCAGTAGCCCCCTGTTGCCTTTAGAAAAAAATAGAAAATCCTCAGGCTGGTATTTAAAGCATTCCATTTTCTAGTTATATGTCATGTAACTCCCCTTTATACACCCTATTCTAAGTGACCTGCTAGTTCCCCATAGAAACATCCAGTCTCCCATTTCCATTCCTCTTCACAGGCCATCTTCCTTGTCTGAAATGCTCACATGACTCTCTCAGAATCCCCATTTTCCTTCATAACACATTGCTAGTACATCTTACAAGAGGCCTTTCCAATTCCCGCTAGTTGGAGTCCTTTGGGTTTGAATTACTTTGAATTGTTTTGTACATACTTTGCTTTTTCCTATCTTTGTATTTACAGGCTGTATCTTCCCAGCACAATATAATTTCCTTGGGCAGACACTAGTTCATCTTTGTCTTTTTTGCCCCAGCTCCCTCCATATCACCTACCACATAGTGAGTTTTTTAATCGGTTATATTAAATTGACATTATTAATGCAGCACTAGTGTAACATGCTTTGGAAGGGACATTAAAATGGGATCAATGGGTTGCATTGAGGATCCCCGTTTTCTTTCCCTTTCACCCAGAAGTACTCCCCCCTCGAAAGTAGTAAAACCAGTTTATGAAATGATTGGCCAGAACTAGGAGTGCAACATGGCCAAAGAGCTCCTTTTGTCTCACTACAGCTCCCCATTTCACATATGAGACGCACCCACAATCATGGCTTACTGGCCTCTCCCCCAACTGAGCTAACCCACCACATTTACCTGATATATGAAAATGAAGATTGTACTGCTTGAGCCAGATCACTATGGCTGAAGAAAAGAGTAATATAGGAGTCCTCAGTGGGTTATCCAAGCTCCAAATGCATTTTTACATAAACCTTTCAACTGAGTTAATATTTACTGAGCATCCACTATTTGTAAGGCCTTGTATGGGAGAAAGACTAGCTCTATCTTTCAAGGTACTCAGTCTAGTTGAAAAAATAAGACATAAATGCCCAATGAGTAGGATAGACAATAGACGAGGAGAAAAGCGATGTTACTCTAGATTTGGTAGCCACAGAAGACTTTGGGGGGGTTGAAGACTAGGATTTGGTTTGAGTCCTGAAGGACTTAGTCAGAGAGGAGAGGAGAGAGAATTCCTGGTTGAGGGTTTGAGCAACTGTAAAGAGGTGGAAAAGCATTTTCAAGGGACGATAAAGATACTTCTTTGAATAGAGGAGAAGGTAGAGTAGAAGGAGGTAGAACTGGAGGGGTAAGTTAGAGTCAGAGTAAAGAGGACCTTGAGTTCCAAGATAAAGAGCTTGAGCATTGTCTAATGTGCAACTGGGGAGCCACGAAAGGTTCTTTAATGAGCAGTGACATGATAATAGACTTTAAAGCTCTAAGAAACCTTGGAGATTAATTGGTCTAGTCTCTTCATTTTACAGATTAGGAGACTAAGGCCCAGAGGGATGAAGAAGCTTATTTAAAAAGTTGTAAAAAATAATGAGTAGTTATGTCAAGACTCCAATCCAGATCTTCTGGCTCCAAATCCAGTGATCTTTCCACAACACTACAGAGTGATCATTTAGGAAGGTTATTCCAGTAACACAATGATTTCTCTCTCTTCAAATTCCTCCTAGCACTTTATCTATACTCCTCTACATTTCTCTCATTTTGACTTGTACCATAACAATTTATATAGCTGTCTTTTCCTTCAGTGCAGGTTTCTCTCTATGGCCTGTTAATCACTGTTATTCACTATTGAATACTCTTCTTGCGGATATGCCCTCCTCTCTGGGTTTCTAAGATACACCTCTCTCCTTGTTCTCCTCCTATCTGCCTGACTGCTCCTCCTCAGTCTCCTTTGCTGGATTTTCATTCAGATCATGCTCAATAACTTTGGGTGTCCCCCGAGGCCCTGTCCTGGGCCTTTTTCCCTTCTCCCTCTATACTATCTCACTTGGTGATCTCATCATTTCCTATGGATTCGATTATGATTTCCACACTGATGGTGCTCATATCTATTTATCTATCCCTAACCTCCTCTTAATTTCTAACTGCCTAGTAGACATCTCAAACTACAGATGTATCATATCTCTTGAGATTCAAACTTAACATGTCCAAAACAGAACTCATTATCTCCCCTTGCCCCAAACCCTCCTCCCTTCAGAATTTTCTCATTACTTTTGGGGGCATCATCATTCTCCCAGTCACCTAGGCTTACAACCTTGGTGTCATTCTCAGTTCCTGACTTGCATTCACCCCTGTAGTAGGAAGGCCGAATTTATGATCTCAAAGAGAATCATATATATGTCTGAACGGTTCAGAATCATTAGATATAAGGAATTCTCTAGGTAGAAGGCAGAAAGATTAAAACATTTATTTAGGGTCAACAGTAGCAGACCCATGAACCAGCCTCCCCATTTCGACACTTTGATCACAAGCTTCCAGGTCCAATAAGTCTGCCTCACAAGAGTAACCAGGAGGCCACAGAAAAGCATAATGGCATTAAACCAAATCATATTCATGCTACCAGTAAGAAGATCACAAACTGCCCTCAAGTTCTTGCTTGGCACTCCTCGGTCCACACACGGGTCGGCTCTACTTTCGGGTCAGCTCTGCTTCCACAGCTCCTGCTTCAGCTTCGGCTGTAGCTGTCTCTGCTGCTGTCACCGCCGCTTCTGCCACAATCTCCAAGCTGTGTCCCAGCTAGCTGACTGCTTCCTCTCTCCTTCCGCTCTTAACTGCTGTCACCAACTGCCTCTCCAACTGCCTGTCCAACTGCCTCTTAGCTCTGCTCCAACCATTCAGCAAACTCCTCCCACCACAGGCTTCTATTGGCTCCAGTCCTAGTCACTCCCCCCAGGATCCTGGGAAGCTCACATCCACATAGGTTCCACACCCAACAGGGTTCTGGGCCTGGGGCTTAACACTTAGCAAGGCTCAACGAAATACACTGAATTACTCAAAGAAAACAAAGACCATTTTGCTTGTCAACACAACCCCACATAGCCTGTCTGTTGCCAAATGTGCTTTCACAATTTCTTATCTACATCCCCTTCTCTCCATCCACCACCCTGGTCCAAGTCCTCATCACTTGACATTTGGACTACTACAATATCTTCTTCTGGTTGGTCGCCCTACTTCAAGTCTCTCCCTACTTCAATCTATCTTCTACTCAGTTACCAAATTGATTTTTCTAAAGGGAAGGTCTGACATGCTGAGTAAATTGCAGTTGTTCCCTATTACTCCAAGGTCAAATATAAAATCCTCTGCTTGACTTTTAATGCCCTTCCCAGCTTGTCGCTTTCCTACCTTTCTAGTCTCTTTATACTCTATTCCTCTCTGTGTATTCTACCATGTTGTTGGGTACACCTGGTCCTCCATCTCCTGACTGTGCTTTTAATCTGGCTGTCCCCCATGGCTGGAATGCTCTCTCTACTTACCTCCTCCTCCTCGATTCCCTGCCTTCCATCAAGACTGAGCTCAAATCTCTGCTTCTACAAGAGGCCTTTTTCAGTTCTCCTTTCTGTTTATGCCTTCCGTCTGAGATCCCCTCTCCTTTATACTGTATAGATCTAGTACGTATGTAGTTATTTGAATGTTATCTCCCTCACTAGAACTAGTAAGCTCCCTGAGGTCAGGAACTATTTTTGCCTTTCTTTGTAATCCCAGCCCTTTGCACAGTTCCTGGCACATAGGTGGTTGTTATCCTTCATTCTCGAAGAGGACCAAAATGACATCACTAGGTTAGAATCAAGTTTCAGTGTGTCTGACTGTGACTGATCAGACCAGTAGAAGCTTGGAATGTCCTACCACAGGTCAGGCACAAATAGTCCATGTAAACATTTGGATGGATTCTTTAAATCTGTACATCTCACATTTATCTTGAGCTGCTCCAATTCTACTTTGCTCATAGAGCACAGCACCTTCACTGAAGAGGGCATGCCATACTGAGAAAAGTTCTTAAGAGAAACCTTGAGAGTGTCCTTGTATCATTTCTTCTGACCACCATGTAAGTACTTGTCCTGTGTGAGTTGTCCATGAAACAGTCTTTTCAGCAAGCATACGTTTTGCATTCAAACAACATGGCCAACTCATCAGAATTGTGCTCTCTGAAGTAGGGACCAGGCACATAGTATATGCTTAACAAATGCTTCTTGGTGGTGGTGGTGATGATGATGATATGATGATGATGATGATGATGTAACCTTCTTGAGAGCAGGTCCTATGCTGGAGCTATCTTTGTATCTCCATGCCAAGCACTCATTCTTTTACATGGTACATGCTGCATAAATGTCTATGCAATTGAATTGAGCATGTATAGTGTAGATTAGAGAAGATAGAGACTAAACAATGGGAGACTAGTTAGGAGATTATTACAATAATTTGAATAAGAGGTAATGAGGGCTGAAACTAGAGAAGGTAGGGCACATCACACTGGACAATAAGCCCAAGAGGACTGGGAAGGATGCCAGAAGCTAGGAAGCGATGAGTCAGAGCACAGGCAAGCAAAGGAAATCAAGAAGGCATAAGTACCAATGTTCTGACTCAGATCGGCTCCCAAGTCCATACAGAAGATCAGCAGCCAGGTGTCCAAAACCCAGCACAGGCACAGGTACCAAAGATTAGCATAGGTATCAGCAGGAGATTGGGGGAGGCTGGGAAACAGGGGACAAAGGGATTGTGCTTTAGAATTGCCTGCAGACTGTTCAACCCTGAGCAAGCAAATTCATCCTGATAACAAATGAGTTAGACCTTCACTCAGAAGGCATCACAGAGTCTCCATGTTAGTTGGGACTGTCCATGGCATCATCTGAAGAACATTTTAAACTCCTCCTTTCTCTGGATATTCTATTTCAAAGCAGCAAATTGGACATCTACTTTTGTTTCCACCCACACTTTCCTAAGGATTTTTACCCTTTTTATTGACATAGCCTGTCAAGAAAGTCACCATTTCCTTTCCTATTATAAAGTGTGTTTCTTGGAGAAGGTGGCTTTCTGAGGTATGTTTTAAATAAGGATAAAGGGGATGCTGAGATTATGTAAAGTTTGGGGTGGGAGGAGGAGGTAGATAAATCAAGGAAGCCATTGTTGGATGACATCTCCTTCTCTGGTTCATTATCCTGCTCCTACCCACTAAGTGTGGGTGTTCCCAAAAGCGCTACCCTTGGCCTTGCTCTCTCTCTCCAATCTCTCCCTTAGCAATTTCACATAATTATCACATGTATGCAGATGAGTCTCAAATCTATATCGCCAACCTACATCTCAGACTGCTTGCTGGTTATCTCCTGGAAGCCCTTAAAACTCAACATATCCCAGACTGAATTCATCATCTGTCCCTCTTTCCAATTTTCCTATGTTTGTTGATATCATTTTTTCTTCAGTCATTGAGGCTTACCTTGAGGTCAGCTTTGATTCTTCCCCTTTCTCATACTATATATCCAATCAACTGCCAAGTTTTGTTGATTCTATGGACACAATATTTCTGGCACTGCTCCTTCCTCTCTACTCACATGGCCACAATTATAGTACAGGTCATAATTACCTTTGGCCTAGAATATTATAATAGCCTCATAACTGATCTCCTGCTCTTTGATTTCTCTCTCTCTAATCCATCATTCATTCAACTGCCAAGAAAATCTTTCCTAATGCCCAGATTTGAGTATGTTGTTCCTGTGTCCAAAAGCCTTATACAGTTCCCTATTGAATCTAGGACAAAAAAATCAAATTCATTCAAGGAACTCCACAATACAACTCTTACTAACATTTCAAGTCCTATTTCACATTATTCCCCTTCACATATTCTCTGAACTATCAGCTATTTTCCAATGTCACCTTGTCAATCCCTTTCATGCATTTGCATAGGCCTCCATGCCTTAGAATGCACATTCTCCTTCCTTCCACCCATTGAAATGCTCCTCTTCTTTGAAAGAGCACTTTATCTGGAGTCAGAGAACCTCATTTCAAATCCCTAACTCATGTCTGGTTGACCTTAAGTAAGATATTTCACCTTTCTAGATCTCAATCTCCTCATCTGTAAAGTGAAGCGATTGTATTCAATGACCCCTAGAGTCTCTTTCAGCTGAAAATATATGGCTCTAGGATCCTCTGAGTGTTAGATGAAAGACCACCACCTCCATGAAGCCTTCCTCAATAACCCCAAGTGAAATGGTGTATTTCTCCCCACCCCCATCTCTCTCTGTCTCTCTGTCTCTGTCTTTCTCTCTGTCTCTGTCTTTCTCTCTCTCTCTCTCTCTCTCTTTCTCTCTCTCTCTCTCTTTCTCTCTCTCTCTCTGTCTCTTTGCTCCTACTATACTCTATCATTATGCCTTAGTACACATCATTTCCTCCCAGTAGTCTCTAAGTTCCTTGAAGGCAGGAAACAGGGATGAAGCACTCCAAGCATAGAACAAATGTTTATTGAATTGTGGGAGAAGTGATAAAGGAGGGTACTCAATGAGTGGGAAGGATGCTGGAGGCATTATGCTTGATGACACAGAGGCAGCTGTGCTATGCTCAAGCCATGAGTCAGGGCCAAGGAATCTGCCTTGTTTTGCCAGAGAGAACCTGTTGAATCATCCATCCTTCCTACTTGTTCCTCTTCAAAGATATTTAGCTGCAGCATCCAAAGGGAACCAGGGACATATTTTCATTTTCACCATTTAACAAGTATTTGGGTTAAGAAAGAGAGAAAAAAGGAGAAACAAAGATTTGGGCTAGGATCACAGGAACTGATCAATCCCTATTGATTGGAGGGTGAAAGCAAGCTTTCCAGGCATTACACATGCTTGTAAGAGGGATGTATATGAGATTTATGTGCATTCACTAGGAAAAGCAGTGCCCAATGCCCAGTGACCATATGGAGTCCTCTTCCGAAATAAATTTGCATTTCCAAAGGAAATGCAATCTGCACTCATTCTTTCAAATACAGATCTAGCCCATACCTCAAGTGAAGCCCCAGAGAGCATGGCTAACAAGTGTTACCCAACATCTGCTTAAAGACTCTCAGTGGTCCTTATCTTGTTCAGAATCAGGCCATGCTCCTTCCTGACTAGACCCCAACCATGCCTCAGTATATACTCTTGGCCACAGCTACTACCATCCTTTTCCAACTTTAGGTCCCATATGTGTGCTGTCTTCCCCAATTAAAATGTGAGCTCTTAAAAATAATTTTTAAAAAGAATGTAAACTCCTAGAAGGCAGAGACTATCTTGCTTGCTTATATTTATATTTCTAGTACTTAATATAGTGACATGTGTACAGTAAATACTCAATACATGTTTTTGCACGTGTTCATTCATTCATTTATTCATTCAGGGAACTTATCAACTTTTGAAGCAGCCTAGTCCACTTTAGGAAACTCTATTTTTTGAAAAAATTTATTTCCAGGATGGTTTCAGAAAAACCTGGGAAGACTTATATGAACTGATGCAAAGTGAAATTAACAGAACCAGGAGAATATTGTACACAACAGTAATACTGTATGATGATCAACTATGAAAGACTTAGCTATTCTGAACAATACAATGATCCACAATTCAAAAGGACTCATGATGAAAAAGGTCATCCACCTCCAGAGAGAGAACTGAAGAACTCTGTATAGATTGAAGCATGTATTTTTCTTTCTTTTTCTTCCTTTTTGCAACATGACTAATACAGAAATAGGTTTTTCATGATTTCATATTTATTCATGTTTCACATTGCTTGCCTTTTCACTTGGTGTGAGAGAAGCTAGACAGAAAAAAGAGAATTTGCATCTCAAAATTTAAAAATTAATTTTAAAAAAAAGAAAAGAAAATTCTTCCTTCAGTTGGGCCTGGATCTGTTCCTCTGTAATTTCCATTGCTCCCACTTCTGCCCTCTGGAACCAACCAGACAGAACAAATTTAATTCCAGCCTCTTCTGTGGAATAGCCCTTTAAATACTTGAAGGCATCTGTCATGTGTTCCCTAAGCCTTCTCTTTTTCAAGCTAAATAGCCCCAATTCCTTCAACCAATCTTAGAAGTCCCTTCATTATCCTAGGTTCCTTCCTCTAAAAACACTCAAGTTTGTCAATGCCCTTCCTAAAAGACACCTATACTGTCCTTTCCAATTTGGTGAATAACTTACAGCTGAAAAAATAAGGCATTCCTCCTCTGTTCCTTTCCCACATCCCCTTGACATGGGCTGAGTTCTTATTCTTGACTTCCTCCTATATAACCCTAACCCTTTCCTACTTCTCTCCATTGCAGACTATGAACAACCCGAGGGCAGGGATTGTGTATGATTTCATCTTTATATCTCCAGCTCCAAGCCCAGGTCCCTACATGGGGTTGAAATTTAAGAAAACTATTTAATTTCATTAAATTTTTATCTCAGGTTTATTTATATATTTATTTTACTTTTGGAATTTTTGTTCCATGTTTATGTATTTATTTTGTTGATTATTTTATTTGTTCTATGCATTTTATAGAATTTTTATTCCATGTTTATTTTATAGGTTATTTTCTTTATTGAGTTTATTCTGTTGAATTACAACACCATCCTGAAATCTGCTCCTAGGTAAGAAGGAGTCTGAGTCCTAGAGCTCATTTAAAGATTTAAAGACACTAAGAGCCAGAAACAAAAGGCGATCTTTTGTTAAGAAGTCTGCAAAAACACTGGACATCATAGCCAGATCTAACTGACCCTTTCCCTAGACCAGTGTTCTGTTTACTAGACCACACTACCTTTTAAAGAAAGCCTGCTCTATCCTTATTCCACCTTGCCCTCCAGAGGACCCTTATCACTAAATAAGACAGCTTGAATCTGGTCTACCACTGGCTTTAGTCCTAGTAATAGTTAATGAAATGTTTATACATGGTTTGTAATACTTTATAGTTTCTTCTACTCATTCCCTAGAATGTTGGTGCTATAAAGTACCTTAGGGATAAGCTAATATTACCTCCTTCATTGTATATTTCCTTTTCAAGTAAGATCTTACATAGTGCCCAGCCTGTATAGAATATGTGGAATCCTGAAAATCATTCCAAAGAGGACAATGGTTTCAAAGTGTGGGAACCTCTCCCCCTGCCAGGCCTGTCTATATACCCCTCACCTACCATCAATGACCGGGTCTTGTCAATTCCATCTCTACCTGAAAAGGCCTTAGCCTATTCTCCCATTGCATCCTGGGCCATCTCTAGTCATCCTGATGAATATCTGGCCACTGGACCCAGATGGCTCTGGAGGAGAAAGTGAGACTGGTGACCTTGCACAGCCCTCCCTCACTCAAACCAAAGTCAACTGCAAGTCATGTCATCATTTCCCTGATGCCATGGTCCTCTTTGAAAACGAAGGGCAAACACATATCTATCCCCTTCTGTGTTTACTTTCTAGTCCCTCCATTGCAGCCCTAGTTCATTACCACATGCCTGAATGAATGTAACGGCCTTCCTCCCAGTCTTCCTGCTTCTGTTTTCTCCCATTCCAACCCATTCTCTAAACCTCTATAAGATTATCCCTTCTTACAAAGAGTATCATCAAATTCCTTTAGGCCCTTGATGATCTGATGTCTTCCCACCGCTCCAGGCTTCTCTACCATTACTCCCTTCCACACGCTGAACACTCCTGATAAACTGGGCAACTCTTTGTTCCACGAACAGGAATTATATTTCACAAACTGCGTTTATCCTAGGCTCCCCACTCTGCCTCACTATCACCACCACTACCACCATCCGCAGATTTTGTTGAGTCTATTTCCAGACTATCTTTCATATTGGTCCACTTCTCTCTATTCACGTAGCCACCACCCTAATGTAAGACCTCATCAGCTTTCATTTGGACTATTGCAGCAGCCCCCAATAGGTAGTCCTACTTCAAGGCTGTCTGTACTCTCTCCTTAACTCAGCTGCCAAAGCAGTTTCCCTGATCCACAGGCCAGATCATGTCACCTCCCCACTCAATAAACTCCAATGTCTCTCTATTGTCCTTAGGGTTAAATATTATTAGCTCCTCGGGTGACCTTTTAAAACTCTATAAAAACTTGGCCCCAACTTGCCTTTTCAACATTACTGTGCATTATTTCCCTTTGAGTACTCTAAAATCTAGCAAAAAATTGCGTTTTTCCTGTTTTTCACACACAGCACACTTACACCTCTCAGCATTTTGTTTCCTTCAAAACTTTGCTTCTGTAACACCTTCTACAGGAAGCCTTCCTGATCCCCTCAGACATTAGAGCCTTCATCTCCAAACATTTACTCTGTATTGATCATGTGTCTATGTGTATGTATGCATGTATATATGTGTATATATATTATATATACATATATAATATTGTTAGTCATTTTTTCAGTTGTATCTGACTCTTTGTGACCTTATTTGAGATTTTCTTGGCAGAGATACTATAGCAGTTTACCATTTCCTTCTCCAGCTCATTTGATAGATGAGGAAACTGAGGCAAATAGGGTTATGTGACTTGTCCAAAGTCACACCACTAATAAGTGTCTGAGGGCAGATCTGAACTCAGGAAGATGAGTTTTCCTGACTCCAAGCCTAGCACTCTATCCACTGCACCACCTAGCTGCACTATGTAAATGAAGAGAGAGAGACAGTGAGAGACAGAGAGACAGGGTGTGTGTGGGGGGGGTGTCTAGTAAACCTTTGTTTATGTATATGTCATCTTCTCTCCTAATGAGTTCCTTGGGGGAAGGGATTTTTGCAATTTTTTTTTTCTGTATCCCCAGCACATAGTATCCTCTAACATATAGCAGGCACTCAATAAATGCGTGTTGATTAATGGGTCACACCCTCACACCTTTGCTAATGCTGTTCCTTATACCAGAATGTCTTCCCTTCTAATCTTTGCCCCTCAGACCCTGTTAAAGCCCATTTTGAATGCATCCTATCCTATCTAACCTTTGCATATCTCCATCACCCAGCATAGAGCTCTCCCTACAGTGTTAATCTGATTGGATTTTTTTCTGCCTTTCCCTGGGACCTAGAGACAGGCACATGTCCTATTAATGGTGCTCTTCAGGCCCTGTGCCTGCCTCCTATTGCCATGAAGAATTTGAGGGCTCAATAATGAATCCCACTTTTAGATGGGGCTGGTAGGTTGGTTTGCTTATCTATTCATTTATTTATTTCACTGAGGGCCACAATGAATCCATTTTCATCAAAAAGGAAATTGGATTTTGTTGGAAACAGCCTCATTTGCTCTGCCTTGTGGACGTGGATAGGCAGCAGCTCCAGGGGTAGCTGGGAGAAGCAGTCAGGGACGGAAGCAAAGCTTCCTTTCCAGGTTCACTAGGCTGGCTGTTTCTCTCTCCTTCTCCAAATTGTTGTGTCCTCTCATGTCTGGCCTCATGCTTATTATTAAGGGAAACAGCAATTTTAAAACAAACTGATGCCTCTTTGAAAGAAGGCTCTGTCTGACTTCTAGAATGGAGTCAGAGATATGAGTTCCAGTCAATCAACCAAGCCTTTATTAAGTACCTACTGTATGCCAGTCACTATTAGGCACTAAGGATACAAAAAGAAAGAGTCCTTGACACCAAGATGTTTATTCATTTGGGGAAACAGCACTTGTGTGCATGTAAATATAGACACAATGAGTTCAAGATAATTTCAGTGGAGAAGACAGGAGTAGCTGGAGAGACAAGCAAAAGCCTTGTGTAGGAAGTGGTGCATGAACTAAGTTCTGAAGGAAAGCAAGGAGTCAATGGATCGGAACTGAGGAGAGAGTGCATCCTAGGCCCTGGAATCTACACAAGGTCCCAGAGACAGGCCATGGAATGCAGCATTTGGGGGAGCAGCAAATAGGCTATTTTGACTGGAATCTAGAGGGCTTGAAGGCATGAATGTGCAATAAGCCTGGAGTCAGATTGGGAAAGGCTTTAAATGCTACATGGAGGTGCTCACATTTTATTTTAGAAGCCACCGAATCTTACTGAGCAGAAAAGTGGCATAGTCAGGCCTGTGCTTTAGAAATTTCAATTCAGCAGCTTAATGGAAGATGGATTGGAGAAAGGAAGGACTGGAGGTGGGGAGAATAATTTGGAGGCATTTGCAGTTGCCTAATGCAGGCCTGGACTGATGATGGCTGTGGAATTAGGGGAGAGGAGGCAATCAATTTGAGAGAAGCCGCAAATATAAAACTGGAGAGATTTGGCATGAGGGAACAATGACAATGATTCTGATGTTATAAAGAAAAAAGGGAAGAGACTGGGCATTTATATATCACCTAATATGTGCCAGGCACTAGACTACAACACTTTACAAATATTATCTCGCTTGATTCTCACAGCTACCCAGTAAGGGAGGTCCATTTTATGGTCCAGGGAACTGGGGCAAACCAAGGTTAAGTGACTTGCTAAGGACCCCACAGATAGTATCTGAGGCTGGATTTGAACTTCCTGGCTCCATGCCTAGCACTCTAGCCACTTTGCTGCCTCCAGCGGGCAAACCTGGTTAACTAAAAAGAGAGTAGTATCCTCAACAGAAATAGAGAAGATAGGAAGAAGAGAAAGTTTGGAGAGAAAAATAATGAGTTTTGCTCTGGACATGTTGAGTTTGAAATGAGTATGAAGTGTTCAGTTCGAGATGGCCAATAGCAGTGGGAGGAGAAGGACTGGAACTTAAGAGAGATGAGGGCTGGATGTAGAAACCCTGGAGTCATCTGCCTAGAGATGAAGCGTTCACTCCTGGGAGCTGATCAAATCAATGAGAACATGAAAGAGAAGAGAGCCCAAGACAAAGCCTTGAGATACACTCACAGTTAAAGGGTAGGACATAGAAGATGACCAAGCAAAGGGCACCAAAGTGTGCCCAGACAGGCAGAGGGAGAGCCCAGAGAGAAGAGTGTTAGGAGTGGAGCTAGTATCCACAAGGACAAAGTGTGACCACAGGCATCATTCCATCTCTCTGTGACTCGATTCCCTCACCTATTTGGACCTCCACATCTTGATTTCTAAAACAAGGGAGCTAGACGAGATGACCCAAAAGGTATCTTCCAGCTCTAATCCATGACCCTGAGGGATTCTTAGTGTTCAGACTAGGAGAATGCTTCTTACACTGAGTACCTCACAGGGCTGTTGTGAGGAGCAAAACTTGGAAGCTTTGAAAAGAAGCAGCTAGGATAGAATGAATATAAGAAGAGTGAGCCTTAGATCCAGGAAAACCCAGGTGGCTGTGTGACCTTGAGCAAGTCATTCCAGCCTCTCTGCATTTGATTATCTCTGATGAGACCTCTAAGATCTCATAGACTCAAGGCAGCAGAAGGTGCATTGTTAGATGTTTCCTCACAAGGGAGTTCCCCATAATAATGAAGTCACAGGTCCAGTCCTTACCCTAAAGAGCTATACAAAATGCTGCTGCCATTGCTGCTACTACTGTTACTACCACCATCAAAACTACTACCACTACTACTATTTTTACTACCACCACCACCACTACTACTACCACCACTGCCACCACCACTATTACCACCACTACTACTACTACTACCACCAACACCACTACTACTACTACGACGACGATGACTATTACTACCACTACTGCTACTACCACCACCACCACTATTACTACTACTACTATGACAACGACTATTACTACCACTACTACTACTACCACCATTATTATCACTACTACTACCTCTACCATTACTTCTACTATTACCACTACCACAATAGGGAACTGCTTTGCCATTTGGAAAATAGATGTCTTTCTGGTGGTCTGCACAGCTGTGGCCACCTCCTCTTCTGGAGTGAAGGAGATGCTCATCTAGCCAACTATCGTGGAAGTGACTTGTGAGCAACTGAACCTACTCTGAGGCTCAAAACTCCTAATGGGAAAGGAGTTTGCAGGGAGACCCAGGGGGAATCTAAGAGATTCTCTTACAGAAGGTTTTATGGGATAACAAAGGGCAAGAACACTAGAACTGGAGTTAGAGAATCTAGGTTCAAATCCCAACTATGCTATGTACTACCCATGTGACCCTGGTTAAGTCATTTCTCTGAGCCTCCCGGTAAGTGGGTGGTACAGTGGGGTGGAGTGCTATACTAAAGAATCAAGAAGAAGACAAGTTCAAATCCTGCCTTGCACACTTACTATCTATGTGACCCTAGACAACTCACTTAACCAGTTTGTGCCTCAGTTTCCTCATCTGTAAAATGGGAATGATAATAGTACCAACCTCCCAGGGTTACTGTAAAGACCAAATGATATAATATATGGAAAACATTTTACAAATGTTAAAGTGATTTGTAATAGCACTTTAAGCTATTTTAAATATAATAATAGCAATTATCATTCCTTCTTTTTTCTTTTGTACCAGAGGGTCCCCGTATATTGAATTTGCTTCTTTCTCACCCCTGTCAGATATAATCCCTAGCTTTCTTGTGCTACCTCCTCAGAGAGACACCCCCCCCCCCGCTCAATTCTACCAAGGTCCTTCTCACTTGTAAACACTTTCTCTTGCTTATACTGCCAGCATCTACCACAGTGTATGACAGTAGGCAGTTAGTAAGTGCTCGCTGAATTAGAGAGGGAATGAAGAGAATCTTTAAGACCCTTTTAAGCTCTGGATTATATGATCTCCATAGTCTACCTGTTCTGAGACAGATAATGGAAACCAGGTAATTTCTTCCATGTCTCACCAATTGTATGCTTCATCCTGCCCCACGATGGATGACCAGTACCTTCCTGCTCTCTCTGCACTCTCCATGTCACATCACACTCTGCTCCTAAAAAAGAGCTTGTTGCCAATAGGAGTGCCCTTCCTGTGCTCCCTCTTTCAAGGTAATTGGGTCATTTAGCCTCATCTCTCTCTGGGGATTCAGATATCTTCTCCCTTGCTAAAGGGAATTCTGTCAAGGAGCAGGTAAATAAGGGACTGGATTTTCTCTAGGTCTATTACGGGTTGTAGTGATTTGTGTTTGAGTCCCATAAACCCATTAAATTAAGGACTCTATAATGATAGATTCTCTGTCTTATCTAAACTTTGTATTTCCCCCAGTCCTGAGCATCGTTTGCCTCTCAGGCCAATTACTGTCTACAGTAGGCACTTAGCAAATGTTTCTGGATTTGGAGTTTGGCCCTTGGGAAACCTCTTTGCTGGTCTTGCTGGCCCCTTTTCTCTTGGTACCAAGCAAGTTCTGACTACTCCTTGAAGAGAGAGCTGGAGTTCAGCCATATGAATCACACACACACACACACACACACACACACACACACACACACACACACACCTCGATGCATCCCTCCAGTCTTTTGGTGACTTTTTTGATGTTTTAATGCAGAAAGGAGCTAGCCTGGGCTGGGGAGGCTGAATGAAGGGAGCAGAGTGGGGGCTGGGTGAAGGGAGATAGGGAAGAAGTTGAGTGAGGGATGCTGAGTGGGGGGCACTAGGCAAAGGGGGCTAGGTGAGGAGGGAAGAGTGAGAATGGCTGAGTAAGCCAGGCTGAGCAAGGAGAGCTGGTTGAATGAAGACAGTGGAGGGGGCTGAATGAAGAGGTCTAGGTGATGGGGTTGGATGAGGAGGGCTAAAGAAGAAGATGTAGGGTGAGATTGGATGGATGAAGAGGCTTGCTGAAGGAGACTAAATAAGATGAGAAGGACTGGGCAGGGTTAGTTAGATGGGTGATGGAAGATGGATGGAGTAAGGTGAGGGGCTAGGTCATGGGGAATGGATTGGGACAGCTGAGTGAGAATGTCTGAGTGAGATGGGACTTGGTAAAGAGCTGAGCGACCTGGGTCCCTGTGTAATGCCATGCACAGGTAGGGTGGATGTTGATTGTATTTCCTTTATGCTGTAGCTAACTGGCCTGATTCATCTGTGATCAGGGCATAATCAAGGTTCTGTGAGGGAGCGGGCCACCTGCAGGAATCACTAGAGATGAAGAGTAAGTCATGGCAGGAAATTTGGAAGCTGGGTGAATGGGATCCTCAGGCCTCACTCTTCTTCTCTACCCCACCCCCACTAGGAGACTGTGAGACTGTGAATCATATCCAAATGTGGCCCTGACTGGAAGACTCCTGGGAAATTCACAGAATCACCAAGCAGACACTTTGACTCAGGGTTCAGGATCTATTCCCCTTTTGCATCATACTCACAAGGTAACAAAAGCTGGGATGGATGTTGCTGGTTTTGAGGCAAAGATCATTTCAATTCAATTTCAGACTCTCAATGGAAAATCAGTATTTCTGAAAAGATCCGGGAGGGAGATTCGGCCTTGACCAGGACAGAGAGCAAAGGGTACTGTCCCTTGCCAAAGCACAAAGACCCAGAGGGAAGAATAACAAACCCTAAAGACCCAGAGAGAAGAACAGGAAGCACTGGGAAAGCATTAGCCACAGATTGTGATTTAGTTTATTGGGCTAAGCAGGGATCCCATTCCTTTCTGAAGAAAGAAGTCCAAAGGTATGGGCAGTGGCAAACACCTGGGATGAATAATCATAAGTCCAGGAGTCATAGCTCAGACTTGAACGCACTAAGTGAACTTGGGCAAGTCATTGGCCCTCTCTGGGCCTCAGTTTCCTCCTCTGTTCAATGAAGAGTTGGAGAAGCTGGGGCAGAATGATTGGGGCTCTGCCTGAGGCATCAATAGGGGAAGGTCAAAGCAATGATTCTTCCCACTCCACTTGCTGCATTGCCTCCTCTATGTTGCACCCACTATTCAAATTGCCCATTTCTTCAGCTTGTTCTCTCCTTCACCTGACTTCTGGGCTCCCAAACACCATCCTTCTCCCCTTCCACAGTCTCATGACCTTCACAGGGATTTGCCTTGATGTTAGCTGGTCTAGGGACCCTAAGGATGTCTATGCTTAGGATTAGTGAAGAATGGATTGGAGGGTGGAGATCAACTTTGTATGCACTAGCTGCTATGTACCTCAATAAACTCAGCTCTTGCCCTCCCCAATCTTTATCATTCTCTGTCCTACCTTTTCACTGTCTTCATCATCACCATCACCATCATCATTACCACCACCACCACCACCATCTCCTCCTCCTCCTCCTCCTCCTTCTTCTTCTTCTTCTTCTTCTTCTTCTTCCTCTTCTTCTTCTTCCTCTTCTTCTTCTTCTTCTTCTTCTTCTTCTTCTTCTTCCCATCCCCCATACCTGAAATTCTCTCCCTCCTCATCTCTGATTCCTGCTTCCCTGGATTTCTTAAAGTCTCACCTTCTATGAGAAGCCTTCCGCAGACCTCTTCATGCTTGTGCTTTCTTTCTGTTGATAATCTCTGATTTACCCTGTCCTCTTTGTATATAGATATTTTCATGTAGTCTCCTCCAAGACACTGTGAGCTCCTCAAGGAGGAAAGGTTAGCATTCTTCTCCACCCCACACTCTGCCCCTACACTCCTACTTCCAGACCTTCTGGCATCATCACATAGGAACCACTCCACTTTGCATAAATACTTGTTTCTGTGACCTATGGACATCTAGGGCTAATTCCTGCCCATTCAGTAAGTTCTACATGTTGCTCACCATTTTCTCCTCTACTCCAACTTTTCTAATACTCCAGTCTTCCAGTTCTTCAACCACCTCAGCTTGTATGACCTTTGATAGCAGACCATCTAAACCACAAAGGAATGATCATTTCTCAGCTACATCTTACACACACACCCCTACCAGCCCCAAATTAATTTGTCCTAGTGCTGAAATTCCTGGGACATTGCTGGGGTAAGATGTGGTAGTCTATCATGGTCTTTTCTGCCCTGACCCTCAGTGATTCTATGCCTAGAAGGCTCAGTGAAGATCTCATATCGGCCTCTCATCAGCCAAGATTCATCAGGAGAGTGTCAGGGTGTGGGCAAGAGGCTAAGAATGAGACTAGGGATCCCAAAAGCTCCCCAAACCCTATAGATTCCAGGATACTCAGCATTCAATAAGGGGAACCAGTTCTGGTGAAGAGATGAGTAGGTAAGAAAGCCATGGCCTCACTGGACATTCTCTTTTAAAACAAGATCCCAGGCATCAGACTGAAAAGTTTCACTTCAATGTTCAAAACACCCCAAGCCAGTGATCCAGGGCCCAGAGACAGTAGAAATGGAGACCAAGGGGAAAAGGCTCGTGAATCCTGGGCCAGGACTGGCCTGCCAGAAACAAGGAAATGCTGGTTACCCTTCTGAGCACTACTCTCAATGCCAGAATGAGCAGATGTCAGCCGGCCACAGCATGAGCAGCTTGGTTTGGCACATGAAGTATCAATGCCAGAGATAGTCTCAGACCCAAGACGGAGGGGAAGTACCTGCCAATCAGTCAAGAGACAACAAGGAGGCTCAAAGCCTAGGTTTCTCTGAAAGGGATTTAATCATGTTGGGACTTCGTCCCCCCTCCCAGCTTTCCCCTTCAAAAGAAAGCTTTTGAGTTCAGAGGGGTACTCACTCACTCATGGGGGTATGCGGCAGAGACTTCAGACATAAAAGGTCCTCTGCTGTGCATATAGAGAGGGTCCACGAAAGTGAGGGGACCTGAGCAGAGAGAGATCTGAACACTGGCAGGTGATGGGCCTGGAGCCTGGTAGGTGAGGCTGGCCAAGAGGAGAGTCAGTGCCACAGCTAGGGCAATGAAATATATATCAAAGCAGCTAGTTAAAATAGAACATCAATCAAAAGAGAGTGTTTGATTTCCCCCACCAGAGTTGGTTAGCTTTCCTCAAGCATGCTGAGTGAAGGCATCTTCCAAGATTGTACCTGATAATAACTGTACTTAATAATAATTAGATTGTACCTAATAATAATCTTCTACCCCCAAGCTCAGCCAAAGGAAGGTCCTCCATTATGGAACCTTCCAATGGAATCATTCACTCAGCAAGCACTTATTAAGTATCAGCTATGTGCCAGGTTCCGTACCAAGTACCAAGGATACAAAGCAAAATAGAGCCTGACCTCAAGGAGCTTAGATTCTTCAAAGGCAGATAACATGTGCATAGATAATGCATATAAAATAAATGCAAAATAATTTCTGGAGGAAGCATTAGCACCTGGAAAGATGAGAAATGGCCTCATATAGAAGGTTGTTCTTGAGCTGAGCTTTGAAAGAAACTAGAGATTCCGAAACGCAGCGATAAGGAGGGCATGCATCCCAGGTACATAGCAAAGGTATGCACAAAGGCACAAAGATAGGGGGTGAGATTTCACGTAGGGGAGAGGAGCAAGGCCATTCTGCCTAGTTTATAGAGTTCATGAAGGGCAGTGATGTTTAATAAGGTTGGAAAGGTAGATTGGAGTCAGATTGTGAGGGCTTTAACTGCCAACAGTAGAGTTGGAAGGGACACGTTTCTCTCTGAATGAGCCAAGCAGCGATTTATGTTAAGCAGTAGCAAGGTTACAGAAGTGACCTTTGTCAATTCAATATTGACAAAATAAAACTAGCAGACAGAAAAATTGCTCAGGGTCTGTTCCTTCTAGTAAGCCAGTACTGTAGAATTTTAACTCAAATTATTTGGATAATTGTTTTAATTCTATGTTCCCCCTAAGACTGTAGGGTAGAGGTCTCTGGTGGGATCCATGCAGTGGGAAAATTGTTGATGAGTATGCTGTTTGGCTCACCTGCGTACCATAGAGTTCCTCTGAATGTCCTCATATTCAAGGATGTAGTCAGTCAGTCACTAGCATCTTAAGTTCCAGGTACTATACAAAGGCCTAGCTACATTAAAAAAGTATAAAAGATAGTCTCTGCTGTCAAGAAGTTCACGTCTAATGGGAGAGACTGCAAGCAAACAGCTATGTACAAACAAGACAGAGTAAATTAGAAATCAGAAACAGAAAGAAGATGTCAGAGTTAAGGGAGACTAAGAAAGTCTTCTTATAGAAGGTGAGATTTTATTTGACACTTGATGGAAACCAGAGAAGCTGGAAGGCAGATATGAAGAGCAAGATATTTTCATGTATAGGAGGTGGCCAGTAAAAATATGGAGTAAGTGGGAGCGAGTAAGGTATAAGAAGAATAGAAAGGAGGAAGAGGGCAGGTTAGGAAGGACCCTGAATGCCAACAAGAGGATTTTATATTTGATCCTGGAGGCAATGATTGCATCAACTCCAGTCCTAGAGTTTATTGAATAAGGAGGTGATACGATCAGGCTTGCACTTCCAGAAGATCAATTTGACAGCTAAATGGAGGATGGACTGAAGTGGGTAGAGACTTGAGGCTGAGCAAGTAACCAGCAGGCTATTCCAATAGTCCAAGGGTGAGGCGATAAGGACCTGCACCGGGATAGTGGCAGTGTCACTAAAAGGGATATATATGAGAAGTTATGAAGATAGAAATGACAGACTAAGGATTGATCAGATACAAGAAGAAAGAGAGAGAGCGAGGCATCGAGGATGACACCAAGGATGCAAGGATCCTTGGAAAGATAGTGGTACCCTTAACAATAATAGTGAGATTCATAGAGACTATTTATGGCCGACCTATGGCAGAGCCTTCTGAGCTCATGCTGGTCAGACCAGCCATAGCTGGACATACTGTACATTGACCTCAACATCGTGATGCCATTGGTCATCTTTGAGTACGAAGGACAACAACAGTGCAATTAGGAAGAGAAAAGATAATGAATTCAGTTTAGAAATGAGCTTGATAAATCTACGAAAATATCCAGTTGAAGAATGGGCAGTTGGAGATGTGAAACTGAAGTTCAGGAGAGAGGTTAAAGTCAGACAAATCTGAGAATCATCTGCATAGTGATGACAGCTGAATCCATGGGAGCTGATGAAATCATCAATGAGATAGTGAAAAGGAAAGAAGAGAGGAGGGGAGGGGAGAGGAGAGGAAAGGACAGGAGGGGA
>CM053622.1:751143717-751211456 GCA_028646595.1 Phalanger gymnotis
GGAGAGGAGAGGAGGGGAGAAGAGAGGAGAGGAGAGGAGAGGAGAGGAGAGGAGAGGAGAGGAGAGGAGAGGAGAGGAGAGGAGAGGAGGGGAGAGGAGAGGATCCAGGACAAAGCCTTGGCATATATTTATGGTTTGCAGGCCTTACCTAGATGAAGATCCAGCAAAGGAAACTAAGAAGGAGCAGTTATATAATTAAGAGGAGAACCAGTAGAGAGTAATATCATGAAAATCTAAAGAAGAGAGAATATCTAGAAGAGGGTGATCAACAGGGTCAAAGGCTTAAGAGAGATCCAAAATGATGAAGACTGAAAAAAGGCTATTAGATTTGGCATTTGAGAGATCATTGGTAACTTTGGAGAGAGTAGTTTCAGTTGAATGATGAGTTTGGAAACTAGACTATAGAAAGTTAAGAAGAGAGTGAGAGGAAAGGAAGTGAAGGTACCAGTTGAAGCCTTTTCAAGATATTTGGCCCCAAAGGGGAAAAAAAAGGCAAGACAATGGCTAGCAGGAATGGATAGATCAAGTGAGGGGTTTTGGGGGATGGGGGAAACATGAGTACATTTGCAGGCAGTAGGGAAATACCTAGTAGACAGGGAGAGATTGAAAATTAATGAGAGTCAGATGATAAGATCCCCAGTCTCTCCCGAAGGTTCTCCCCTGCTAAGGAAGACAGGATAGAATGGGGAGACATACACATATGGAGTTTTACCTTAGCAAGGAACAGGGCCATCGTATTAGGAGTGAAGGAGAAAGTGGCAGAAGGCATTTTAGTGATATGGGATGAGGTGGAGGAGAAAAGATGGAGGTCTCAGCAATGGCTTCAATTTTTTTAACCTAAATATGAAGCAAAGTTTTCAGCTGAGAAGATGGCAGGGGATCCATAGGAGGAATGAAAAGGTCTGGAAAAGGAACTGTGGTGATTCGGGTAGTGAATCAGTTAGAGAGGGTGGAGGGGCATAAAATGATGGCTTTATCACAGCAAAGGTCCAGTTGAGATTGTGAATCATAAATCTGTAGTAGACACACTGGATGTGGTCTAACCAGGTATGCTGGTATCCTGCCCAGAATCACAGTTAACAGGAGTGGTAGAACCAGAACCTTCTAGTGGTCCACATATTCAAGGTACTTCTGGTAAGATATGTACTCTGGCCACATACTAAAGAGCATTTAAAACAAAGGCTCCTGTTTGATATCCTTGTCCCTGTGATTGGGGGGAAGAGGATGGAGGACTGGAGGGAAGGAAGAACTCATGCCAAAGAAGATTGGTGAATGAATCAGGAAGAGCTATCCACTCAGGAGACTTAAAAGAAACTAAAGTTTCCAGCTTTCTCTTTTTTGAACATATTGGTGCCCTTCAGGCCTTCCCTTTGAGTTCTAGTGAGGAGGAGAAAGGGATTTCCTTCCTCTTCTGCTCCCCAGAAGCAGCTATGGTGACTTTTCCTAGCAGTCACCAGTACTCTTTGGTACATACTTCCTTCATACCATCTCAAAGACTGAGAGATGAACCAGTGGCATCTCTCTAAGCATGCCCTTTAGCAAAAGGTTAGAGCACATATGTCCCTGGAAGTGGAGGTTCATTCAGGTGCAAGCTCAGCTCTGTTACTGATATTACAAAAAGAATCACAAAGTCACAAAAATTAAGAGTTGGAAAAGACCCAAGAAGCCATGAAGTTCAATTTGTATCAGAACAAGAAATCCCTTTACATTATACCCAAAAAATGATAGTTAAGCATTTACATGAGGATATTCACTAAGGGAGAACCTGCCAGCCTCCAAGTTGTCAAATGAGTTTGTATGTAGAATCCACCAGAGGGATGAGGCAAAGAAAAGGGCTGCACAACAGGTCAGCCCGTGAATGGCAGCCCTTTGGCAGAAAGTGACCAGGTTTAGAGACCCTTGATGGAGAGAGGTTGGTCTTTGGGAGCCAAGAGGGGTCACCCTCATTCTGTGGACCCTTGTACCCATACTTGCTAGGAAGCACCGCAAGATGCACCACGGCCTTTACTCAGACCACAATGGCAATGCATCCAGGATTTCAGAGCAAAGCCCTCATCAAGCATGATTCAGAATCAGGTTAGGCTATTTTCAGCTTCAATCTTGTTCACCAAGTCCTGCCATCAGGGGAGACGCAGGGGGGAAAACACCTTTTCAACCCCACTCGGCAGGAAGCCTTGGATGCCTCTGATGGGCTCTTTAGCCACAGCACTTAGAGGCTGCTAATGTCCAAAGTGGAAGGGCTCCCTGTATTAACTTAACCTGATCATGGCCACAGCAACCTAAGCTGGTTTGCTAAATCAGGATTTTTCATTCTTCGTTGTGTGTATCTGGGCATAGGAGAACAATCTCATTAATGCAAACCAACAGGGCAGATGTAATCTCCCTACTCAAACAGCAAGCTCACGAGCTTAAGCTCATGTCTTGTTACATAAACATCCATTCCCCCTTCTTCACTGGCTTTCCTGTGCCACTATTGTAGTCTGGAACTGGCCTTCATCCTCTCAGCAGCTTAATGCAGACCCAGGGGCCAGGGACAGTCATTAAGTCAACTGTAATTGGAATTGCTTATAACAACCTTGTCATCCCAACCCGCCCTCCCCAGACACCCACTCACCCACCCCTCTGCTGGCTGACCAGTCAATCAAATGATATTTTCCAGAATGAATCAATGTCCCAGCTCTGCATCTAATAACTAAACAGAAAGATTGAATCCATTTCTTCTAGGCTTTGTAATTCTGAGCTCTAGACAAATTATGCTCATGGCAGACAGATGACTGGATTGTTCCCAGACCACTGGGCCTCCATGTAAGCCCCTTCCCCTCCACATCTTGACACATCCTTCAAATCAAACTTCCATCAGTCAGAGATGGACAGCATGGATAAATGCAACTGAGGCCAGCAGAGAAGGTGACACTTTCTCCTCTGTTGTTTGAAGAGCAGTTTTTCTAAATGTCTTGACAGCTCTTATTGATAGGAAAATATTCTGTTGTTCTTGTCAACTTTGGAAGCCACCGACTCAATCCTCAAGAGCTGTGTCTCATTCCCATCCCCCAACCTTTTCTCACTGGAGAACTTCTCCCTGTCTGGTGGGTGTCAATAAAATGACTAGTCCAGCTCTGTCAGCCATCAGGATGTGTGGAAAAGGTTTTTTGAGAGAATTACTATAAAAGATGGACACTTTGGCTGGAGAATTTTTTTTCCGTTTTCTGAGAAATAGCATAGAAGAAGAGAGAAAGAGATTTTTGTTGTTGAGTCATTTTTTAGTCATTTCTGACTCTCAGTGAGCCCATTTGGGGTTTTCTTGGCAAAGATAGCAGAGCGATTTGCCATTTCCTTCTCCAGCTCATTTTATAGCTAAGGAAACTGAGACAAACTGGGCTAAGTGACTTGCCCAGGGTCACACAGCTAATAAATATCTGAGGCTAGATTTGAACTCATGAAGATAAGTCTTCTTGATTCCAAGCTCAGTGCTCATCTGTAAAAATGAGTTGGAGAAGGAAATGGCAAACCACTCCAGTATCTTTGCCAAGAAAACCCCAGAATGGTATCACAAAAAGTCAAACACAACTGAAATGACTGAAAAACAAAACAAAATTAAGCCAAACTTATTAAGTGATGGCGATCACAGATACCCTAAGGCAAAGGTTATTCACCCAGGTTCTATGAACTTGTTTTTAAAAATATTTACATAATGCCATTTCGATGTAATTGGCTCCTTTGATAAGCCTATGTATATTTGATTTAATGCATCTAAAACATTCTTCTTAATCTACAGGTTTCATCAGGCTGTTCAAGGGATGCCTAACAAACAAGGTTACAAACCTCGGGGCCCTAAGCCTTCACCTTGTCCATTTTCATTTCTTAACATTTCCGCCATGAGAGGAGGTTCAGCCTATCCATGCTGCTCTACTAAAGTGATAAACTCCAAAGAGGAAGTAGCTATGTACTTGAGTTGAACAGACTCCCAGCTGCTTATTGTCGTTTGCTTCCCCAAGGGCTATAAAGAAATAGTCCAGGATACTCTCCTGAGACTGGTAATAGTGGAGCGGGCATGCTCAGAAGCCAACCCCTGGATGTTTGGACAGGGTATATTGAGAACGGGGTCCCAATTTGTTGGAAATGAAGCTATGTCATAGTTTGAGTTAATGAGTTGTGCTGAGGGCAGTGGTGTGTTTCAAAGTATGTAAGATTATGTTACAAGTGAGTGGTTGGGTATGCCAGGTATAGATCTCTATCAATTTTGGAGTTTCTCTGATGATATCCCTGGGTAAAGCAACGGGGGTGGGGGCGGGGTGGATTTGAAGTCGCCTTGTAGAACAAACTCCAATTTATGTAACCTGGAAACTGAATATTATGGCAGCACATGAGGACAGTCTGAGACAGGAGATGCCAATGGACCCAGAACTTGGAGCGTGTTTACCATCAGTGGAAATAGGAATGGGAACAGATCCTTGGCACCTTGGATGGGGCGGCTGCAGGTGCAACTCAAAAAGAAATCTCAGAAACATTCAGAGAAAGGACCAAGTTTAGCTTATTTTGCAGTAAGGCCCTGAGATTTCTAAGGCAATGCTCTTGTCCCAAATCGCAAGGCTTGCAAATAAAAGTCATTCTGATAAGGGGTGTTTGCATGAAATCCCCTCAGCAATCCGGAGGACAAGTTCTAATCCTTTGTCCTGTGCAGGGCTGTAAAGGAAACAAGTTTGCCTCAGAGGCCTTCGCCATCCTCTCCAAATCAATTGCCTGAATGAAATGAGCTGGCTTCATCCGTTCAGTGATGTGAATCCCTAACAGAAGAGTGGGATCTCTGTTGCTGGGACTGTTGAATAATGGAGGCTTGTGTGAGCAGGTGGGGGTAATCAGCTATCACCTAGACCTTGAAATCTATTTCCCAAAAAAGTGCACAATTTGGACTTGGATGGAGGGCATACCTAGAGAAATATAGCTGCCCAGCTTGGGGGGTGGGGTAGGGTGGAAAGTAGGGGGGTGGGAATCCATCCCAGCCCAACTACTGAGTCTGAGTGATTTAAGCTGTGTCAAGAACTATAGTCAGCAGAGTATACCCTCATGATGGGGAGGGAGACCCACATTGCCGGGCATCCATATGATTTCAGTGACCTTTAAATATACGGGCACTATAACCCACAGAAACCTATAGCAGTAACATATCTGCTTGTGTTCATGAACAAGCCCCCACGGAGTTTGGGAGGGGAGTCAAAAACATTCAGTGAAGAGCCGTTCTCCCAGGCCATGTAGCCTGTGGTGGCTGTGCCATGAAAAAATGATGCCTTCACTTCATTCAAGACTCTTCACTCTTCCCCCGACAACAACTTGAAAAGAGCAAACCTTAAGCAGAGCATAACTCCAAAGGGACATTTGGGGCATGAGCGATCATGGACTGAACTTTTGGAGGATGGGAGGGTGGGGTCGGGGGAAGAACCATAACCCTCCTCATTCATGTTAATCGGTTGCTGGTTCTCACAATGAAATTGAAGTGGAAAATTCTCTTCCCTACTTACAAGTTCCCATTGGTGTTGGCCCTTTCTGCAGAGAAAAGGGTGATACCATATCTGGCCACTTCACGTCTGGCGTCGACCTAGGGGAATTCAGTATTCTGTCTGGTCTAGTCCCCTGCTTCCAGACAAGATCGTGCCTTGGCTTTCAAAGTCCTCCATGATCTGACCCCACTTGTCCAGTCTAGCTTGGATTCCCAGAGCTTTCTAACTCATACTCTCAGCCCCAAATAGACTTCCTGCTCCTGTGACACGTTCATCCCTATCTCAGGGCCTCTGCTTGTACCGGCCCCCTGACTGTAATGTTTTTCTCCCCTTCTCCTTATCTAAAATCTAGGGATGTGATGGAGCCAGCTCTCATTATTATTAATGAGATTATTATATTTTCAGTGTGGGCATTTTTACCTTAGAAATCAGCAAACATTATAAATCAGTACTTGATTTAGTGTTTTTTGATAGTCTAGATGTAAGAAAGTGACAGAGGAAATGTACATAATGCAAATTAAACTTCAAAGTGTGCCATGGGCACATTTTTTTCCCCTTAGATTGTTGTTCAGTAGTTTGAATTGTGTCCAACTCTTTATGACCTTATTTGGGGTTTTCTTGGCAAAGATACTAGAGCGGTTCACCATTTCCTTCTCTAGCTCATTTTAAAAATGAGGAAACTGAGGCAGGCAGGGTTAAGAGACTCACCCAGGGTCACATAGCTAGTAAGTGTCTGAGGTCAGAGTTGATCTCAGAAAGAAGTTTTCCTGACTCTAGATCTGGTGCTCTAACCACTATGCTACCTAGCTACCCCCTCTTTTTTTTCCCTTAGAGCCGATCGTTAAATATTTATCTGCATACCTCTGTTAATCCTACCCATCCTTCAAGACTTAGCTCAGGTCCTAGTATTTCCATGAAGCCTTCCTTGATCAGTCTGTGTCACTGATTTCTTCATTTGCCAAATTCCTATTACACTTGCAGTCAGGAAAGTTGGGTCAATGCAATAGACGAAGTACCAGAGTGAGGAGACCTAGGATTGAATTCTGACTTTGCCACTATCTGCGATGATGGATGACACCTATCCTACCTACCTCTCAGGATCGTTCTGGAGAAAGTATTTGGTAAACCTTAAAGCACTAAAGACATGTGAGTGAGTCTTAGCATGAACCTTTGTTCTCTGATTTAGTTCATCTTTGTCTTTTCAAATGGGTTATTATTATGTTATAAGAAATGATGAACATGATGAAGATAGAGAAGCATAGGAAGATTTACAGGAACTGATGCAAAGGAGAACCAGACAAACAAATACACAATAACTACTAGAATATAAATTGAGGCAATGGTCACAATAATGCAATCTAATCTGAAGGCTTTGAAATTATAATGACCACTCTTGTCCCCAAAGAAGAGATACAGAATGTACCTGTCCCCTCTTTTTGCAGAAGTAGGGGATCTATGGGTATGGAACACAATGTCAGACTTTTCTTATATATCAGTTATTTTGATAAGCTATTCCCCCCACCCCTCTTTTTCATTCTTTGTTATAAGAAATATCTCTCTGGGAGCAGGAAGAAGATGGTTATATTGGGAAATGTAGATGATTTAAAAACAAAAGCTATCAATAAGATTGTTCTTAAACTTTTAAATTTTTAAACATTAAAAAGTTTATTAAATTTAAATATTTAAATTAAATAAATTTTAATTTATTGTATTTAAATTTTTAAATTTTCATTTATTAAATGCATCTGGATTGTCCACTCCCTTGAAAGCAGGAGGTGTTCCTTAAAGGTTTGTGTCCCTCGCGGTGTCAAATATGGCTCATGTTCAATACCTAATTGTTGCCCAATCAATTAGAGTCAACTTTTCAATTTATAATTATATCCCTAGAATAAGGCATTATTGACCCAACTAAGATTATTCCTCTTCCGTGAAGTCTCCCCTGATGACTCCATTTAAGAATAATTGTAATCTCACTCTTTCTCACTTCACATGACCTCCTCCCATGTAATTAGCACATTCATTGCTTGTGTCATAGTTATTTGTATCCATTCCTTATCCTTCTGCTAGAATAGAGATGAAACACTTTTCATTTTTGTACTGTGTGACCGCTAGGGGGCGCAGTGGATAGAGCACTGGGCCTGGTGTCAGGAAATCCTGAGTTCAAATCTCACATTAGACATTTACTAGTTATGTAATCCTGGTCTGGTCACTTAAATTTTATTTGCCTCAGTTTTCTCAACTATAAACTGGGGATAATAATAGCACCTACCTCGAAAGGTTTTAGAGATCAAATGAGATATTTGTGGAAAAAATCTGACATTAGTGCAGTATCTAGCATATAGTAGGTGCTATATAAATGTTAGCTATTATCATAATTATTGTTTTGTATTTCTTATAATTATTATATAGTAGGCAGCTTGGCAGGTAACTGTTGAACTTGGAATTGGGAAGACCTGAGTCTGGATCCTTCCTCAGATGTTTACTTGAAATGTGACCTGGGGCAAGATTCTTCAATATTCTCAGCTTCAGCTTCCTCATCTTGAAAATGGGGGTGATAATAACACCTATTTCAAAGGTCACTGTAAGTTTTAAATGGATACCGAATAACAAAATGAAAAAGTTTTGCCAACCTAGCATTGTTACATAAATGCTATCTATTATTAATGTTTTTAATTAAATTGATTAATATTTAACCATCCAGTGGAAAGCCCTTCCTAGGGCCTACAGTCTACCTCTATCATGGCTATATAATACTATCCTTTTTAGCACTTGCCTTGTAGAATCACTGAATTTTTGAGCTAAAGAAACCTCCTTCATGAAGCTATACCTAATCTCCCTAGCCAAAAGTGGCTGGTGCGCTCTCTCTCTCTCTCTCTCTCTCTCTCTCTCTCTCTCTCTCTCTCTCTCTCTCTTTCTCTTTCTCTCTCTCTCAGACCCTCCCTCCCTCCTGCTCTGTCTTTCTCTGTTTCGCTATCTCTCTGTCTGTCTCTGTCTCTCTATCTCTCTCTGTCTCTCTGTCTCTCTCTCTGTCTCTCTCTCCCTCCCTCCCCCCCACTCTCTATCTTTCTCTGTCTCTCTATCTCTCTGTCTCTGTCTCTGTGTCTCCTCTCTATCTCTCTCTGTCTCTATCTCTGTCTCTGTCTCTCTCTGTCTCTCTGTCTCTTTTTCTCTCTCTCTCTCTGTCTCTCTCTCTCTCTCCTTCTCTGTCTTTGTCTCTCTCTCTTCTCCCCCCCCTTCTCTTTCTCCTATTCTCTTCCTAATTTCTCTCCCTGGTCTTAATTATGTACTTCTCTGAATTATGATTCTTTATTTATTAGTAGACTGTGAGCCCCTTAAGGGCAGAAATTAAGTTGCTTTTCTCCTTTGCCTCCCCAAGGCCAAGTTCTGGGCCTTGTACCTAGTAGGCATTTAAGAAATGTTCTTTAAATTGAAATCCATCTTACCTAACCCTGTAACTGTACATTTGGGGAAACCAAGGTCTAGAGAAGTCAAAGACACAGAGTTAGCAGGAGAGCTGGTATTAGCACCCTTGACTCATAAGCCTAAGAGCTTTGTTCATTCCATTGATGAAGAAGGATGCAGAGAACTTGGAAGAAGTTCAGAGGAGTCACAAACATGATTAAAACATTGGAGAGGAAGACTAAAGGCTCCAGGTTATTCTCCCTGCAGGGGGAAGGTATATAGATTAATTCTACCATGTTACCTCAGGATTCATCTTCCCAGCTCGACTTTCAGTGTGCTCCTGCTTCCTCATCTTTGGAATATTTATATTGTTTCTATCCTCCTTGGGTTTGCCAAAAGGCTCTTCCTTTGGAAAGTTTTTTTGTACTTTATCCTCCTTCCTTTTTCTCTTTATCCCTTCCCCTGGCTTTCTTCCTCCCTCCTCCCTTCTTCTCCCTGTACTGCCTGTCATGCCTTCTTTGTTTTCTTCCTCAAGTCTGCCTGCCCCAGAGAATTCCTCCCTTTCTTCTTCCTTCCATTCTTCCCTCTCCCTTCTTTCTTTTACCCTTTCCCTCCCTTCTTCCTTCCTTCCTCCTTTCCATCCTCAGCATTCCATCTTCTGCCTCTGTTCATTCCCGGAGCTGCACTCCATGCCTGCAATATACTCCTTCCTTAGCTCAGCCTCTTAGACATCTTAGTGTCTTTCCAAGCTCAGCTCAGGCACCAAATCCTCCAAGAAATCGTTCCCAACACACTGCTACTTCTTAACATCCTCTCCCTTCCTAAATTGTCTTATATTTACCTCTCTGTGTGTACTCCCAGAAGAATGGAAGCTCTTTGAGAACAGGGACTGTTTCATTTTATCTTTATATTTCCAGCTCCTAGCACCGTACCTTGAACATAGGTAATTTGTAATAAACACTAATTTAATTGAATTCCTTCTTTCCTTCCTTGCTTCCTTCTTTCCTTTTTCCCTCTTTTTTCTTTTTTCTTTCTTTCTTCTTCTTTTTTTACTTTCTTTCTTTCTTTCTTTCTTCCCTTCCTTCCTTCTCTTTCCTTCCAACTTCCTTTCTTCCTTCCTTCTTCCCTTACCTCTTATCTTCTTTCTTTTCTCCCTCCCTCCATTCCTGCCTTCCTTCCTACTTCATTTGTTGTTGCTGTTATACAGTCATTTCAGTTGTGTCTGACTCTTTGTGACCCCATTTAGGGTTTTCTTAGCTGAGATACTTGAGTGGTTCACCATTTCCTTCTCCAGCTCATTTGACAGCTGAGGAAACTGAGGCAAACTGGGTTAAGGGACTTGCCCAGGGTCACACAACTAGTATATTTCTGAGGCCAGATTTGAACTCAAGAAGATGGTTCAGTCTTTCTGACTCCAGGCCTGGCATTCCATCCAATGCGCCACCTAGCTGCCTCATGATACACAATAAAGTTGCTAAATGAAATGGAAATCAACTCTTGTTCCAGTAGCTGCCCCTCCTGCTCCCAATAGCATCCATCATGTTTGCATTTAACCAAAACTAAGAGTCCCCTTTGGTCGCCCGCTAGTTCATGTGACTAATATGTCCTGGGAAATGACAGTGAAGTTTCCAAGAAAGATGTCACCCACGATCCACTGTTGTTTTGCCCCCACTTGGCCCTTGGAAGGGCAGTCACAGGTGATGGCCCAGGAGCTGTTTGGGATTGACTGCCACATATCTCTCTGACGCCAAAGCAAGAGTAAGAAGTATAAGAGAAACACTTTGTAAAAAGACAGTGTCCTAGAACAAGGAGCATCCGTGCATGAAGGGATGAGCTGTGTTCCTGTCTCACAAAATAAGAGAAAGATGACAGCAGTGCAGAAGGGATGAGAGTGTGTCAGCTCCAGAGATATGGGTTCCTCTCCCCAGCCAAAAAAGGAATAAAGCCTGTTAGCCTTGAAGGGGAAACAATTTCTGTTCCCAAAAGAAAATTCGTTTGCTCTCCATGTCACTTGTTCTCACTCAGCCTCTATCTTATGAAAATTAGCGATTTGAATGAGATGCTCCCTAAGACCCCTTCTCACGTGTAAAAGTAGAAAGTTTGCTGAACTTGGAATCATAAGAATTCTGTGGAATCCTATCTCTGCTTCTTAGAATCTATGCGACCAGAGTCAAGTGTCTCCACCTCCCTGGGCCTTGTCATTTTCATTTACAAAATAAGGAATTTAGGCTTGACCTCTCAGGTCTTTTCCAGCTCCAGATTTATAATCCAATGATCACTTTGGAAGCATTCATACAACATTTCTTAGCTCTGGACGTCTGGATTAATTTTTTCCGTCTCTTAATTATTTCTTGTTTATCCTCTATATATATCCTCTTGTTTGTACATATTTGTTTACTTGTCTCTCCCATTAGATTGTAAGCATCTTGAGGGCAGGGACTATTTTGCCCCCTTTTTGTCTTCTTGGTGCTTAACACAGTGCCTGGCAGATAGCAGGCTCTTAATAAATGTTTATTTACTGACTGACTAAAATCTCTTCCAGGTCCGATGTCTTGGTTCTAAGGACCCTTCTGGCATTAGCTTTGCTATAGTCCTAAGAGATATCCCAGTTCTAATATTTTGTGACTCATCTTTTTAGTTCTGATACTGAATTTTGAATTTGTTTCCATTCAATCCAACACATCTCCTGAAGGCCTACTATGTGCCTGATCCATTATCAGGCCAGGCTGAGGAGTATACCAGAGAAGAAAGGGATATATTCTCAGACCTTAAGGATCTCCTAATACTCCTGGGGAGAACATACTGAGAAAAAAAAAAACCTGTGATTTCGTCAGTGTGGGGCCTCCCTCCACAGATGCAGATTATAACCCTGTCATGCTTTAATATACATTTTCATGAGTTGTTGTAGCAAAAAATAAAAAATCTGTCCCCTGGTGTCCAACTCTCTGGCAGTGAGCCTCTCCACGCTTAGGTAAGCTGGTCCTTGGAAGACTGTAGCACATAATCCATCACTTAGCCTGTATTCAAAGTCTTTCCAGCTTGATAACACCTGCCAGTGTTTTTACTCCATTGGCAGGGATTTTGAGTACCGAGGGTCACTTCCATGCCTCAATGGGGCATCAAAGGAAGACTTGAGAGGAGAGGAGAGAAGATAATTAGAGAATAATACAAGAGATATGAGAATAGGGCTCCCCAAATAGCCCATGATGAAGGCTAACCTTGTTAATTATACAGTCTGCAGCTACAGTCACATTCTCCACCTACCCATCACCCCTGCAACTGGTCAGTGGGCATTTCCAGAAGGGAGGGAACGTGGTTAGAAATTGTTATCCTTCCCAACCTTTTATCCAATCAGCTCCAATCAACTGTTGCCAGAATACCAAAGTTTAACCTTCAGAACAGATGGGGTCTTCCTGAACAGCAGTTTTGAAACAGCCAAGGGTATAGGGCCAGGTAAAGAGCCATTGGCATGTTACATGCCTAGCTGTCAGAGTGAAGGATGCCAGGACCATGGACAAGGTTCAGAGATGGTCACAGCTTATCTAAGCTAGATATTGGCTGGCTTAGATACTGAAAGAAGGTGTCAGGCGAACAACCACCAGAAAGAGCCTACCAATCTCTGAAACTCTAGACCATTGTTTCTAGATGTCCACAGGGTATCTCTCCAATAATGTACCACCAGGAGCTCAAACTTATCATGTCTAAAATCCAGTTTACCATATTTTCTCTCTCAACCTGCTCCTTCTTCTGAGTTCATAGTTTTGTCTATTTTTGTTGTTGTTCACACAGTCCAATTTTTCATGACCTCATTTGGGGTTAAGCAACTTGCTTACACACACAGCTTATAAGTGTCTGAAGTGTCTGAAGCCAGATTTGAACTCATAAAGATGAGTCTTTTTGGCTCCAGATCTAGCATTCTATCTACTGTGCCACCTAGCTGCCCTAGTTTTGTTTGTGCCACTATCCAATTCACAAAAGTCTCCCATGGTCATAACCTCAAAGTTACCAGATTATTGAACCATGAAACATTAATCTGATAGGTTCCTCCTCCATAGGAAATATCTCTTCAATCCATCCCCATCTTTCTATTCCCACTGTTGCCATCTTAGCACAGACCCATATTACCTCCTACCTGGGCAATTACAATAGGCTTTTTATGTATCTTTCATGACAATAGCCAGATTAATTTTCCTCATGCTCAGATCTAGTCAATGTCATCCACTCTGATACAAAAATTCAGATTCTTTATTTTCTCCTAACCAAAATTCAAAGTCCTCAGCCTGGTATTCAAGACCCTCCTAAAAGTCACTCTACCTTTCCAGCTAAGAATGGCTAAGGACTAGACTTGTAATTTCATTGGCAGAGGGAGCTCTCCAGTGAGGAAGTTCTCTGTACCAATGGAGGGTGGCATTATCCACAGCTTAGTCTTAAGAGAAGAGTTGCCTAGAGCAGTAAGATATTAAGTGACTTGTCCATGGCCACACAGCCAGTGTGTTTCAAAGGCAGAACTTGAACCCAGTTCTCCCTAGTTTTGAGATCCACTCTCTACTCACTATATCATGGAGTTGTAACATATGATTGCTTAATTGAATTGATGGCAACATTGAAAATGGGACAGATCAAAGATGGATAAGGGCATTTATTAGAGAACATATACAAGTGATGGAAAGGTATTCTGAAATCAACCAATAAATAATAGGGATGGGGTCAATGCAAGAATTGGCAAGAGCCAGAGCAAGGATCGAAATGCAAGCCAAGGTCCCACAACCTGGGCATTTAAGTCAGGTCTCTAGAGTAGAACAAAAGAGCACAGAATAGTGTGTAGACTGCATCTACAAAGATAGGTCTGATTCCACAGAACTAGAGTTGGAGGTGGCCTTACGTGCCAAGATATCTGCTTTCATATAGATAAAAATATTTATAGCAGCTCTTTTTATGGTGGCAGAAAACTGAAAACCAAGGGAGTGCCCATCTGTTGAGAAATGGCTGACCAAATTATGAATTTTAATGTAATGGAATACTGTTGCAGCACAAAGAAGGATGAAAAGGGCAGTTTCAGATCCCTAGGAAGCCCAGCAGCTATGAAAAGCAATAGATAAACCACTGGACCTAGAATTCTGAAGACTTGAGTTCAAATTTGACTCTAGACACTTCTTAGCTGTGTGATCATGGGCAAGTCACTGAACCTCTGCCTCAGTTTTTTTCATCTGTAAAAGGGGAATAACGATAGCACCTACCTCCCAGAATTGTTATGAATATAAGATAACATTCGAATAATGAAAATGGGATAATATTTCTAAAGCCCTTTGCAAACCATATGTTGTTATATAAATGGAAGCTATTATTATTACAAAGATTTGTATGAACTGATACACAGTGAAATGCGCAGAACCAGGACAAGGAATACAATAATGAAAGTGTAAAAGACAAATACTTTTGAAAGACTTGGGAACTCCAGTCAACTCAATGAGCTACCTTGATTCCAGAGGACAAGAGACAAAGTGTGTCACCCACTGCCTGGCAGAGATGGACTCAGGGGACTGATTGAGACAGATTTTTTGCACATGGTTAATGCAGGAATTTGTTTGTTAGGCTGTATATTTGCTGAAAGAGTTTCATTTTTTTCCAATGGGAGAGGAGATGTGAGAAAGAGAAACAATTGATTTTTGTTCATTGAAAACAGTATACTTATTTAAAAAAAAAAGCAGCAACAACCAGATAAACCACCCAGCCTTCCCTAGAAGACCATGAAGAAGGAAGGACTCATTGTGACATGGGACAGCTCGTTCTGTTTTTTAGATAGTTGTCAGTGTTGAGTATTTCTTTACATCAACCATAACTCTGCCTCCCTACAAACTTTCACTCACTCTTCCAAGTTTTGCCTCCTGAAGCTACAGTGAGAACAAGTTTAACTCCACCCTTCTACAAGTTAGCCTTTCAGTTTTCGTGCTCTATCTTTTTCCCCACCCACCCCCTAAAAAAGAAACATCTCCAGCTCCCTCAATTAATCTTTATATGTCATGCACATTAAAGCAACTTTGAGGTTTTGCCTCCTACCTTATAGATGAGTAAGGATGATAAAAGATGGAAAGAGTCAATGTTGGAGGTGCTGTGAGAAAGCAGGTGCGCTATAATGCCCAGGGGCTGTGAACTGATAAAGTCATTTTGGAAAACAAGTGAGGATTATGTCAGAAAAGTCACTAATTGGCCATACCTTTTTACTCAGTAATCCTACTAGTAGAGTATACCTCCAAGAAGATCAAAGACAAAAAGTAAGGTGCCATAAATACCAAATATTTGGAGTGGCATTTTTGTGATTAAAGAAAAAACCCTGGAAATAAAACGTGTGCCTATTGATAGTAGAATAGCTGGACTAACCGGGCTATATGAATATATTGGGAAATTATTGCACTCCAAAAATAATAAATATGAGGAATTCAGAGAAGCCTGCAAAGACCTATATGACTTATAATACAGAACTAAAGAAACAAAATCAGAGGAATATATGCATTATTATAATACAGCAAACAAAAATAACCCTGAAAGGCCACTGCCCTCTGATAAATTTTGTTGGCCAACGTTGGTACTAGAGAATAGATGGAGAAACATTCTTCCCTCCTCTAAGTCCAGAAACACAGAACTAGGGGTACAGAATTCTGCATAAGCTATCAGAAATACTCACTGTGTTGGTTGGCTGTGCTTAGCTGTTTTTCCTTTATATAATGAAAGATTCAAGGAGTGGAGATCCATTTGGTAAAGATCTATGATATAAGATTAAATTGCATCAATCAAAACAAATGTTGAAGTATGGCCTGATTAAACAAGAATGTGGCAAAAAATCACTGGAGTGGTTTGCCATTTCCTTCTTCAGTGTATCTCCATCTTACAAAGGTGGAAACTGAGGCAAATAGGGTTAAGTGACTTGCCCAGGGTCACACAGCTAATAAGTTTTTGAGGCCACACTTGAACTCAGATCTTCTGACTACAGGCCTGGTACTCTATTCATTGCACCATCTAGCTGCCCCCGCCTCTTTATGACCTCTAAGATAATTTAAAGATCTCCATAACCTGATCCTGACCTCCATTCCAGCCTTGTTATACATTATTCTTCCTCCCATATTCTGGTGCTCACACTCAGCACTACATCTCCTGTCTCCATCTTCATACCTTTTCTCCATGCCTGGAATACATCCCCTCCTCACCTCTACTCCACAGAATACTCCTATTCCTCCATGATGCATCTCAAGCACTACCTTCAACATGGAGCCATTTCTGATCTTCCATTCCATCTCATACTGCTAGATGGCACAGTGGGTAAAGTGCTGGACCCATATTCAGGAAGGCCTGGATTCAAATCCAGCCTTAGACACTTACCAGCTGTAGAACCCTGAGCAAGTCACTCAACCCCTCTCAGCCTCAGTTTCCCCAGCTCTAAAATAAGAATAACAGCACCTATCTCACAGGCTTGCTATAAGAATAAAATGAGATAATATTTGTAAAGTGCTTAGCACAGATCCATGATCATTGATTGATTGAGAGAAGGACCTAAACAAGGGTGGTAGCCATGTAAATGGAGGTAAGGGCATAGAAGCAAGAAAATTGTTCAGGTAGATTTGACAAGACTTAGGAAGAGGGGTTGCAGGGCAGGAGGATCCCACATCTATGAGTTTTATAGAAATTTTCCTAAAGACTTGAAAGACAAACTTTATAAAAATCAAATTTATTTCCTTCATCAGAGAGTCAAAAAGTCTCCAAGCCTCCTTTCTTCTGGTAGAGTGGTGGGGGTAGTGTTCTCCCTGACCAGCTTCCCTTTGGGGCATAAGGCATTTAATTCAGTGGAGATCTGCACCAAAGGTAAGTGAGGAGTCTGTCTGATGAGCAGGCCAACCCCAGCAGCCATATTTTCCCAGGTTTTTTGCTGACCCTCTGGCATCCTGCTAAGGCCAACCATGAGCCTCAGGCCAAGACAGGTTAATCATGAGGCAAATGGCATTCAAGATGTTGCATTATCACTTGAAATCATTCCTTGTATCACAAAAGCCTAGATGAAGGATCCATAAAGTGGGTGTGATAAGCAGGCAGAAGAAATGCCCAACACCCAAAGCAGCAGGAGAGGTGCTAAAGGAAGAACTTGGACTTCCAATAGGTGGATCTTGATATCTGGCTTGGGTCTCATCCTGGTTCCCCCCTGGCTTCAAGAGAGACCACAAAGAAGGCTTCGCTGCAGAGAACAAAAGTGTCCCTCCTTACTTAAGAGTCCCCTCCCTGTGGTCCAGCTTGGACCATCCTCCTATCCATGAGCCCTTCCCAATCAGAATACTGTTTTTTTTCTCCAATGGGAAATTTTCACTGAGGATGCCAATAAAAAAGTGCCAGGCACAGGGCTAGGCATTGGGTGTAGCAAGGCAAATGAAATAATCCTTGCCATCAAAAGGCTTACATTCTATCAAGGGAGAGAACATGTACATATAGAAGCAGAATTATAGAAGTAGAAACAGAATAAATAAATGCATATAGAATACACACACACACACACACACACACACATTGCAAAGCAGTTAAATGCAAGGAATAGAGGAAATAACTAGGAGGGTGGGAAGTGAGAGTCAGGAAAGGAGGTAGGAGGTGCTTGCATCAAGAAGGGAAGGATTTGTGAGGCAGACCTGAGGAGGGGGAGTACATGCCATGTGTGGAGGACAGCCAATGCAAAGACATGGAAATGAGAGGAGAAATTACATGCATAGGAATGGAGCCAGTTTAACTAGAAAGTAGAATATATGACTAGCTTAGGGGACCTGGAATTCCCTTTGGTCGTCTTCATCTGGAATTTGGAGTCATGAGAATGGGCCAGCAGCCAATGGGAAGAAGCAGTTGAAGACAGTAGAGAACCCGTAGGTTGAGGAGCCAAGAGACCTGGAGAAGCAGCATAGCATCGTGATCAGAATACTGAACTTGAATTCTGGAAGTCCTGTGTTCAAAACCCACCTCGGGCTCCAGCCAGCTATTTGAGCATGGCAAAATACTAAACCCCTCTAGTCCTTAATATCCTACCCTCAGCAGTAAAACCAGGAAGATAATAGCCAGAGGCTCAAAGGAATAACGCTTCACCAATCTTAATGCACCATAGGAATGCCTGCTGTGATTAAGCCTAGCTGTGAATCTAACCAGCAGTGTGATCTTGGGCAAATCTTGTCTGCTTCTCTGGGGCTCAGCTTACTCCTGTAAAAAGAAAGAGGCTAACTAGAGAGTGTCAAAGGATCCTTCTAGCCCCCTGACATTCTATGTAATTCTCTCCAAGTTCCTCAGGGGTTACCTATTAGGAGAGCCTAACTAGAAACTCTGACACTTGAGGAAAATTCATTTGGTGTGGAGGAAGGGAGGAACAATCTGCCCCTGACTGTTGTAATTTTTCTAGGAGCTGGAGAAGCTTATCCCCATAGCAATGAGGAAAGGTGGTACCCAAGAGAGGGGAAGGAGGGAAGGAAGGAAGGAAGGAAGGAAGGAAGGAAGGAAGGAAGGAAGGAAGGAAGGAAGGAAGGAAGGAAGGAAGGAAGGAAGGAAGGAAGGAAAAAGTATTATGTGCCAGGTACTATCCTAAGCACTGGGGATGCAAATACAAAAGTGAGACCTCAAAGAGCTTATAGTCTAATGGGGGTAATAGGAGAGTGGTGGTCAGGAAAAAAAAAAAGTTTTGGTCTGAGAAGTCATAGAAATGGTGAGTTAATCCATAGGGTGATTAATTGCCACACCCTTTGTAGGACCAACCGTACTATTGATTTGATTACTAGGCACAGAGCAAAAGCATAAAATCATAAGGAAGCCTTCTCAGAAGCCATTTAGAAGCCTTAGAAGCCATCTAATCCAGCCCCCTCATCTTACACTTGAGGCTCAGAGGGAATAAGTGATTTGTCCAAAGTGATAAAACCAAGAAGTATCTGAGACAGAATCTAAACTCTGATCTTTGTGACTCCAAGTCCAATATTTCTCCACTGTGCTACGTGGCTGTAGATGGCATGAGGTCCAGGTAGAACATGGGCTGTGTGGGATATCAATCATGAGCAGTCACAGGTAGTGGGCTAGGTGAGTTTGTACATACTCACTCTCCAATCAAGGCAGTTCAGTCCCATGGTCAGAGTCCCACATCTGAGAGCATTAATTCCCCTAGGACTGGGGGCATGATTTCTGGAGGTCCAGTCCAGGAGGTGATATACCAAGTGGAGAGAAGTGGGGTAATGGTAGGGCAGATGGTGCAACAGCCAAACTAAACAGCTGGATGGGTTGTAAAGTGAGGTCTGGAGTTGGCTAAATATTGTGTTCCATAATGATGGAATTCTTTTGATGTGGCAGCCTGGGTGGCCAAGAACCAAAGGTGATATGGCTGGCAGACTGGAGGACCACTGTGGGTAGAAAGACTTCAGCCTCCTCTACAAGCCAAATACCCCAGGCAGCCTGGAGCAAAGCCTAGGATACCACAGCATCCCTATGACTTTGCTACTCAGCGAAGTCCTCATCTGCTACCAGTATCCAAATTGTTTATATACAAAGAGAAGGGGGAGAGCCTTGGCTGGAAGTAAATGGTACCAAAGGAGTCTGCAGCAGCCAGCCCCTGGCCCTATGAGAGAAGGGAGGGACACAATGTGTGTGGGTGTGTGTGGGTGTGTGTGTGTATGACTGATGTGTGGGTGGGAGAGCATCTGCCTCCCTCTCTGATCTCAACCATTCTACTGGCAGCCCTGTGGAGATCTCTTGTTCATCATTGCTCACATGTCCAGGAAGACCTTTGGGACAGATTGTCAGCATTCATAACAGACCCCATGTACCTCCCAAGCACCAGTATGAGGAGTGATAATGATATGGTAAGCTAACATAATTCTATAATTATTGTAATTACCATGATGGTGTGATGATAATCTCTCCTGGGTTTACCTTTAAGGAAAGGATGAAATAAATCCAGATGTGGGTTATCTCAGCGGTTTCTCAGGATGTTGTTTAAAAAGCAGTAAGCTGCTTCCATAATGCTACTGGGAAGAGGAAAAGGTGGAGAGGGACTATGAGGTTTTCTAAACACTCCATCAATCAACAGGCATTAATTAAGCACCTTCTTGGTGCTCAGCCCCGAGCTGGGGGCTGTGACGAACTTTAGCCTCCTCTGTTACCCTCAGTGATGGAAAGGACTAGATCAATCCATCATTCAAGAAGCTTTTATTAAATGTACCAGGCACCATGCTGAGGATACAAAGACAAAATTAAAGAAGTCCCTGCCCTCAGGGAACATAAGTGCAATCAGGGATCACAAGATGTCCACATACAAGTATATAGAGAATAAATGCAAGGAAGTCAGTGAGGGAGGGATCCCAACCATTGAGGGGAATAGAGAAAGACTTTCTGAAGAAAGTCAATGGGTCAGTCAGTCAACAAGCGTTTATTGTTACTATGTGCTAGACACTGTGCTTAGTGCTGGGAGTGCAAAGAAAGACAAAAAGATCGTCCCTGACCTCAAGGAGCTCATATTCTAACAGAGGAGACAATACTAAAACAATTGTGCACATCCAAGACAGTCAGATAGATAGATAGATAGATAGATAGATAGATAGATAGATAGATAGATAGACTGACCAATATAGATACAGTAGACGCTGGTGTTAAATCTGAATCTTGAAGAAAATTCTATGAAGCAGAGGTGAAAAGAGTGGGCATTATAAGATGGCGGCTGGATGCCCAATAGAAAGGCACAGAAAAGAGAAGTGGAACGCCGTGTGCGAAGAATCTTGTAATGATTTGCGGTGAACCTCCATGGTTCCGGGAAATGCACACTGGGTTTGAAACCAGATGACCTGAGTTTAGATCCTGTCTCTGTTGCTAGATCCAGGGTGACCTTGGACAAGTAACTTACTACATATTAGGTTCCAGAGGTAGACAAGGATGACTAAGGCTTGGGTCTCAGAATAACAGAATGGAGAGTTGGAAGGGACTGCAACAACCTTCTGGTCTAATCTATGCAGGAAAGGAATTCCTGTTATAACATATACAGCAGGTGGTCATCTAGACTCTTCTTGAAGACTTCCAAGGAGCAAATTTCTGACCATAAGAAGAACGCAGTCCAGGAGGGAAGAGGAGATGCATACCCAGGAGGAGAGAACAAATAGTACATGTCCAAATATCAGAGGTGCAGAGGGTCAATCTCACAGAACCTTAGAGGAGGAAAAGCTGAGGCTAGGCCTTGGATGGTGAGAAAGATTAAAAATCAAGTTGAATTTCTTTTTAAACTTTTTTTAAAAGGTGTTTATTGATATTTTGTTTTTATATCACCTGTATTTCCCCATGTCCTTCCCTGAAAGCCATCCATTTTAACAAATAGTTTTTAAAGAAAAAGAAAGAGAAAAAAATCAGTAAAACAAAGCAACACACTAAAAAAAAACTGATATTTTATGCAATGTTCCACACTGACAGACCTCTACCTATGCAAAGGGGTGTGGGGTGCTTTTTATTTCTATTCTTCGGAACCAAATGTATGAATTTTTGATGAAGGTCAATTTGCAGATAGAATTCCTGAAGTATAGTGTGTGTGTGTGTGTGTGTGTGTGTGTGTGTGTGTGTGTGTGTGTGTTTGTAGATTACTTTTATCCTATCCACTGATGGCAATATTGCTCCTCCATGCCTAAAATTTACATAGAGCATACTATATGCTAAATACTTTACAATTAATATCTCATTTGATCCTTACAACAACCCTGGAATTTAGGTGCTGTTATTATCTTCATTTTACAGATGAGGAAACTGAGTCAGACAGAAGTTAAGTGGTTTGTCCAGAGTAATACAGCTAGTAAGCATCTGAGGCTGGATTTGAACTCATCCCCTGACTTTAAGCCCAGTGCTCTAGTCACTGCCCCATTCACCCAAGCTCCAAACCTCAGACTCGTTTGACACTTCCCTCTTTATCACTACCACCCCCAAATCCAATAGGTGGCCAAGTCATAGAGGTGGTCTTTCTGCAATATCTGTCACATCTGTTCCCTTCCCTTCATTCTTGCTGCCACCACCTAAGCTCATGCCTTCATCTCCTTCTCACCTAGACTACATAAACCTCCTACCTGGTCTCCTGAATCCCTGAAGGCTCATTAATTTAGAGCAGGAAGAGACTTCAGAGACCATCTAGTTCAACCCTCTCATTTTATAAATGAAGAAACAGGCACAGAAGTTAAGCAATTTGCCCAAGATCTCACAGGTTAGTTTTTGGCAGAAATGGGATTTGAACCAGCATACTCTGTTTCCAAACCCAGCCCATTTTCCATTGTGCCATGGATAACCCAGGCTCTTCTGTCTCCAATCCATCCTTCACATAGCTGCCTGAGTAATCCTGGTAAGGCATAGCTCCAATAATGTCATTTCTGTACTCAGAAACCCTCAGCGACCATATTGGCCAAAGAAAGTGAAAATGACTAATCCTGGCATTCAAGGCCCTCTACAACCTGGTTCCAATGTACTTGTCTAATTTTACCTCTAATTATGCCCCTTCACACAGTTTACAGCCAAATTAAACTCATTCCCCTGTTCTTTTCCTGTCTTCCTGTGTCTTAGGTCCTTTGAGCACATCATCCCCCATGCCTGGAATGGACTCAATCCACCATGCAGAATCAGCATGACATAATGGAGAGGGCATTGGCTTTGGAGTCAAGAAGATGATCATTCAAATCCCCCTCAGACACTTAACAGTTGTGTGATCTTGGACAAGTCAATTAATCGCTCTGTGCCTCAGTTTCCTAATTTGTCAAATGCTGGGGTTGGACTTGATGACTTCTAAGGTCCCTTGCAGCTCTAAATCTATAATTCTATGACCTATGTCCATTAATGTTCTTTCCTTCCTTCATGGTTCATCTACCTCCTCCAAAAGCTTTCCCAGGTTAAAATGATTTTTTTCCTCCTTAAGCTCCTCAGCACCTTTCCTGGACCTCTTCTTTTTACTTACTTCATTGTCTCAATTATACTTGTCCTCTGGCTATTTTTTCCTTTCTCCAATTAGACTATAAGCTCCTTAAGGACATAACCTGCTTTGCATCTATATATAGCATTTATGAACTCTAGAGGTCTCTATCTCTACTCCTGTTGATGAGTCTAGTCCTCAAAGTATGGCTACTATAATTTCTCCAAGGGTTCTAGAGGAGGTCCAGAGGGGTTAGGGTGTCTTTCTAATGCTATCATCTCAAGCCCCCATTCTGCTGTGTGGTCCCAAAGATTATCAGTTGATTAGTCAGCCAGACACTATCAGCTTTTGTGTTATTTTTGTTATTCTTCAGTTCTGTCCAATTCTTTGTCGCCCCACTTGGGGTTTTCTTGTCAGAGACACTGGAATGGTTTACCATTTCCTTCTCCAGCTCATTTTATAGATGTGGTAACTGAGGTACACAGGGTTAAGTAATTTTCCAGGGTCACACAGCTGGTAAATATCTGAGACCAGATTTGAACTCATGAAGATGAGTCTTCCTGACTTCAGGCCTGGCACTCTATCTACTGTGCCACCTAGCTGCCACAATCAGCTTTTAGAAAGGGATGTTTACTAAGTATAGTTAGTACAAACATCTCTCCCTAATCCCATCCCCCAAAAATGTCTATGATACACTTTCCCTGCAGTATGTGCATTGTGTGGTGGATTCCAGCTTAGAGAGTACAGGGGTAGAGAGCAAAGGGGTAGCTCACAGACCTGAGTTGCTGGATATCTCTTTTTCCCCTTTGTAGGGTGCTTGAGAAGTTCCCCTTAGGTGAAGCACAGCTTCTTTTCTTGGCTCCTCGTAGAGCCATGAATCTGCCTTTCCACATGACATCCAGTCTGCTCTTGGCTTCCAGTACAGACATTGCCACCAGCCAATGCTGTCCCTTGGGAATAATGCTAGGTCACTGATGGGAAAAATGTTAAGTCCAAGATTCTCCAGACACTTCAAATTTCACTAGGCCTTTCTCAGGTCAATCAGATATGTTTGAAAAGAAACCTAGGCTGAAGCCAATGTCAAACTGGTCTTCTATTTTATAGAAGACCCTCAGGGCATGATTGAGTTTCCTCAGAGAATCTGAACATTCTTCCTGTCAACATCTCTCCAATTCATCCAAGGACTTTTCATACTTAATTGAAAGTCTTTGATTGATTGACTGAGGCTCGTTCTCACCTGATATATGTATCACAGCAGTGGCACAATATCGCTTACTGTAAGTGAGGGTGGGTGATTTGATTTACTCAGTCAATTCCCACCCTTATATATTTTACACACACACACACACACACACACACACACACATTCACATCCCTTCTAGCCATCAGCCTCAGGCATCTTGCCATCTACTTTGCCAATGCCTCCTCTGCTTTCCCGAACTGGAACAGTGCTGGCCAGAACAACCTTCCATTGATCCTCCCTCCTCACTTACCAATTCTTCTTCCTCTTCCCCCCTGTTAATCCTCTTGGCTTTGAGACTCTTGTCTGGGAATAAGCCATCCTGGTTCATGGGTGAGTTGAAGACAAACTCATCGAACTTACTAGTCCTAGCAATTCCCCCCTGGCACCTTGACATCTGCCCTGCTCCTGCACATGTCATCTGATATCCACCCTTGCACTTTTCTACCTCTCATTCTGGGAATAGTAATCAATTCCACACTGTTCTTGCTTCTGGAAACATTGGGTCACAAGCTCTTTGACTCCGCTGATTTTCCCAATGACTCCCTAGACCAAAACTGTCTTCATTGGACACCACTCCCCTCTCTGTGTTGTTTTCCTTTTAGAATGTAAGCTCCTGGAGAGCAGGGACTGCCTCACTCTGGGTATCTAGGTGGTGCAGAGGATTCAGCCCTGAATCTGGAGTCAGGAAGACTTGAGTTCAAATCCAGCCTCGGACATTTACCAGTTGAATGACCCTGGTCAAGTCAATTGACTTCTGTTTGTTTCAGTTTCCTAATCTATAAAGTGGAGATAAAAATGGTACTCATCTCCCAGGATTATTGTGAGGACCGAATGAAATAATAATTGTAAGTGCTTAGGACATGCCTCCCACACAGTAAATGCTATAGAAATGTTAGTTGTTGTTTTACTATTATTGCTGTATTTACACCTCAGGTACCTGCACAGTGCCTGGCACATGCTAGGTTCTTTTTCTTTTCCATTCGTGCATGCACTCATTATAATCCCCCCACCCCAGCAGCGAATAGTATGTGTTTAATAAATGTTTGTCGCAAGGATGAATCTTATACATCTTTAGCACAGACTTATCTCTGAGCGTAAGCCAGCATTGTTGATTTTTTTCCATTTAATGAATTCATCTTTTTGTGTGTGTTTATTATTCTTTAAAGTTCAACTTTAGCAAGATGTGAATGTGAATTTTATCTGTGGCTTAAGAAATAAGTGTGTGATGACAAACCTGAAGGCACCAAGAAAAAATCTCATTATCAGCCTTGACTGCTACCCTTACCCTCCTTCCCCCGCACCCTCCCCCAAGGTGAGAATAGTCCCCATGTGATTAATAGCACACCATGGGCTCCTTATTCTTCTCCTCCTCTTGTAACCTTATCAACTCCTGCCTAGTAAGCCGGGTTATTTACCTGATGTAGGAAATCAGTACAAATAGATTTTATGTAACTTTTCTGTTGTCGGGAAAGGGAACATTCGGCTTCCTCGAGAGTCATTTACGTGATAGATTCTGCCAGCGAAGGGAAATAAAGGTTTTTGTTTGTGCTGGGCCTGGGGGCCTTTTCCTGTCCCCAGCTGGCTGTGTCAGCCCATGGTACACACTTCCCACATCACTTCCATCTCTCTTCTCTACTTGGAATCTATTGTGCAAGGCAGAATAGGGCTCCCACCATTTCCCTAGGTGACCATTCAGCAACCAGTAACTTAACTCGTTATTGCCAAACCCAGAGCAGTAATCATTCCATAAAGTGTTACTGGTTAGCCCTAATGCACAGGGGGAGGCTCTATCCATTGCATTAGCCTGTTCCTTTCTCCCTCCCTCTCCCCCCTCCCACTACAATCCAGCTCTAATGGGCCAGAGGAAGCTGTTGCTGGGATTGAGACAGAGCTCCAAAGGAATGCTCAGTTTCAGCTAATTGCATAGGGCCCACTGTGGCCTTTACATTAAAGCCTGGGAAAGAATGGGCAGAGAGCAGAGCATAACTAAGGCAGGATGAACAGGGCTTTGTCCTGGGGGTAGAGAAGATAGAATGTTCTCTGCACAGACCTCTGGACTGCTATCCCCATGCTTCACAGTCATCCCCTACCCTGCACGGCTTGGCACCACCCCTGAGTGCCCCCCCAACTACCACATTTCATGGAGTCCTTCCCTACTCACAGGCCCCCACCTGCTGCTTCTCACTGCCCTCCTAGAATAGGGGTGAGGAACCTTCAGACTCCAGGCCACATTGACCTGCTAGGTCCTCAAGTGCAGCCCTTTGATTGAATCCAAACTTGTTCTGTGAAGTTTGGATTCTGTCAAAGGGCCACACTTGAGAACCTAGAGGGCTACATGTGGCCTCAAGGCCAAAGGTTCCCCACACTTGTACTAGAGCGAGGGTGGGAGGGGGTGAGGGAAGGGAAGAAAGGAAAGTTGGTGAGAGTCAGAGTTAATCAGCCATTTTATGGAGATTGGGGCCTGACTCTCTTAGAGATAAGCTACACTTTCCTGAAGTAAGACTACACAAGGAAAGCTATCTTCTGTGCCTATCCATCCCCCTCCCTTTCAAATGAATTGGTCCTAGGCTTCAGAATACTTGGCTGTGGTTATGTCTGAGACATCTCCTAGAATCTCCTCAACTATGACTTCAGCCCTCCAGTGCCTGGGACAGCTCCACCCTCCCCAGAGCTGGGCTTTGGACTCTTAGGTCCCTTTCAGAATCAAAACAAGAGCTAGAGACTGGTAGCTACCCTATCTACTTCTCTACCTCCCTTCCATCCTCATAGGGATGCTTCTTCTAACAAAGGCAGCACTATGTCTTAAACAGGGAAATGGACTGGGAGTTAGAAGACCTAGGCTCAGCTGTCAAGTTCAACCTTTCCTAGCTGTGACCTCCCTGGGAAAGTCATTTTACTGAGCTTCAGTTTACTGACCTGTTAATTGAGAAATATAATACTCCTAAGTACTATCAGGAAAGTGCTTGAAAATGGTAAAGCCCCACTAAGTGGGGCAATTTTCTTTTCCTCTCAGCTTAACTCGACAAACATATTAACTGCCTATTATATTCAAAGTTCTTCCTTCCTTCCTTCCCTCTTTCTTATTGTACGGAAAACTAGCCAATGAGAGCCCAGCCACTTGGAGTATGTGCAGAGACTTTGGTAGGATGCAACCCCCATGTGGATTTAGGAGCATGAGCAGGTATTCTATAACTGTGTCTGGTCCTTTTCCCGAATGGTTTTTCTATTGGCTGCAGCGCTGGGACTAGAGGTGCAGACAAAAGAATGCTCAGGGACAACTCAGCCTTTTTCTAGCCTAGATGAGTTTGAGAAAGAATGTAAGCCTCTAGGTAGGGAGAGTTAGTTGCCTACTCTCCCCACTTTGGCTGTCATGAAGCCCTGAGCACATGCCCTGCTGTTCCTTCTACCTCTGTTGTATCTAATTTTTTTCCCTGTCTTAGGTATCGGAGACAAAATCACCTAAAATCCAAAAGGTCAAAGGACCAGACATCTAGGAATGGAAGTTTATACCAGAACCCTGAGGAGTAATCTGTGAGATCTATTCCATGAATGAATGGCACCCAGCAGCTGAGGCATTGGTTTCTATAAACAAGGGACCCACTTCATCTATCAGCCGGGCTATGAATTTGATGAAGTGAATGCTATCAAGAAACCGCTTCAAGTTTGATTTCACTCTCACTACGCCAAGGTTGTACCGGGAGACTGTCCCCCTAGTTGGGGGACAGGGGTAAGTGTTTCTGTATGTCTGTTCTTCCTCTCTCTTCTCAGTAAAAATCCTTTTGAAAAAATCTAATAGATATTATCTGGTTAAATGATAGTGGAGTCTTAATTACTGGCAAGGGACACCAAGGAGAGCACATTGGAATGGGGACTCAAGCTGATGGCATTAGAGAAACACACCCCAACCTCTCAGGAGTACCCTATAACCCTGGGAAGAAGGAAATAGCTTGCCTTGCTCTGGAGAACCCAACTCATCAGTGCTAATGGAAGTGGGATAAGGACTCCCCTCCCCATGTTTATCTCCGCCACACTATCCTTCCTGCCTCTTTCTTAATGTAGGGCTCTCTTAAAACTGCAGCCTCTAATTATGTGTTTCGACATAAATTGCAAATCCTCCTTCAAGTTATTATGAAAAAGAGGTTAAGGGGGTAGGGAGGTGGGTCAATGGACCAGAAAAGATAAATCCTCTTGTCTATAGCTTTTGACCCAATGCAAAGAAAGGACAGAGTGTCTGGAACCTGGTGTTCTACAGACGGCTAGGAGCTCAGCTCCAGGTGCTTGCAGCCCTCTGCTTGCCCTAAGCTTTGTATTTAGAGATAAATGAACATAATTGGTTTCTCTCTGACTGCATCTCCTTGGCTATAAAGAATTGGCCCCCTAAGCCCTATTCAGTGTGTCAAAGGGCCGCCTTTACTATGCCTGGTTTTCTCTGACGGGCCAGAAATTCATGAAGACTAGGCACTGGGTCCTGAGGGCTACTCCAGCTTCCACACCACACTGGGGTATTATCCAGGGCTCCACCCCCACACTACCACCCACTAATTCATTTTCATGAGGAAACAGTCAAAGTGAATCAGAAGCAGCAGACATTTAGGCTGGATCGGAGGAAGAATCTTGAAGGCTGCTGATCAGCTGAATGAGCAACTGAGAGAGAGTAGAATTATTTTTCCTCTAAAGGTCTTAAAAAGCCAAAGAGGCTCCTTATCCCTGAATAACAGAAAAGCAGAGGTGATGGTCACATTGTTTTCTACCCTGGTCGGACTACTCCTGGAGTATTGTGGCTTCTGAGTCACAGGCTGGCCAGACCTACATTCTCTCTCTTGGCTCACCACTGCTTGCTCTCCCGTATCCATCAATATCAGCCTAATCCCTAAATCTGCCCCTCCCGTTGTACTCACATGTTGTTTTCTCCTCATAGGAAGTATGCTCCCTGAGGGCAGGAACTGTTACCATTTTGCTTCTGTATCTTCAGTACCTGGGACAGCACCTGGAACACTATAGTCATTCTGTCAATGCTTGCTCCCTGCAACTGTTCTGTCCAAACCAACGAGTGATCGGTGAATTGCCAGATACAATCATCTCTTTTTTTGTCCTCATCCTTGTCGACTTCTCTACTGTATTTGACACAGACGACCTTCTGGACATTCTCTCCTCTCTGGGCTTTTGGGCTGCTGCTCCCTTCTCAGTCATGTCCTACCTGTGATACAGAACTGCTCTTTCTCAGTCTTCTTTATAGATTCACCATCCACATCATGCCCTGTAACTGTATATGTTCCCCCAAGGCTCTGTCCTAATCCCCTTAGCTACTCTTTCCTGGTGAACTCATCAGCATCTATGGCTATAATTTTCATTTCTAAGCAAATGACTCCAAGATTGACTCACAGATCTGCATATCCAGCCTCTATTTCTCCCCTCATCTTCAATCTCATATTATGAATTGCCTAATGGACATTTCAAACTGGACATCCCTGAGACATTTCAAACTCAATACATCCAATGTAAAGCTCGTTATACCTTGCCCTCTTCCAAACATCTCTATTTCCAGCAACAACATCACCATTCTTCCAGTCTTTGAGGTTTGTAACTTGAGTGTTATCCTCAATTCCTCACTCCCCCGCCCCGGCCCCACAAATCCAATCTATTATCAAATCTTGCTGTTTCTCCTTCCCCAACATCTCTCAATCCAACCCCTTCTCATTGCTCATACAAAACAGTCCTTCACTCCCTTTCTTGGCTCCTTAGTTTAGGCCCTCATCATCTTCCAATTAGATTATTGCAACTTGGTTATCCTGCCTCACATCTTTTCCCACTTCACTTCATTCTCTGTACTGCAGCCAAAGTGGTTTTACTTAAGCACAGATGTGAGCATGCCACTCTCCTACATGATAAATTCCATGACTCCCTGTTACCTCCAAGATTACATATAACCTCTTGTGATCAGGTTTTTAGGCCCTACATAACCTTGCCCCCAATCTATCTTTCTGGCCTCATCGTATGTCATTCCCCTGCTGTCCCCAATCTGTCCTTTCCTCTGTTTGTCACACACTCACCTTTGTACTGATTATTCCTCAAGCCTGGAGTGTACTCCGTACTCCCTCCTCACCTCCATCTCATAAAACCCCTCCATTCCTTCATGATGCTCAAGCAATACCTTCTACAAGAAGGCTTTCCTGATCTCCTTAACTGCAAGTGACCCCCAACTTCTCTGTATCTGATGACTTTGCATTTATTGATTTGCTCTTGTTATGTCATACACACATGTATGTATGTATGTAAGTATGTATGTGTGTATATGTATTTTCTTGTTACCTTCTTGGTTAGAAGATGAGGTTCTTGAGATTGTTTCATTTGTACCTCTAGCACCAGCGATGGTACCAGGAATGCAGTAAGTGATCAAGAAATGATTATTGGTTGGTTGGTTAACTAACTAAATTGTACCCAGTACCAGCAGTCACATTCAATTCAACTCAATAAGCAATTGTGAAGTATTTTCTATGGACCTGGCACCTTTCTAGGTGTCAGGACTTTAAAAACAAACGCAAAGCAATCTGTGCCTGCAAGGAGTTTACAATCACACCCCAGGGATGGCACAGTGGATAGAGTGCTAAGCATGGAATTAGGAAGAAATCTGAGTTCAAATCCAGCCTCAGACACTTACTAGCTATGTGCCCCCCCACAAGCCTCTTAACCTCTGCTTGCCTCAGTTTCCTCAACAGTGAAATGGGGATGATAATAATAGCACCCACTCTCCGGGGGCAGAATTGTTATGAAGATCAAATGAGATAATATTTTTAAAGGGTTTAGCATAGTGCCTGGCACATCATTCCTCTTTCTATAGTGGCTGGCACATATTAATCAATTCAAAATGCTTGTTAATTGACTGACTTGTTGGCTGTGTCCTACTAGCAAAAGTTAAAATCACTATAGAAAAAAAGGAAGCCTTAGGGAAAATTACATAGCCTTCTCAAAGTATTTGAAGAGCTGTCGTGGAGAGGAGGGAATGGATTTGTTCTGCTTAGACTCGGGAAGCAGAACAATGAGTAGAAGTTAAGGGAGGCAGATTTTAGTGCAATGCAAAGAGAAATGTAAAAAAAATATATAAATGGAAATGTAAAGAAAAACTTCCCAACAATTGGAACTGTTCAAAAGTAGAATAGTCTTCACCATAATATAATGCGCTACCTATCACTGGAAGTTTTCAAGCAGAGGCTGGTGACCACTTGTCAGGGATGGAATAGAAGAGATTCCTGCCCAAGTACAAGTTGGATTAAGTTATCTCTGCTTTTCTGGCTCTGACATTTTATGATTCTCTGACCTCTCAAGTGCCAATTTGTCCCAATAACCCTATCATATTGGTTGCAAAGAAAACAGAGTCATTTGAGGTCCTTCTTCCTCTCAGTGAAATGTGTCATGATCCTCTGAAGATGGGGGCCATGGCTTCTGAAAGCTTGGATGAAGTAGATAGGAAAGAAACTCTCAAATGCTGCCACCAACCACAGCCAGCCTTGGAACTGAGACTAAAGCTGGCCATTAGTTGTAATTTGTGTTGGTTGCATATAACACAATCTTTACTCTGCCTGGAGTGTAATTCATCATGTTAGGGGGGAAAGCAAACAACAGAGCTTGGAGGGAAATCAGAGAAAAGTGATGAGTAATGAGTATTACAAGCCAGTCCTTGGACTGGATTCAGGTGTTTCCAGCATTCAGGAATCTGAGAATACCACACCGTCTCCACCTCCTTCCAATATCTTCTCTCTCTTAAGGATTTTTAGGGGACAGATGAGGAGGTGCCCCAGTGTTGGGGTTCCCATTGATCAGTGACCACAGGAGCTTTTCTCATTGACTTCAATATAACCCCTGAAACTGAAAGGGAAAGCAACAGAGACAGAAATGGGAAAGAAACCAAAAGAGGAGAGAGAGAGAGAGAGAGAGAGAGAGAGAGAGAGAGAGAGAGAGAGAGAGGAAGAAAAGGAGAAAGAGAAAGAGAAGAAAAGACAGAGACAGAAATGAGGGAGAAAATGGAAAGGAAAGGAGAGAGGAGAGAAGAAAAGACACAGAAACAGAAATGATAGCCACAGGGAGAGGGGGGAGAAAGAAAGGTAGAAGGAAAGGAGAGAGAGAGAGAGAGAGAGAGAGAGAGAGAGAGAGAGAGAGAGAGAGAGAGAGAGAGAGAGAAATCAGGGCCTCTTTTGCAGGGTTCTAGAAAGTTGTAGGCAGTATTCTAGGCTGGGGTGGTGTAGTAAGAGAAGACTTTAACACAGCACCCAGATATTTTCCTCCAGGACAGAGGAACTGCTCAAAATCCTAGATTCCCCATCACTGTCCAGAGGACAATGCCACAGCTATCATATTGCTGATATATAAGAACTTGGGAGGGTGAGGGTATATGAGACAGATGACCCATTTGCAACCTCTGCTATCTTCTTTCATTGTGTATTCTAATTCTATACTGCCTTTCTTGACTCTGGAACTTCAGCTTGAGATCTGCTTTTCCTTCCCCCTGCCAAGCCCTTTTGATTCGGCTACACAGTAAACTCTGACTTAACTAGCAGTGACTGCACCCCAGCAGCTGGCAGATGTTAGGACCCATCTCCTCTCCAGAGAGCATGATATTGTTCTCCCTACCCTGCTTCACCCTAAGCAGCCATCTTTCCCAGCAATGGAGCACTAGCTGAGACCTATTTTCTGTGACAGGGTCACAAATAATCTGCAGAGGTCCATTTGGAGGGATTGGAGAAAATGAGGAAGGTTGGCAGGAGTACTTAGAAGATGAGTTACAGATGAGAGAGTTAAACAATCTGGAAAATGTGGACCCTGGAGGTCAAACCTTGAGGATTTCAAGTATCTGAGTGGTCAAAATAAGGCCCAGGAATGGGCATCTCCAGGATTCAGGAAAAGTCATGGGCATGATGGTTCAGCGTGTCTCTGATCTCCTCCCTTCACTCTCTACCTCTACATTTGGTGAGTTCAATCAATCAATCAAGAAATTAACAGGCATTTATTAGCCACTGGTTATGTTCCAGACACTGTGGTAGGCACTGTGGATTTGAAGGCAAAAATGAGGCAATTCTTGCCCTCAAAAAGCTTATATTCTAATGGGGGAGATTGCATGAATATATACAAATATATATAGAACATATGCAAAATGGACATAAGGTAGCTCTGAGAGGGAGGGCATTAGTACCTGTAGGCATCAGAACAGGCTCTATGTAGAAGGAGGCACTTGAATTGAATCTTGGAGGAAACCAGGGATTCCGGGAGTATCAGAGAGGAGAGAACACATGCCAAGAATGGGGAACAGCCATTGCAAAGGAAGCAAGGTGGAAAAAAATCAGTACCCCTATCTTTAAGTGTTGTAGATTCACTGATTTCCAATGATCATGCTCAATAGCTGCTCTCTATTGTTCTCTTCTGGACAGCTTCCACTGAGCTGCTCTCCATTGTGTGTCTCCACTCTACTGGTCATTCCACTGAGCTGCTTCTGCTTTCTCCTACCATCTTCTACTTCAACTAAGGTGTGACTTCTTAGCTTAACTTTTCAGCAATAGATCTTGCTCTGAAAAGTTAACAGCTTCATAGTATGTTGAATTTAAAGGTCTCTTCCAGCTGTAAGTCTGTGATCCTTAGAGGCTATGACATCAGGTTATATCATCCTTTTTTGAGATCCAAATCGCAGGTAGTCATATCCAGCCAGCTAGCTAGCAAATGCCACTGCCATTCAACACTCATACCCTCACCTCTCTCTTTCCCAACTACCTATTAGATAAATCCTCTATCTCCCTTCTTACCATTTTGCCACTGTTATTATTCCATATGCCTTTATCTCCTTCACTCTGAACCATCCCCACACTGGCTCATTAAGACATTCCTCTCTTTGACCCTCACTTATTCTCCCTACTACCACATGTTCAATCCATCCTGTAGACCCCTTACCCTATGTTCCCCATACTTACATGATCAATGTGGATGACCTCCTTGAGGTAAGACACTGTTTCATCTTTATCTTTGTATCACCAGTACCCACCTGGCACATAGTAAATGCTTAATATATGCCTTTTAATTGATTGAAGTAATTCAATAATTGTATGACCCACATCTACAGAGACAATAGTGTGCAGTGAAACAACGCTGAACTTGGAATCAGGAAAGCCTAAGTGGGAAGCCTGCCTCTTACATGCTTACCAGCTGTGTGGTCATGGACAAGTGACTTTACTTCATCTAGAGACAGCAAGGTGGAACAGTGAATAGAGCACTGGACTTGGAGTCAGGACAATGAGCTTGAATTCTGTCTCAGACACTGACTAGCTCTGAAACCCTGGGTCAGTCTCTGCATCTCAGTTTCTTCATCCCTAAAATGGGGATAATAATAGCACTTACTCACCATGGTTGCTTCAAGGAGCAATTGAGTTAACATACGTAAAGCACTTTGTAAACCTTAAAGTGCTATATGAATGCTAGGCTTTATGATTATCTCTTCTTTGTGGCCATGATTGGTCAGAATACATGTTATACCCAACAAATAGTTCAGCTTCAGGCACCAATTAAGGCAGAGATAACAGGCCAAGATGGCGGGGAGTGTGAAGGGGCGAGGTGGGGCAGGAGCTTCTAAGGCTAGAGTTATGGAAATCTCCAGGGGAAGCTGAGGGAGGAAAATAAACAAGGCCAGCAAAGGTTAGCTGAAATCCAAAGGATGGAATTTTCAGAGACCAACTGGGGAAGGATCTTCCTCCTTCATGGGGCAAGCAAGGACAAGCCTTCCAATATTTATGGCCATCTAGTCAAGGGTGAGAATGGAAGTTAGTTTGTCATAAGGTGTGGGGGCAATGAGGAAGCAGAAAAAGGGATCCCACCACAACTTGGAAGTTATAGATACAGTTCACTGAATGAGTGAGATATACCACAACCTTAACAAACCAATTCTAGCTAGAAAGTTGCTAGAAACCCACAACTTTTCATTTTCAGTTTTCCCACTAGCTGCACTCCTTTGGACTAGACTCCATCATGCCCCTAGGAAACTCATCATTCTGGAAGACCACATCAGTTTGGGCACTCACACCTCATCAGTACACTCAGTACCTCTGCTCTTCTGAATCAAAGGCTGGAGGGCAAAGCAAAAATCTCTTCCCAAAGCCTCCATTTAAAGAGGTCTTCCAGGCCAACCGTCTATTCATTCCCACCAGCTGCAGTTGTTTGGACTGGACTCCATCATTCCATAAATCCAAGCAGCTTCCCTTCAAGCCACCTTTTCTGTTTCCTTTTCTGTGTTCTTTCTTTTTAGATCATAAGCTCCTCGAAGGGGAAGACTGTCTTTCTTTTTCAAATTTCACATCTCTTGCGTGAAGGGCCTAACACATAATAGGTGCTTAATAAATGTTTATTGACTGACAGATTTATTGAGCATTTAGACCATACAGGCCTGATCCAGCTAGCTTGGAAGACAAGATTCAGAAGACGGAACAAAGACATTTCAGTTCCACTGTCAGAAGATCTCCATGTGCAGAGAGGATATGGGAGGGTGTGGTAGGTTTTGTCTAATGCTATGAAAATCTGGGTGCCAGCAGTTATACTAAGAGGTATACTGAAAGACAACCAAATCAGTCTCCACCTCTCTCCACTCAAAGGCTTGTTTCCTTATTAACCTTCTAGGTTCAAAAGTAGTCTAGCTGGTATGGTCTAGAACACTGGAATACCAAAAATCATGGATAAGAATAAAGTCCCCATATACACCAAAATATTTATAGAAATACTTTTTTTGTGACAGCAGGCTTGGAAACAAAAGAGATGCCCATCAGTTGAGAGATGACTAAATCAATCGTAGCATATGAATGCAATGGAATATTACTGTCCTGAAAAAAAACACAATAAATATGATGAAAACAGAAAAACATGGAAATATTTGCCTGATCTGATGAGGAATGAAGTAAGCAGAGCCAAGGAAACAATATACACAATGACTATAACAATGTAAAAGGAAATTACCCCTACAGAACAATCCAAAGTGAATGTTGCAAAATTACAAAAAACACTGCCTCTCCTGGTTTCTTCCACTGGACAGCTCCTGGGAAGGGGTGGGGGTGAAGGAAGAGGCACAAAAGAAAGAACTTTGATATGGCTTTTGTTAAAAATGGACAGGCTGACAAATGCCAAGGTTGCCACTGGAGGACTCTTGGGAGGCAGTGACCTGATATATCCATGCCCACAGCTACGGCCTCACCAGCAATAGGTTAAGCTTCAGTCTCTTTGTTCTAGTCTGTATAAGGAAGACTGAGAGAACTCTTCTTCCCTCCACGTTTACATTTATCCTTGGGGGACAATTTCATAGCCAAAAGTCTGCCTTCATTGTAAAAAGAAGTGTGGAAAGAAAAACCAAGCTTACCTTTACCTGCTGAAAAACGAATCTGTTCAAAATGTTCCTTGGCTGGGAGAAGATGGGGTCTTCTCATAGGGTATTTACAAAAAGCAAGACATTGGGGCTCCTCTTCCCAAACTGTTGGCACCCAATATCACTGAGCATGCTTAATCTCTGGAATTTTCCCTCCTTTACTTCTCTGTGTCCAAACACAGGGCCCTGGGAGAAAGGAAAGGGGATAGTTTCTGAGTACTTTTCCATTTTCCAAGACCCTTCCAGGAAATCTGTGGAGATCCCCTGATGATTGTGATAAAAAGACAGAAGTGGAGCCATGAAAAGAACCCTGGATTAGGAGGAAGCAAACCTGGCCTAGGATCCTGGCTTTGTTACTGTCCAGCTATGTGACTTTGGGTTGTCATTCCCCCTCCTTTAGGCCTCAGTATCCTGGCAAAATCCTAGAGTGTGTTGGTAAAGGGGGGCTTAGTGAGCAGCCAGAAGAGGAAGCAGAGCTTCATCAAGAAAAGATCATGCCAGACTAACTTCATTTCCTTTTTTTTTTTTTGCAAAATTAGTAGGCGGGTAGATCAGGGAAATGTATGTGTATATATATATATGTATACATACATACACACATACATTCATATAGATGTGTATGTGTATATATATATATATATATATACACATATACATATACGGCTTATTAGGTTTTATCAATCAATTAGAAAACATTTATTAAATGCTTACCAACCGGGCACTGTGCTAAGAGTGGGGAATAATTACAAAGAATGATAAATAACAGTCGCTGCTCTCAAGGAGCTTATAAGGAAGGTACTAACATTAAAGTAGATCTGGAAAGGTTTCTTTCTCATGCAACTAGGTGGTGAAATAGATGGAGTGATGGGCCTGGAGTCAGAAAGACCCTAGTTCAAATCCTTCCTCACATACTGTGTCATCGGCTGTGTGATTCCTCCCCGGCAAGTTACTTAACCTCTGCCTACCTCAATTTTCCCATCTACAAAATGGGGTAATAGTAGCACATATCTCTCAGAGTTACCATGAGGATAAAGTAAGGCAATATTTGTAAAGTAGTCTGCAAACCTTGAATCCCTGCAGAAGGCAGCACTTTAGCTGAGACTGGAAGGAATACAAGGGAACTACAAGGCAGCACAGCAAGTGAAAATACCCAGAACAAAGAGACTAGCGTCAATGGATAGCAGAGTGTGTAAGGGGTAGTAGGAGTAAGAAAAACGGAATGGTAGGAAGGGCCCAGGTTATCAAAGACTTTAAAAGCCGAACAGATTATTTTATATTTTACTCTGGAGTCAGTAGAAAGCTACTAGAGTGTATTGAGCAGAGGGGTGACACATTGGAACTGGTTCTTTATAAAGATCAATCTGACAGATTTGCTCCAGTTGGCTCCAGAGGGCAGAACTAGGAAAGAGGCCTCCAAAAGGACAATGTAGAGCTGAGATCAGGAAAAACACATTACTAGTTAGGATGATAGGCTGCCTCCAGTGGGAGTCGGTCATCCCTTATCAAGGGGCTTGGAGCAGAGGCAGGTGGTAGACCAGGGCCTTGTTTGGCTATGGTTTGGTGCAGCTGTCCTGGGAGCTTCCTTCCAGTCCTAAGAACCTGGGATTCTTTGATTCTATGATATTTGTTATTATTCATCATAATCACAATAAATCTTCCTCCAGGCATACTGAGATCAGGCTGTACTTGGCCTAACCTCCTGCACCTTTTCCATCTCCACCCACGAGTTTGAACAGTGAGCCATTGGGGTCACAGTGACCTCCATGAGGTCATGCCAAATGATCACTAAGGAAAGATCAGCTCATAGTCACGAGCTTCTACTCCAAGGCAGCAAAGTAGACAATGAGGCTTGGAGAGATTCTCAGTAAGAAGGCATTTAATTCAAAGTATTTGGGGTGTCACCTTCAAATATACAGGGAACCCAAGGGGGTGGGGGAGAGGGGAAGTGGTCAGCTTCAGCCTCCACTCAGCCACTCTCCCTGCCCAGCAGACTTTACGATGGGGGCAGTCTGTCAGCTTGATTTATCGTACAGCTTAAGGAGAAAATAAGTAATCCGGGGAGCAGCCAAGAGCTTTCTTGGCTGAAGACCCAACAAATCGACCAGGACAGCAATAGCCAGAAATTACCCTCCAGGCAAAGTGAGATAGGCCAAGGGTGCTTTTATTCACTCACCTCTGCAGGGAAGCTTCTTCTGATAACATTGCTATGTCCCTCCCCTCCCCTTTGGTTAGAACTGAGGGTGGGGACCACCTCAGTGATAATAGAGTTGTGCTCCATATGACCTGTGGAAGGTAATATAACTAATATATACTGAGTACATATATATATATATATATATATATATATATGTAATATAACTGAGTAATATATATCAGTAATATAACTGATATAATGCCCAGGGCTCTGAACTGGGAATCAGGAAAGCCTGGGTTCAAATCATGACCCTTGGATAATTCATTTAACCTCTCAGCCTTAGTTTGCTTCTCAGTAAGATAGAGGTAGTAAATACCCATGGCGATTACCTCACATAGTTGTTGTGAGGTTCTAATGACATAGTGTATGTAAAATCCTGTGTAAATGTCAGCTATCATGCTTTCTACTTTAAGCCATCACCTTGACCTTCTCCAAGCTCCCTTGGCACTTAACCCATATCAAGTGGTATATGCACTGGGAGCTGGGGCTGTGTTTGATGGATCTTTGTATCCCCAACTTGAAGCACATGATAATGATAATAGCAACAACAACAACTCATATTTCTAAAGCGATTTAATATTTTCAAAGTGCTTTCCTCACAATAACCTATACAGTAACGACTACAAATATCGTCATCCAATTTTATGAAGAAGAAACAGAATCGGAAAGGTTAGGTTTTATTGCCCATAATCATACAGGTTCTCCTGATACCAAGTCTAGCTCCCTCATGTGGCATTTGTATATGATCCTCATGACAGCTCTGCAAGGTAGGTCCTATTACCTTCCCCACTTTTTCAGATGAGGAAACTGAGGCTGAGAGAGGTTAATTGTCTTGCCAGGAGCCACATAGCTAGTTAATGTCTGAGGCAGGATTCAGTAGAGATCTTCTTGACTCCAAATCCAGCAACCTATCCACTGTGCCAGCTAGTTGCCTTCCAAGAATGAATAAAACCACCTTCCTCCTTCAGAAGGACTTACCTGGGCAAATGACAATGGGGGAGGGGTGGCACAAAGGTCCACTGTCTCACCTCCCTACCCCATGTCAATCGCCCCCACACTTGGTGTCCTGAGAACTGAACCTTGGAGAGGGGCTGAGTCCCAGGAATAAACTGGCTGCCCAGCCACACTGGGAACAGAGCTAGAACTAGGCTACAGGACCTGGCAGTGGTAGTAGCCAGGAAGCAGTGGAGCTGTGAAGCAGTGCTGGCCAGTGAGGCATTGGGAGGGGAAGGAAGTCTTGAGGTTAATTGCAGTAGCAATTAACCACTATGGAATTATCTAAACTGGCTCCAGAATCCAATTTTCTCTAGCTATCCCTCCCAGTAGCCAGACAAAATGTGGCCAGGATGACAATTTCTAACACAAGAGGAAAAGGGACCTACTAAAGTAGCAGCCAGAGACTCCTGGATCTATCTGTCAGTCTCTGTGTCCTATCTCTCTCTCTCTCTCTCTCTCTCTCTCTCTCTCTCTCTCTCTCTCTCTCTCTCTCTCTCTCTCTCTCTCTCTCTCTCTCTCCCTCTCTCTCTCTCTCTCCCCTCTATAAGTAGTGCACTTTGTCCTAACCTATGAAACAGTGGGTTAATTGGCTTAGAGACCTACTGCATGTGGATGGGAGCCCTAATGCAGATTTAATCAAAAGAGACAGTTCTGTGGAGTGAGGTGTTAAAGCCATTTAAGATAAATGGAGAGGGATACGATTTCCCCCCAGAGTTATTCAGAGCAATTTTAATAAAGTGTGAGTTTAACTACAGAACAGATTGTGTGCTTGAGTGTCATCTTACTACAGGGTAGAGCAAGGGAGGGAAGGCTCAAGTAGTCACCAAGATGACAAGAAAATCTTTCTCTTTCCCCATCAGGATCAGGTTTAATATTTCGCATCTTTTTTTTAACAATCAAAGTCCTTGCTCTCTGCCTAACAGTTGCATTTCAATTCAACAAATGTTTATTAAATGCCCACTGTGTGCAAAACACAGTGCTTTGAGCCTTGAAAAGTTTAACCAAACACATTTCAGGACAGGAAGACATCCCAATCCAGATAACTGTGTAATCAAGAACAGGTCATTTAATCTCTCTGGGACTCAATCGCCTCATCTGTAAAATGGGGAAGCTATTGCCCATAGCAATACCTCCCAAATGAAATAATATGCACAGGCAAAATGTCAATTATTAGCATTATTATATAACTAACATGGCACATATTGGAGAGAAGTACAAGTGAAAGGCTATGTGACAAGAAAGAGAGAAAAGTCTTTCCCAATCAGGGAAGCAGAGAAGGTTTCAGGAAGGAGTTGAAAACCCACTTTGAGTTTGGTTCTAAAGAAGAGTCAGGAATTAAACATATGACAGATGGAAGGGAAAGCATTCCAGACACAGGGAACAGAGTGAGCAAAAGCATGGAGGTAGGAAAGCATAAGGCATGTTAGTGGTACAACAAACATCAATTGGTTGATTACTATAGACAAGGTCCTGTACTTGGCACTAAAGCAGACAACAGTCTATGTGAAATAAAAGAAACTGGGGGTTTTAGGTGGCCTGCAGATTCGACATGTGTCAGCATTGCCGTATGGCCACCAAGAAAAGGGAATACAATTTTGGGTTATGCTAGAAGAGGCTTACTGCCAGAATAAAGGAGGTAAGACTCCTGCTTGACTCTGCTCCAGTTAGATGGTGGCAGAGGAGATCCCCATCCAGGTACAGGTTCCACTAGCTGGCCTCCAATATCCCTGCTTAGCCCTTGTATCAAAAGGCTCATGGTTTAGCAATTCAATTCAATAAGCATTAGTTAATTACAATAACAATACTGTGTGTATACTACTGTATATACATTGTGTGTATATATATATATACATGTACTATATATGAACACACATATATTATATCTATTCCATATTATACCTATTATATATTATATTATTTATTATATATAATATAAATATAATTAGTTTTACATTTGTCCTTCATTTGCCTTTCATTTTCAAAGAGGACCAATGTCATATATACACCTGTATACACACATTCACACACACACACACACACACATACGCCCCTCCTATGTGCCAAGTACTATACTACTAAAAGCTTTACAAATATCTTGTTTGATCCTCACAAAAACCCTGTGAAGCGGGTGCTATTACTGCTTCTACAATTGGAGGAAATTGAGGCAAACAGAGATTAAGTAACTCGCCCTAGGTCACACAGCTAGTAGCCTGATTTGAACTCAGGTCTTCCTGACTCCAGGACCAGTGCTGTACCCACTGCATCACCTAGCTGAGGTGTTATGTAGGTACCTTGCACAGGGCTAGGCACGGGGGTAACAAAACCAAAAACAAAATGGGCCTCAAGGAACTTCCATGCAATCGTAGCATCATAGATTTACAGCTGGAAAGACCTCAGAGGCCAAACTAGTCCTTGAAAGGGGATTTGACTTGGCCAAGGTCGCACAAATAAAGATTTGAACTCAGGTCCTCTGACTTCTGAGGCAGTGCCTTTTCCATTGTATTATACTGTCTTGTGATCATTCTATGGGGAGAAAGATAAGAGAGAAAGCCAGCTTGTCTAGGGTCCTGTGCAGAGTAAGGAATCAAAATTTCTTGAACTGAATTGAACTGAACTGAATGGACCTCATTTCAGATAATATACTGAAGCTTGAATACAACAAGCCCGACTGTGGAGGGGGCGGGAAGCTGTCTTCTCTCTCGTTGTTTGCTAAGAAAGATGCTTTGTGTGCAAAGCAACTACCTAAGTGGACTTGCCCCCTTCTCTGGAACAGGAAAAAATGTCCATTTTAGAGCTTGAGTACATTGGCATTCTAAACCGCCCAATGTCATTCTTCACAGGTGCAGGTAGGTGGTTCAGTAGATGGACAGCTAGACTATGAGGCCGGGGACCTGACTTCAATCCTGTCTCAAACACTTTCTTTCCCTGTGACCCTGGACAAATCACTTAACCTCTCTCACCTCAGGCTCCTCATCAGTAAAATGGGGATAATTATAGTACCTGTCTTTCAGGGTTCTTGTAAGGATCAAACGAAATAACATTCAAAGCAAATGCTAGCTATGATGATGGAGCTAGAGCACCTGGTGCTGCGGATGAATTGGCAGATCTGGAATTAGGAAGATCTGAGTTCAAATCCAGCCTCAGTCACTTACCCGTTGTATGACCCTGGGTAAGTCACTTAACCCTCTTTGCCTCGGTTTCCTCATCTATAAAACGAGCTGGAGAAGGAAATGGCAAACCATTCCAGTATCATTGCCAAGAAAACTCCAAATGGGGTCACGGAGAATAGGAGGACATGACTGAAGACTGAAAAACAAAATGATGATGATGATGATGACGACGTTGATGGCCCCAGGGGAGCGGCCTGTCCTGTCCTCAAATCTGCTCCCTTACATACCCCCACCCTAAGGTGTCCTAGAATTTCGGTTTCACAGTGTCCAGCAGTAGCTGCCAACAGAGGCGGGCTTCCTAAGGTTTTGCTCTCCCATCCCCTTTCCTAACTGAATTTGTCTTTCAAATTTTATTTGAGGATGTATTTTGAGCTGCTCAGGCCAGGTACATTCTGTGAAGCTTGCCCCAGGCATTAAAAATCCTAGTTATGCCTCCACTACAAGCAAAGTACGAGAATATGGAGAAAATGAAAGGTCAGCTAAGTAGGTAAATGATCACAAAATCCTAGAAATTTTACGGCTCATCTGTTATCATTATGAGCGTTAAGCATGAACTGTTGATGAGTATAAATGCAGCATTTGCAACAGAGAGACCAGGCACTTGGGAGATGACTCACAGAGACCTCAGGACAGCCCTGTTGGGAAGGATAAGCCGGGTACCCAGCTCTTCCTGCATCTCCCACCATATCAGAGTTGGAAGGAACCAGTCCTTAGCCTAGTACATGGTCCATAGACCATATAGGGCATTTGGTAAACTCTTGTTGAACTGAATTGGACTCCCCAGAAAGGCAGTATGGCATAGTGGATGGAGTGGTGGACTTGGAGTCAGAAAAACCTGGGTTCAAATCCCACCTCTGACACTTTAACTAGCTGTGTGATCCTGAGCAAGTCAATCAACAAACACCAAGAGTCAGAAAGTACAAGGCAGTTAAACATTTATTAAGTGCCTGTAATAAGCCAGGCTCTGTGCTAAGTACTATATCGGTATTACCTCAGTTGATCGTCGAAAGGACACTGTGAGGTAAGTGGTATTGTTATCCCCAGTTTATAGCTGAAGAAACTGAGGCAGACTGGGTGACTTGGCCAGGGTCACAGAGCTAGAGGTCAGATTTAAACTCAAGTCTTCCTCATTCTAGGCCCAAAACTCTACCCATTGCTTGACCTAGACTCCTGTAGATGGTGGACTCAAGGGAGGGAGCTCAAGTTTCTTCATCTGTAAAATGAGGATGACAATGCCTGTAGTACCCATCTATCTACCTTATTTATTTATTTACTGCTATGAAGCTCAAATTTAGTCATGTATCAGTTAGCCAGGGAAGGACTCAGGCTCACTTGGGCAAGTGCATTTTCTCACTGTCATGTGCTTGTAGCTATCATTGCTACTGTAGGAACAGTAGGAGAAGAGGAGAAAAAATCCTGTTCCCCACTCCCCACTTCTCAGGAACCACAGGGAGAAGCAGCACTGATTAGTTCCAAAGCAGCCATGTCCAGGGAGGGGGAGTGAGTGTCCAGCTCCTCACTCCTTGAATAGTCAGTATATAGAGTGGGTGGCTGCTCCTGACACTGGGGCCAATTATCTTTAAGGCAATCCCCTCTCCCCGAGATATTGGGACTATAGGACTAATTAAAAGATGTTGTGTTATACATGGACTTTAGCAAGGGGGTAGAGTGCATGTCCCAACGAAAGGGAACAGAGAAAAAAAATAAAATCTTTTCTTTTTTTTTCCTGAGGCAGTTGGGGTTAAGTGACTTGCTTAGTCACACAGCTAGTAAGTGTCAAGTGGCGGAGACCAGATTTGAACTCAAGTCCTCCTGATTCCAAGTTTGGTACTCAAGTTTGGTACCACCTAGCTGACCCCTCCCCCCCAAAAATTTTAAATTTAAAAAAAAATTTTAATTTTTAAATGGGATGCCAGAGAACATGACTAGCCCCCTTAAAAGTGCTCCATCCATGAGGTTATTCCAGATGAGTGGTCATCAGAGTCTCTAAATGATGGGGTCCATGGAACCCTAAAGGAGTCATGGCTATATTTCAGAGGTCTGTGTATCTGGATAGGAAAAACTGATCTTTATTTCTGTATAACTTGTTTCCTTGGTAGCCTTAAATATTTTATTTTATGTACTTAAAAGAATTTTCCGAGAAGGGGTCCATAGGCTTCACCAGACTGCCAAAGGGGTACTTGATACACACACACACACACACACACACACATACACACACACACACATACATACATACATACACACACACACACACACACACACACACACACACAAGTTAACCCTGCTCTAGATAAAACCCTCTTGGATTCTTCAGGGGAAGACTGACTTTTCCCTTTAATGACTGTCTAAAGAGCTTGTGTTGGGGTAGAGGAGTAGGTGCTAGGGAATACCTTGGGAGGACATTCCAGAGGCCAGCAGCCAGAGTGAGGCATACCTAGCAAGATGACATAAGCTGATCAATGCCTTCCTGTACAGGAGAGGCCATAATTCCAGCTTCTAGAGAACTGACATTTAACCGGCCCTATCAAGGGAAGGAAATGGAAGGGCGCTGTCTCTTCTTGAAAAAGAAAGTGAATTTCCCACCAGATGGGGAAGGCCTAGGTAGAGGAGATACCCCCCATCATGAAAACCAGGACACCAGAGAAAGAGAACTACAGACACCAGCAGCTGAGAAAGTTTGCCATGAGCATCCTTAGGAAAGTCCCTCAGCTCCTCTGAACCCCAGTTTTCCTTTCCATGAAATGAGAAAATTAGATTAAATGATCGTTAAGGCTAGTTCTAATTCTGCCAGTCTATGCTGTGTATGTTGAAGTCCTTTTAGCTCTAAGATTTTATGTGATTCTAAGGTCTACATCCTAAGGTCACTCTCAGCTCTGATATTCTGTATTCTATGGTCTAGTTCCCTTTCAGGTATGACATTTTCAGTTCGGTATTTTTTTTTAAATCTCCCAACTCTGATGTTTTATGTACTAAGGTCCTTTCCAGCTCTACCATTCTATATTCTCAGGTCCCTCCTAACTCAAAGTCTGTTCTAAGGCCCCTCCCAGCTCTAACATTCTGTGTTCTAAGGCCCCTCCCAGCTCTGACATTCTGTGTTCTAAGGCCCCTCCCAGCTCTGAGATTCTGTGTTCTAAAGCCCCTCTCAGCTCTGACATTCTATGCTTGAAGGCTCCTTCCATCTCTGATAGTCAATATATTCTCTGTTCTAAAGTAAAGCATGTAAAGGCACAACTGCATGAAATACACTCATGCTTGAGCTAAGAGAAGACAGGAATAGGAAATGAGATTCCAGGATTCCAGGCCAGAACATGCTAAATGTCTATGCTCAGGGAAATAGGGATCATACTGAGATTCAATTAGGATCTAGACAAGACAGAAAGTGAACTCCATTCCGTCTTTCTTCCTGTGCTGATCTGCCCACATCTAGAAGTATTCGAATGGAAAGAAGAAAAAGTCAAAGGTTTCATATTCTACAAGCATCAGTCAAGAAAACAGGTTGAAAACAGAAGCAATAACATGAAGGCCAGGTTCTTAAGATGGTAGGGAACAGGGTAATTCACTACAACACCTCGAAGGCACAGAGATGGAGGCAGATGAGGACAGTGGGCATCAGTGCCTTACTTCCCATCTAGGCTTCAACCAGAACCATCTATTTGTAGACACTGTACTTAACAAATCCCTATTTATCCATGCCTTTATGTGATCCTCACAGCAGCCCTGGGTTCTAGGCCATGCCATTGCCATTTTCTAGATGGGGAAACAGAGACATAGAAAGCTATATTTAAAAGGCAAGTAAATTGACAGATCCAGGATTCAACCCCAGGTGTTTGGGCTCCTGGTTGATACCAATCAGTCACTCAACAAACATTTATTAAGTACTCATTATAATCCAGGCAGTGTGCTAAGTGTTGATGATACAAAGAAAGTCATTTTCTAGGTCTGTTTCCAAAGATGCTTAGGGAAAAAGGAAAAGAACCTATATGTTCTAAAATGTTTATAGCAGCTCCCTTTATGGTGGCAAAGAATTGGAAATTGCAGGGATGCCCATCAACTGAGGAATAGCTGAACAAGTTGTGTATATGATTGTGATGGAATACTACTATGGTAAAAGAAATGATGAGCTCGATGACTTTAGAAAAATGTGGGAAAACTTGCATGAAATAATGAAGAACAAAATGAACAGAACCAAGAGAACACTGTATACAGTAACAGCAGTATTGTTTTAAGAACAACTTTGAGTGAATAAGGTATTTTAACTATTATAAATACCCAAATTAACTATAAAGGACTATGAAAAAGACTCTATCTGCAACAGAGGAAGAACAGATAAACACAAGCATGTATAGAATAATTCTACACACATGTATATGTGTATATATAGAATGTACATATATATACATGTATGTATATCTATTTATGTCTAATGGTAGCCATCTCTAGGGAGAAGGAGTGGGAGCATAGGGAAAAAAGGAGAAAAAAAATTAATATAATTTTGTTGTATATTTGAAAGGAACAGAAAGTTGTACATAGTAGATTTGCAGTTTCATGTACAACCATCTTTTTATTGTGCTATGTTATGGAAATGCTTGTTTTATTCTATAAATATGTAATAATGTAATAAAGAAAAAGAAAACAAAGAAAGGCAAAGACAGTCCCTTCTCTCAAGGAACCCATAGTCTAATGGGAGAGACAGTATGCAAACAACTATGTACAAACAAGCTACATAGAGGATAAATTGGAGAAAATCAACATCGGGAAGGCACTAGAATTAAGGGGGAGGGGGGAAATGTTTCCTGTATGAGGAGTAATGTTATCTGGGTTTTAAAGGAAGCCAGGGAAGCCAGAAGGTGGAGATGAGGAGGGAGAGTTCCTTTCAAACACTGGATACAGCCAGTGAAAAGGCCCAGAGTTGGGAGATGGAGTGTTTTGTTCCAGGAACAGCTAGAAGGTCAATGTCACTGGACAGAAGTAAAAGTGGTATGGGTAAAAGATGTAAGAAGATTGCAAAGGTATGGGAGTGCCAAGTCCTAAAGGGCTTTGAGTGCCAAAGAGAGAATTTTATATTTGAATCTTGCACTTCACCAACATTCCCTTATAAAACACTCTTTGGGGACATTTTAGCATCGGATTGCCTTAGTCGTGTACCCACCTTAAACAGGACCCAGCCTTATACAGAATTCTGTTCTAGAGCAGTGTGCTGGCATTACAGTGAGACTTCTTCAGCTCTGGGCTAGGAACAACTCTCAACCATGACAGTGTCTAATCGTTATCTAAATCATTCAGTATCTGGCAGAAAAGGCAAAAGGATGGTAGAGATGAGAGATAGAAATGATGATGATCATGCCTCTCATTTTCATAGACAGACAGACAGACAGACACAGAATGTTTATTGAGTGCTTACTAAGTACTGTGCTAAGACCTGGAGAAACAAATAATAAGCAAGACAGTCCTTGTCTTCAAAGAGCTTACATTTTAATGAAGGAAGAGATATACAAGTATTTATGTGTGTGTGTGTGTGTGTGTGTGTGTGTGTATAATGTGTGTGTGTATATAATGTGTGTACTATATATAATACATATATCATATTAATATATATTATATATTATATAATTATATATGTAATATGTATAATATATATTATATACATTTTATACACACACACACACAGAAAAGGAAGAATGATATGTGTTCAGTAGCATGGCATGGGGTGAGGGGTGTCTGGGAAGGCCAGAGGGGCCAACCAAGCAAGATTAAAGCCAAAACTGGCCTTCCAAACCTAAGGTTATTCCAAGGGCAGAGTGAAATTTTCCAGTGGGGAGAAAGTGAAGATAATGACTGTAGCAGAGTCAAGTACAGCCATCTCCAATTGGTTGTAGGCGTCCAGGATGGACTTGAAGGATTTGGAAGCACTTTTATCACAACCCTGTGATTTAGATAGAATAGGTATTACTCTTTCTATTGAACAGATGAAGCTCAGAGAGATCAAGCATCTCTTGCCCAGGGCCACAAAGCTAGTAAGCAGCCAACCTGGGGGCAAAATGGATGCTAATGAAGCCTAAGACCCCAGTGTAACAGAGAGAGGATTAGACTTTGAATCCGAAGACTTAGGTTTGGGTCCTGATTGTTGGGAGGAATGAATGAGACTGGGAAAGGTGAAGACTGGTTATTACTATTATAGTTACTGCTGCCTAACCCTTCGGGGAAAGCGAAGGAGAGAGTAGAACAGGGGATGCTGGGGCTGATTCATCCCATTTCACTTCTTGGTCCTGGGCCCAGCCCTGTTCCAGGAAAAGGTTGCAGAGAAGGCTGGTGTGTTTCCATGACAACTGCAGTCAGTACAGCCTCCTATTCTCACAGAGAAAGAGAAACATGAAGAGAGAGGCACTGAGACAGAGAGAGATCCAGACATGGAGGGACAGGGACACCTCAAGACAGAGAAAGACATGAAGAAATACAGACACATAGAGACACAAAGATGGTCATGATCAGGATAGAAAGAGAAATCAAAATGTAAAAGAGAGTGGCATATAGACAAAGAGAGACACTCAGGTATACAGACACAGAGAGAGACCCAGACGGAAGCAGACGGATAGAGAGAGGCATGGGGAGAAAATCAGAGAAAACTAGGCAGAAACATAGGGACATACAGAGATATAAACAAAAGAGATAAACAGAGAACACAACATGAAAAAGACAGAGATATGAAGAAATATAGACATAGAAAGAGATACAGAAACGCAAACACAGAGGAAGGTTCAGATAGACAAAATAAATAACATTAAGAACTAGCATTTATAATAAAAATAGCTAGCATTTATGTAGAGCTTACTATGTGCCAGGCACTGTGCTAAGCACTTTACAGATATTTATCTCATTTTATTCTCATGACAACCCTGAGAGGTAGGTGCTATCATCGTCCCTGTTTTACAAATGAGGAAACTGAGGCAAACAGAGATTAAGTGACTTACCAAGGGTCACACAGCTAGAAAATGTCTGTATCTGGATTTGAACTTAGGTCTTCCTGACTCCAGAGACAGAAAAGGAAGAAAGAGAGAAGAAGAGAGAAAGGGAGGAAGGGAGGGAGAGAGGGAAGAAGTAGGGAGGGAAGGAGGAAGGGAGAGAGGGAAGAAGGGGGAGGAAGGAAGGAGTGGAGGGAGAGAGGAAGAAAGGGAGGGAGAAGAAAGGGAAGGAGGAAGGGAGAGAGGGAAGAAGAGAGGGAGGGAGGAAGGGAGAAGGAATAAAAAAGACATAGAAAATTTGAGGGAGAAAGACATGAAGACACAAAGAGATGGAGATATAGAAAAAGGAGAGATGCACAGAGACAAGAAAAAATATAGAAGGACAGGGTGAGATAACATAGAAAGAGATACAGAGGCACAGGCAAATAGGCAGATAGAAGCAGACAGAGAAAGAGAAAGAGAAGGGATAGGCAGCCAACAGAAAGATGGAGTGCGAGAAAGACAAAAATAGAGAAGCTAATTAGTTTTCTGCAAATATACTTAGAGATCAGGGGTCTCTATCACAGTGCTCTGAGAGTTACAGAAACTAGAACTCCATGATGAATGATGATCTAGCTCATTTCCTGATCTTTTGGAACAAAATTCAGGCTTCTAGATGGGAGGGATGGGGAGGGCAACAAACACAGGCAGAATTTGTTCTACAAAGGTCTTTAAATCTCACCTAACATTTGGCAGACCAAACACCCTTGAAATCCTCTCTGCCTCCTCATCCTAGGATACACACTCTGGAAAGTGAGCAAGTGAGCGTGACCTCTCCTGGCACAGGAAAAGGCCCTCTGCATTCCCAGATTCACGCTCCACCTTGTGGCTTTTTAGGACCTTGCTGCTAGGGTCTCCCAGTGTTATTTGTATCTGTGCAACTCTGGGCACACATTATCCCTATGCTTGCATGTCCTAGGTAGGAGGAAACAAGCTACAGCTGGCCTTAGAATCAGGGCCAGGATGGTTAAGTATCCTGAAACCCCTGCAAAATAGAGAGAGAGAGAGAGAGAGAGAGAGAGAGAGAGAGAGAGAGAGAGAGAGAGAGAGAGAGAGAGAGAGAGAGAGAGAGAGAGAGAGAGTTATATATAGATATATATTTTGCAGGGAGATTTGGATACAGGGTGGCCTGGACTGAATCTGAGAGTGGTGTTCTTGCTTGCTCAAGGATCCAAATTTCATCTCCCAGGCAGGAGCATATTCTAGCCCAGGAGTGACCTTCCCCATTTTCCCTGGCCCTGACATACAGATGCCACTGTCAAGCTGGGCATGAAGGGAGAGCAGACACATGGGATGAAAACTTCTGATTTCTCTTTTGTTCAAAGAGAAATTTGGTCCCTTCTCTGTAAGACACTATAAATCTGTTTGGGGCTTGGGGTAAGCACTTTCCCTGCCTGGAAATGGCATGAACCCTAGGACACCCCAGCCTCATGGATTTAGAGACAAGAAGGGGCCTTAAAATAATCTACCCAAACCCTTTCATTTTCAAGATGAGTCCTTGGTGTAGACCTTTCCTCTCTCCGAGTCTTAATTGAACATAGTATAGCTTGACCCCAATATAGTGATGTCATTTTGGTCCTTTTCGAGAACGAAAGACAATAACCAAACCAAATCAGTCACCTCCTCTGTAAAATAATGGCACGGGACGAAATGATCTCTAAGTTCCCTTTCAGCGCTAACAATCAGTGCTCCTGATGATCCCTGGAGTTGGAGGGAACAGCCGGAAGGGACATCAGCATTGAAGGTGAGGACTAGGAGCTCAGCTGAAGGAAGGGCAAAGGGTCCCAGGAAGGGAAGGGACATGCGGGGGTCAATCCCTGGGGCAATGAGGAGGCGGTCTCTCAGCAGGGACTGATGGAGAAGAAAGCTGGATTGGGAACAGGGCCGGATGGGAAACAATGCTGGACTCCTAGGGGATATCAGGGAATTGAAAGAGAATACACGATTGTCCCAGAGAACTACAAGCTTCAGAAGAATTGAAGCTCCCTGAGGGCATGAGCTGTGTTATTTTTTTTTGGGGGGGGGGTCTTTGTATCTGCAGTTCCTGGCACAGGGCTTGGCACATTGTAGGAAAGAAGAGAACAAGCTTTTATTAAGCACCTACTATGTTCCAGCTCTATGCTAAGTGCTTTACAAATATCCTCTTATTTGATCCTCACAACAACCCTGGAGGTAGGTGCTGTCATTATCCCCACTGTACAGTTGAGGAACCTGAAGAAAGCAAAGGTTAAGTGACTTGCCTAGGGTCACAGTGGTCAGTGTCTGTGGCTACTTTTGAACTCAGGTCTTCCTGGCTACAGGCCCAGCACTGGAACCACTCCCTTGCCTAGCTGCCTATAGACTCTTAACAAGTGGTTGTGGAATTAAACTGAATTAAATTGAATTAGATCCCTGAGCTCTGTGACTACAGTTGTGGGCTCTGTTCCATTTCACCTTCTTTCTCTCCATAAACAAACCTTCATCTCTCTCCACAATTAAGGCAGAAGGAAGGGAACCCAGTTGCCTTCACATAGAGATTTGTGGCATCTGGAGAGAGGGACAGAAAGGGCCACTTTACAGCTGCTCGTGGCAGGGCTGGCCAGGAAAGATCAGCTGTAGAAAGGAAGAAAATTCCCCCAGAAGATTGGGGCTGTGCCTGGGTCGGGCTTCCAGAATTAGCTTCCTCCCCTCCTGGCCTTTGGAGGAGGCAGAAGCAGGAAGAGGCTGAGCCCTTCTGCCCAGTGGCCTGGCCAGCTCCCCAGAGGACACTGCAGTTGGCTGAAGCAGCTTCTCCTGAGGAGGGGGGGAGTTGATGGGAGAAGCTTCAAAATGCTTTTTGATGTGTTTCTACAATGTAGCTATATCCCCAGGCTTAGTCGAGGCTTTCAACTGGATATGGGAGCCCTGAGGTAGAAATGGTTCACTAGTCGTAGCTCATACACTAGCAACGGGTAATAGCAATCATCCTTCATATGGATGCTGTGCTTTGCTGTGGTTACAAATCCAAAACAATCCGACAAGCATTCATTAAGCACCTACTCTGTGCGAAGCATCCTGCTACAAGCTGGGGATACAAAAGTAAATTAAAAAGCCATCTTTCGAAAAGCTTTCCTTCTGTTAGGTTTCAGAACCCTACCCATCGGCTGTGAATGTGAGTTGGGGGAAAGAACCCCGGAGCTTTAGAAGGGCTACCTGTCACTCACCGCCCCTTCGGGCTGCCTTTGATCTAGTGCTACACTTGATCAAGCGGGTCACTTGCAAGTCATTTGTGGGCTTCCATCTCACCAGGCCCAGCTGCCTAGAAATTCTGGCAAGCGCTCCCACACTGGACCTTGGGTAGCATGCAATTCCAACCTTTCAAAGCCCATAAGTTTGTAGCCTTGTCCTTTGTGTTTCCAATACTCCTTCACTGAAGGCAGAAAAGAATAGACATATCAGGGACAGAAGCAATGGCATGCCCATGTACTCAAGGCTTCGTACTGGTAGAGGGAATAGGCCACTGGTGTACTCCCCACCCTTCTCTCTCTCTCTCTCTCTCTCTCTCTCTCTCTCTCTCTCTCTCTCTCTCTCTCTCTCTCTCTCTCTCTCTCTCTCTCTCTCTCTCTCTCTCACACACACACACACACACACACACACACACATCCCCCCCTCTCTCTCTGTGTCTGTCTGTCTATCTGTCTGTCTGTCTCTCTGTCCATCCGTTTCTCTGTCTCTCTCTCTCTCCCCACCTAGAGATTTACAACTGTCCTAGTCTCCTCACTCAAACACAAGCAGGCAGGAAATAAAGACTCCTTTTGACCAATCACTGTCTTTTTCATTTGCATCCAATTCCAGCTCAGCAACCAATCAAAAGTCCATTTCTTCACCACTTTGTGAGCAAAACAGAAACAATCATAGAATATCTTTTTTTGGTCTGAAGTAGAGAGCAGGGACCCTCTCTCTATTCCACATCAGCAGGCACTACCAGAAGCAGGATCACCAAATGTACGTGCTTATGGGACTGAGGATGTAACATATAAAAAGGAAGGAGAGCATACTAAGAATTAGGGGAATCAATAAAAGACTTCCTGTAGGCAGTGACATGTGAGCCTTTGAGGAAGTTGGAGGTTCTGAGAGGCCGAAGTAAGGGTGGAATGCATTCTAGGAATGGTAACTAGCCTGTGAAAAGGTACAGAGCTGGGAGATACAGCTCTGAGTTTGGAGAATCATATAAATGAGAATTGGACAAGACTAGGAGTTTTTAACCTGGAGCCCATAAATTCATTTTTAAAATATTTTGATAACTGCATTTTAATATAATTTATTTTTTTCATAATCCCATACCTTGTATTTTATTCATTTAAAAAAACATTTCCCTGAGAAGGGGCCCATAGGTTTGACCAAACTGCCAAGGATTGCAGTTAAGTGTAGAGTACTAAAAAAGGTTAAGAAGCTCTGGATTGCATGATCTCATCTTTTTTTACTCACATTATCTCATTTGAACCTTGCTTCAGCCCTGGGAGGCAATCAAAGAAGCTATAGTTGTCATTAGTTTACAGGAAAGGAAATAAATTCAGAGAAGTAACTTTCCTAAAGTCAAATAGGTAGAACCAGAACTAGAACCCAGGTCCTGGTCCAGTACTCTTTGCACTGCCTTTGCACTACAGATAGAATAGACTGCAGGGGTGGAGAACCTGCAGCCTCAAGGCCACATATGGCCCTCTAGGTCCTCAAGAGCAGTCACCTGAGGACCTAGAGGGCCATATGTGGCCTCGAGGTGGTAGGTTCCCCACCCCTGGATTACAGCTTTAGTAAAAATAATAACTGACAATTACATAGTGTATCAGAGAGATAGAGAAACAGAGACATGAATAAATAGGGCTAGTTAAGACAGAAAGACAGAGAAGTGGCACCCAGATAGATAAGGCATTTATTAAGTGCTCACTTGGTTCTGGGCACTGTGATAAATGCTGGGGATACACACACCATCAAAGAAGACAATCCTTCCCCTCAAGGAACTTACATTCTAATGGAAGCAGACCACACTTAAAGGAGTGCTGGAAAAGGGCAGGGCACCTTTGCTGGGGGTTATAGAGGATACTACAGGATGTGCCAATGGCTTGGTGGCCTGGTTCTCAGCAACATAAGGCAAAAGTCTCACCTGTCAAAGCCCGGGGGAACCAAAGGCAGAGTGCAAGTTTCTGGTAGGGTGAAGAGTATCAGAGAGGGCCACATGAAGGAGGCTCCAAATGTATCTACAATGATTGATTTCAGCCTGGTTGTCTCTCAAGTACTTTGTGATGATTTCACTGTGTAACCTATGGATTCCACCACCTCTGAGGACCTCAAACCATTCTGTTATCCTGCCTCTTTTGCCCTTACTCATTTAGAAAAAAAAATGACATTAAAATAATTCATGCTTGTCATGCTGACAAAGAGCATCATATTGCAGAAAGAATACTGGCTTTGGTACCAAAGGATTTGGGTTCAGATCTGGCCTATGATTCTTTCTACTTAAGTGACCTTGGGAAAATCACTTAATAAAGAGGTTAGATGACGCAGCCTCTGAGATCCCTGCCAGCTCAAAATCGATAACCCATTCCAGTAAACATTTATTAAGTACCTACATTGTGCCAAGCACTGTGCTAAGTGCTGGGGATACTATTAGTAAAAAGCTGAATTGTAGTAGCTCAAAAACAGATGTGAGAGGCACAAATTTTGAGATATTTCCTCTCTAAATGTTTAAATGGACTACTTTTGCCCGATCTGTGGTAAAGCCTTCTGAGCCTGCATTGGTCTGATCAGGCACAGTCAGATACACTGTACTTTGACCCAATCTAATGATGTCATTTTGGTCCTCTTTGAGACAACAACCAATAATTAATAAAGGCCCCCCCCTCAGGGAGCTTACAATCTAATGGGGGAGAAGACATACAAAAGGAGGCAGGAAAGTTATGGGGTGTGGTGGGATGCCAGGGAGTACCTGCAACAGGAGGATTCTGTTGAAACCTGACAGAGCAGTAGACACAGAGTGGAGGGAACCCAAAATTCCAGTTTCTCCCCTCTATAAAGGAAGACATATGGAGGAATTTGCCATTCCAACCTCCAGCCCTCCAATCAGAAGGGAGAAGAGGCTGAGGCAGGTGTGGTCAGCTTGAGTTAGCAGCATGGTGTTGAAATTAGTGGTGATGAGTTTAATCTGGCAAGGGCATAGTGTTCCATGGAGTTGAAACCTGGTAAAGCTGCGGATGCAGAGTGGAGGGAGCTCAAAAGTCCAATTAACGATAAAGCATTTAATCAGGACAGGTATAAATATTGAAGCAACCAAAAAGAATCAGCACACATTCCTGAGAGAATATGGGGTCTTCCCCTTTTCCTTTATATGGCAGCTGGAGAAATAAGCTCCAGATCTTGGATTCCAACAGATAAAGACTTGGGTTCCATCTCAAATTATAACTGGAGAATGCTCCTGGAGGGCCCTGGGGGCTGAAGACTTCAAAGGGCTGAGTCTGTGTCCAACACTGCCTGCTTACCCTGCTCATCTCTGTGTAGATGCCACCCAGACCTGCCAGCTTCCTCTCCATATGGCTCCATGTAGAGCAACTAGATGGCATAGTGGATAGAACCTGGAGTCAGGAAGACTTATCTTCTTGAGTTCAAATTTGGTTCCACTTACTAGCTGGGTGACCCTGGCAAGTCACTTCACCATGTTTGCCTCAGTTTCCTCATCTGTAAAGTGAGCTAGAGAATGAAATGGTGAATCACTGCAGTACCTTTACAAAAAACAAACATGAGATCGAGGAGAGTCAGACACCACTGAAAAACAACTTAAGAATGAAGGCCTGGTTTGCTAGCCTTGGGTGCAGTTCCCAGCTCTTTCCTACCCAATGTAGCTCCCAATTTCACTCTTGGTCATGAACCCAGGCAGAGACTCCAATCACATCTCTAGCCTCTTAAGATGAGCAACTTTTGACCCAACCCTTTCACTAAGAGAAAAGACAAAAGAATCGCTGCCCCTCAGTGATTGGTGGAAAAAATTTCTTCTCCCTGACCCCTATGATATTTAGAGAGCCTAGAGCTTTAACTAGGAAAGCTCATGGATGGTGTAAATTAAATTGGAGGTGTGAGCCAGGAAAGGCGGTAGCTAGGTGGCACAGTGGATGAAGGGCTGGGCCTGGGAGTCAGGAAGACCTGAGCTCAAATCCTACTTCAGATACTTACTGGCTATGTATCAATGGGCAAGTCACTTGTCTTCTGTCTGACTCAATTTCCCCAACTGGAAAATGGGGATAATAATAGCACCTCCTCACGGCATTACTGTGAGGATCAAATGAGATGATGTTTGTATAGTGCTTAGCACAGTGCCTGGCACATAGGAGGCACTTGATAAGTGCTTATCCTACCTACCTAATTCCTAAGCATCCTTGGAATGATCAGTGATTCCCCAACCCATCAACTTCCCCACCATGAGGAAGTTAGCAATGGGGTGAGGGGGGCAGGGAGAAGGGAGCAAGAATGAGAGGTAGAACCAGGAAGTGAAAGAAAGGGTCTGTGGCAACAGAACCACGGGAATGAGAGCCCAGGACCAAGGCACATGGACAGCACCAAGGAAGGAACAAGCCCCTCCCCCTCTCCCATCCCACTCCCCAGATCTTACTACCCTTTGACAAAGCTCTAGTCACCCTACCCTAGTTAGAGCTCTGAGTGAGCCTCTCTCTCTCCCTCCTGGACAAAAAGGCAATTAGGAGAGCGCTACATATAGGCTAGCCCTGCGCTCCAAGATTCTAAAATTGTTTTGTTTATCCTGCTGGAAGAAAACTTGCATTATTAGCAGCCGCCTTCTTTAAAGGCATGTTGACACAATGGCTGGTTTTCAATGTCTCTAAATGATTCCATCTGACCACTGGAAGATTGGCCTGTTGCAAATGACTGGTTTTTCCCATGTCAACAAAATAAAGGAAGAGGAGGGTGAGGGGTGAGGAACGTATGCATTTAGTTTCAGAACTGTCAGAGCTCAGTGTGGTTTTCTTAACAATGCCCGTTTTCCAACACCACTCACCATGCAGCGTTGAGCTCCCACCCCACTACACACACCCCTATTTCCCAAGTCCTCCTTCCTTACAAACCATTGCCAATGCATATCAGATGGTGGGGATTTGCTGCCCTGCACGGTTGTCGAACAGTGGCAGAGATAATTAGGCAGCCTGTTCACTACCTGCCTGGCTGATTAGTGAAAATGGTGTTCTGTAAATGCCTTCATTTTCAGGCCCTGCATCCCGGCTGTTCCAGGAGTGTCTGAGTGAGTGCCCACATGCCGCACATCTGTGGATGACTTACCAACCGTTGGTTTCAAAAGGGAGTGGGAGGGGGGGTGTGGGTGTAGGGGGAACAGAATCGTCCCAAGCTTGTCGATGTCAAGGTGACAGGAATTAGCCATGAACAACAAACGACCCCCTGTCCACCTCTCCTCTTAGTCCATCAGGACACAGACTTGGCTGAACTCACAGAGTCTTACCCAGTATAACATTTCTTCTCATTTTGTGACCCCTAGGAACTCCAGGAGGAATGTAATCTGCATGTTCCAGATTCATTTACACTTAACTCATCCATATGGCAGTGAGAAAGGGCCCTCCAACATCCAAGAAGCCACAGGAGCTTTGGGCAGTGGCTCTCTGAAAATCTGCTTCTCCGATGGCAGGCTCAGATTTTTGCCAAAACAGACAGCCATGGCCTGCTAGGTAGTGCAGGCAAACAGGACAAAGAAGAGTGGAATTTCAGAATGGGAAGGAACTGCAGAGGCCGTCTCATCCAGCTCCCACCTGAACAAGAAGGCTCCTCGACATTGTCCCCAGCGAGAGATCATCTACCCTTTCCTCCATGACTCCAAAGGAGTAGAAACCTTCAATCCTGAGGGGAAGTGCATTCCACTTTTGGAGAGCTCTGGTAAGAAGTTTTTCTTGTGTGACATGATTGACTCTGACCCTGTTCCCTCATGGCCAGGCCTGTTACATCTCTCCAGGATCTCAGGCTAGAGGGGTTAGTGGTTGTTTCTCTTCTTTGCCACTGGCCCAAGCCTCCCTTAGCTATGTTCTCCCCTCTCATATTTTAGGGGCCCAGTGACTAACACCCCCAGCACCACTTAACCAATTGACATCAGTAGCTTCACAAAGTGATCTTTACTCCAAAGATATATAGCAAGAACAAATACATAAATTTGTTTTTGTTCAATTATTTCCAACTCTTCATGACCCCATTTGGGGTTTTCTTGGCAAAGATACTAGAGTGGTTTGCCAATTCCTTCTCCAGCTCATTTTACGGCTGAGGAACTGGGGGAAACAGGGTTAAGTGACTTACCCAGGTTCACACAGCTAGTCAGTGTCTGAGGCCAGATTTGAACTCAGAAAGATGAGTCCTCCTGACGCCAGGCCTGGCACTCTATCCACTGAGCCATTTAGCTGTCTGGTGGCAGGGGGCTTGTCATCTATGGTTTTAGTGATTCATAGAGCACCTTGAACCTGAGAGTAGCCATGTCTAAGGGACCTTCGTTGTGAGTTTGGGGTTGTCCAGATAGTTCTTTGGCATCACCTACTTTGATGAAGCCATCCTGACTCCTTGTGATCATTCTTTTTTTTAGATATTTCCTAACCATTCCTTTAGTAATGCATTTTAGCATTTCGCCAGGAATCAAAGTCAAACTCACTGACCTTTAGTTTACAGACTCTACTCTCTTCCCTTCTTCAAAAATCAGTTCATTTGCCTTCTCCTCAGTCTCCCATAGATTACTCACAGTAGCTCAACAGTCACATCGGTTCACCCTTTTTGTGACCATAGGATAGTGTATCTAAGCCTAGTAACTTGAATTTGTCAAGGGAAATCAGGTGCTTTCTTGCTATGTCTTTATGTAACCTGGGTTTCAGCTTCCTGTGAGTCATATATGTTTTATTGTTTCCAAAACAAAGATCATTCTCTGCAGAAAATAGAGGATTTGAGTGGTTCTGCCTTCTTAATGACTTATGCTATCATCCTATCCATCCTGAGCAGAAATCCTGTTGTTGTTCACCCTTTGTTGTTAAAGAGGATCGATTACATTAGGAGGGTGGTGTCTTGACTTGCTCATGAATTGGATTTAAGTGAGGTAGAGCTGCGCAAAGTCATCAGCCTCATTCTTTTCTCCAGTCATTGGAGTCCAGTAGCAAGACCTAAGTCAAGACAACTAACAAAGGTAACTAGTAGCAAGAAGTCCTATCCTTTCTCTGAACCAATTCTTTTCCCAATTTAGCTATTTAATATATATATATATGTATATGTATATACATATATATATACATACATATATATGTACAGTTATTCTTGGAATTCCTCTATAGCCTCAATTTATTCCAATCTTTCAGAATGACTTCTGAAGTAATTTTTATAGAATCATTCCAACCTTTCTTATTTGTCCTTTTTACTTGACCTAAAACATTTTGATATATGTCTTTTCTTTCTTTCTTTTTTAAATCTAGTCAAAGAGCTCCCTCTGTAAGACAGTATAGAATAATAGAAAGCATTCCTGACCTGGAGTCAGAGAAGTTGGGTTCAGATCCCATCTCTAATGCTTACTAGATATATGACCATTCATGGACGAGTCACTTAACTTCTTACTTAGCCTTAATTGCCTCATCTGTAAAATCGGGATAATAACACCAAGTAATATATATCACACTGCTTTGTTGATAGCCTCAGGTGAGAATATAGGTAAAGCAATTTGTAAACTCTGGCATACTATGTAAATATCAGTTATTATTTTGCTTTGCATTCCATTTATTTGTTTTTGTCTTTGGAATTTTATTCTTGACAGATTCCGGTTCCACCTGGGCTGACTTGCCCTATAGACTTTTCAATCACTACTATCAAATTCAGGGGGCCAGCAATCTATACATAAAATCTCTGCAGGCTGAATATTGACTTAATTTTAAATTTTGATATTATCCATATTTTATTGCATTTTTATTTATTTTGTTAAATTTTTCCTGGTTACATTTTAATCTGGTTCAACCACACCCAGGAATATGGCTTCACTGTCTGCTCTGTTTTAGACCACGAGATCCAACTTATCCTTTCCCTGAACCCTCGGAAGTCTGTGTCTCCCCAAATCTAGAGGGTATGTCAGATCGTGCCCAATGTTTTCTCATTCTTTAACATAAATTCTAAAATGGAAAGGTCACTTCCTTAAAAACAGTCCCATTACTTGTATGCCAGGAGACAGTTCCTCCTTGTTACTGAAAATTAGATTCAGAATAGAATGTCTCTTCATTGGTTCCTCCATTATTTGGAGAAGGAGATTGTCATTAGATAGGCTATGAATACACTGGTTGTTCTGCTTCTGCAGAGAGAGTGAGAGGTCCAAAAGATGCCTGGATAATTAAAGTCCCCCATCACTAATGTTTCATGTCTCTAAGCCAAATTTGTAATCTGTTTCCAGATGATATATTTATTTCCTCTTTCTGTCCAAGTGGTCTGTATCACACCATCATAATAATACTGATCTGTGTCTATCTACATCAATTTTCACCTGTACTCTTCACCATGCTTCCCCCCCCTTCCCACCTCTCCCCAGCCCCACCCTTTATCCCACTCCCATTCTTGGGTGCCATCATGAGGAAACAAAATCATATATTATGAATAAAAGACCCTAGGAGACCAACCATCTCACCTTTACAGTCAGAGAAACTGAGTCTCCACTAGAGGAAGACATTTGTCCAAAGTTACACAGCTGGTAAGCATCAGAACTGGGAGCTGAAGTTAGACTTCCAAGGGTCTTATTCCAGTTCTCTTTCTGCTTCAATAAACTGCTTCTCAATGAATGAGAACTATCCTGGCCTGTTTCAGGGAAGGGCAAAAGTATGCTTTCAAATGTAGACTGTTAGGTCAAACCCTCTTGGATGGCTCTGGATGTCAATGAGGAAGCTTCATTATAACATAATGAAACTTGATGCAATCAACACTACCTGATCTGCAAAGGGGGAACATCTACTAAGACTCTCTCTTTGATTTGGACTCTGTATATGTCAACCTCCATTTGGTGAATGCTTTTGGCAAGCAAATGGCCCCTGTTTTATACTTCACTTGATATTAATAATCAGAGGATTGCTGAAAAAGTTATTTCTGTGTTGACATCTATCAAGAAATTCTGTGTGATCTTCACATGCATGAGTGGGAGAGATACAGGAGAGCCTGGAAGGCAAGGCTACACTTTGCCAGGTCCAGTGCTTTCTTGTAATGAGCAAACAATAGATACGGGATCTTTTATTCTCTGTACCTTTCAGCAAGTTGCGTGATGGTGGGGATGTGGTTAGCCACGAGAAATTATCTGCAAAAAACTTGAATGTTCCCCTTCATCAAAGAATCTCTCTCTTGCTAGGTATGTATATCATTGTCACAAAAATTTTAGAGGTGAGAAAGGAAACATGTAGATCAGTAGTTACTGTTGTCTTCTTAGTCACCTTTTTTTTGCTAACAATTTTACTTTTTTGTCTGGTTGTTCAGTATGTTTCTCTTTATGAGATATCTTGAAAATCAATGTTTCAGTGCCTTCAAAATTGTGTGGCTTTTGCATATACTTCTTCTGTGTATACTTGGTCCATCTCATTCGCTTTTCTCATCTTCATTTTCTTAAGTGCCTTTTTCACAGTTCTCAGGAACTCGGGTATTAAATGTCCAAATGTGTTAGTTCTTCTGACATCGATGATGAAAATAGATCCCTATAGAAACATGGACAGATCTGCCCCAGTTCTAATCTATCTGTTGTTCTCCTTCCTGTTTTACCAGAGGCAATGTAGAGTGGTAGATAGATGGACTTGGGGTCCTAAAGACCTGGGTTCGAATCTCACCTAGACATTTACTAGTTTGTGATCCTAGATAAGTAACTTCACCTGTATGTGCCTCAGTTTCTTCATGTGTAAAATGAAAGGGTTGAATTCAATGGTTTCTAAAATCCCTTCTAGCTCTAAATGCTGTTGGGATCAATCAACAGGTATTTATTAAGTAACCTATTTTACTGTGTACCAGGCACTGGAAATATAAGTATAAAGAATAAAATAAACACTAATAGAAAAGGAAACAAGTACATATAAAAACATATATACATAAATATAAAGCCAATAAATACAAATATGTACAAAGTAGTTAAGTCCAAGATAGTTTGGAAGGAAGCAATAGTGGAAGCTCCCACTAGCAATTAGGAAATTTATAAAAGGCTTCATGCAGAAGATGATACCTGAACCATGTGTTAAAGGAAGGGAGGGAGTCTATGAGACAGAGGAAAAGGGAGTATATTCCAGACATGTGCAAAGACACAGGAGCAGCGTGTGTGAGGAACAAAGGCAAAGCCATTTGGGCAGGATCAGAGAGAGAGAGAGAAGGAAAGTCATTTCTAATAAGGGTAGAAAGATAGAATGGGGCCAGGTCATGAAAGGATTTAAAAGCTAGACAGATGAGTTTGTATTTGATGCCAGGGGACCTAGGAAGCCATCAGAATTTGGTTGAATAGGAAAGATACATCATCAGATTTGTGTTTAAGAAAAAATTATTTTGGCTGCAGGGTGTAGTATGGACTAGAGTGGTGAGTAACTTGAGCAGGGTGACCAATTAGGAAGCTTTTACTATGATCTAAGCAAGAAGGTGATAAGGTGATACCTATGGGAATTGAGAGAAAGGATCGGAGGCAGCTAGGTGGCACACTGGAGAGAGCACCAGGCCTGGAATCAGGAGGACCTGAGTTCGAATCTGGTCTCAGACCCTTACTAGACCCTAAGGACGTCACTTAACTGAGAGAGAGAGAGAGAGAGAGAGAGAGAGAGAGAGAGAGAGAGAGAGAATGAGGATCAGATGCTAGAATTGTTGTGAAGGTAGAAATGGCAACATTTAGCAACTGACTGGATAAGCGGGGTGAGGCAGGGGTGTTCTGGTGAATGTTTAACAACCTACTCTCCCCTCAAAAAATGCATACTCCTAATACATTTTTGAGTTTAATTTGCATTATTAACATTTTCTCCTTCATTTTCTTAAGTCTAGATGATTAACAAAACAATATATCAAGAGCTAGTTTGCCGTGTTTGCCAACTTCTGAGGTGTAAATGCTCACACTGAAAATTTAATAATTGGCTTCAAGGAACCAGTTCAAGCTGGCTTTACATGGGTCTGGGTGATGAAGAGTGAAGAGTCAAGGATAATGCCAAGATCACCAACTTGAGGCAGCAGAAGAATAGTGGTGCCTTCAAAAGAAAGAGAAGAGTTTGGAATAGGGCAAGGTTTAGAGGGAAAGATAATGACTTCACTTAGTTGAATTTCACCCTCAACTTTCTTCAGATTTCTTTTCCTTACCCTTTCTCTTTACTATTTAGTGAAATAACATTGTTCATTATTCCGCCATCCTCCCCTGAAATGGTTTGTAAATTATTTTATACTCTAAATCAGTGCTGCCACTGGTTGTCATATCTTCTACTTGGCAAGGCCATCAAGTCTTTGAAGGTTCCATGCCCTCTTCCTTTTTTGTTGTTGTTGTTGTTGTTTTTTTCCTTTTTTTTCCAAGGAGGAGGGCAGGGTGATTGGGGTTAAGTGACTTGCCCAAGATCGCACAGCTAGTAAGTGTGTCAAGTGTCTGAATCCATGGCCTCTTCTTAGTAGCAATTATTTTATATTAGCTAAATTTCTGTGGGAAATGGTGATCAATTTGGTTAATGTGTTTACTTGATAGCTTTCCTGTTTTTGGCATTGATAGCTTATTTGGATAGGTCAGGATGGAGAGCTGTCTTCTTTATCCCTTCAAATTTGGGGTTGATTTTGATCTCTGTTCTGACTAGTCATACGTCTGACTGCACACAGTTGATTCAGAAATGTCTACCACATCAGGAAACCAGTAATTTCTTGTCTGTTCAGTTATTATAGTGGTCACATGCCAAAAATAATTGGGGAATCTATTTCCCAAATGCCAAATACATGTAAATAATGTGGGACTCGGTAGCTATGAAAAGATTGGGGGAGTTATTTCACATAGCACTTAAAAGCATAGGAAAGGGTTAGTGCACGCACAGGAAGCAAAAAAGGAGCCTCTGATTTGAATGGCTATAAAAGACCAGACAAGGCAGCAGCTTCCAGGTAAGTACTCATGATTTCCTGGGACAAATCAAGAGCTACAGAAGCCAGGGAGAATCTTACAAAAAGATGGAATCTTACAAAAAGATGGTATCAGTCAGGTTGAAGGCAATGGAAGCCATATCAAGAGGATAAACAGATCTGAAAAGGAAGTAAAAATATGGTTTTATTCAGAATCGAAGTCTTCAACCTCATACTGAGACTCCACATATTAATGCTGTGAGTTTGCAGCTGTGATGATTGAAAATTTCTGAGAAACAGAATTTATGGGCAAATTGTAATCAATTTTATTAAATATGTTTAGAAAGCAGTCAACAAAATAGTTTCATTGCTCCCCTCAGTGAGCAAAGAGGCAGATCCTGTCAAACCTTCAATACATATAAAGTCTTTAAAAAGAGGGAGCAGCTAGGTGGTGTAGTAGATAGAGGATCAGCCCTGGAGTCAGCATGATGTGAGTTCAAATCCAGCCTCAGACACTTAATGTGTACTAGCGGTGTGACCCTAGGCAAATCACTTAACCCCAATTGCCTTGCAAAAGAAAAAGAAAAAAGAGGTGTACCCTGAGGGTGGAAATCAACTCTCATTGGCTAACAAGTAATGAGAGAATTAGTTTTATAATGAAAGATGGTCTTATTCCAATGACAGTCTTAGCATAAAGTGATGCTGAGCACCCACTCTTAATCAAAAAGGCTTATCAATATCCATATCCCCCATCTGACAAAAGGGAGAATCCACATTTTCCCAGACCTGTCTGAGTAAACACAATGAGCAGAAATCCAACAATTCACCTAAACTTAGAAATGCTTTACTCTCTTTGATTAGATCTTATCCTTCCTGGCTGGGTGAATCTTGACCAAAATTTCCCACAATGGTTGATTTCTGGATGAGGAAGTAGGAAACCCTTTAGACCTAATTCAATAATTGGTTATTAATATATGAAAGAAATAATCAGTTTTTCTCACAGGGATGGTAATTGAACCTCTTGTGTCAGGAAGGAAATAAATAATTAGAAAGTAAACCATAACTATTTCCTTGTTAACAAGGATTGGATGTGAATCCCTTTTCCATTCTTGAAATGCTTTTTAATAAAGCTTTTCTATGTGTAAGTGCTGATTTTTAGCCTGTTGTATGCAGGGTAACTGCAGACCTTCTTATTGAAGAACCAGAAATGAGACAAATTCAGATGACTTCAGGGACTAAGCCCTTGAGTATGAGAGAGTGGGTGGGGCTGAGCCATTATTGAGAAGCCTTCAAGATTGCACTTAGTTCATGTGAGCTCAGAACTATGGTCCTGAGCCAGAGGATCAATTGTCAATTTCATTTTTTGTTATGTTGCTCAGTCTTCAGTTATGTCCTGTACCCTCTGAATCTTCTTTAATAAAGTATTCATTTTACACAGACATGATTTTTTTGGTGGATTTCATTTCTTAATCCCAAACTATATTTTCCAATACAATTTCTGCCATCTTCTAAGTGGCCACCTTTCCGTTGAAGGAACTGAGTATCTACATATGTTAACTTACTTTAGACAATTTTGTCAAGTTCTTCATAGAATTTCTCTTCACAACAGATGTTGGAATTCAAATGGCAATCACTATCATAATGGGTTTTCTTTTCTTTTCTTTTTTTTTTCTTTGCTCATTACAAGCCTCCCTCTCCTCATGTGAGATGAACAAGAAGCCAGTGAAATGATGTTTCTTATTGCCTCTAGCCACATAATGAAATCAACTCTGCCACTTACTTTGCTACCTTCTCCAAGGAGAATGTGGGAGCCATTTTTCCATTTAATATTAACTCTATGTCTTCTGGTCCCATTTATAGTGATACAGTTCACCCCCCCCCCCATATACATTTTAGTCGTTGGACAAAGATCTCACCATTAAAACACTGACATTGTTTAAAGACTGTATAAAGATTGTGTGATTGCTAGCACCCTTTAGCAGCATTCTGCCACCACTACTGCAGAAATTAAAGGGTCCCTCAGTGGATGCAAGGTCATTTTATATTCTAAATGGTTTAATGGGTTATAGAGGCCAAATACTTCATCATATAGTGGTCAACCTATTAGTGATGAGTCTCTCAGTAATGAGTTAGGCTGAATCACAGAATCTTAGAGTTTGGAAAAAAAACTCAGTGACCATCTAGTTCAATCCACATGTGTAAAAGAATTTTCACTACAACTAACCCAATCAGAGCTTAGCCAACATCTGACAAAAGGCCTCCTATGAGGGGGAACTCATTACTCCTATAGACATCTCATTCCATTTTTGGATTGCTCCAATTGTTAGGAAGATTTTCCTAACAAGGAAATTTTGGCTTTATTTGCCTCTATGCAACTTTTATCTTTTACTCATGATTCTATCCTCTGGGAAAAAAACAGAGTAAATTTAATGTCTCTTCTACATGTCAGTCCTGCAAATACTTGAGGAAAGCTGTCATACTTTCCTTGAGTCCTCTCTTCTCAAGCTAACTGGCCCTAGTTACTTAAACTGACACTCTTACAGAACAGACTCAAGACCCTTTCCAACCCAGATTACTTAGACACTACCCAGGTTATCACTATCCTTCCCGAAATCTGCCCAAAGAAGTGAACACAATACTGCAGTTGTGGGGTGGGCAGGACAAAGTGCAGTGGTACTAATCATTTCCTCATTCCTGGAAGCTATCTTTTAATTCAGGTCAAGATGGCGTTAGCCTTTTTTGGCTGTCATACCACATTATTGATTTATTGTTGAGCTCGTAGTTCACTAAAACATTCAGATCTTTTTCAGAAAAGGGGCTGAGAAGATGGCGACTGGAAAGCAGTAACTGGCGTGAGCTCCCCACCAAGTCCCTCCAAAAA
>CM053622.1:751211956-751253267 GCA_028646595.1 Phalanger gymnotis
GTTTCCACAATATTCAAATTGTTTCTTTCTGGCTGCTTGCATTATTTTCTCCTTGATCTGGGAATTCTGGAATTTGGCAACAATATTCCTAGGAGTTTTCTTTTGGGGATCTTTTTCAGGAGCCTATTGGTGGATTCTTTCAATTTCTATTTTACCCTCTGGCTCTAGAATATCAGGGCAGTTCTCCTTGATAATTTCTTGAAAGATGATATCTAAGCTCTTTTTTTTTAATCATGGCTTTCAGTAGTCCAATAATTTTTAAATTATCTCTATTCTCCAGGTCAGTGGTTTTTCAATTAAAATATTTCACATTGTCTTCCATTTTTTCATTCCTTTCGTTCTGTTTGATAATATCTTGATTTCTCATCAAGTCACTAGCTTCCACTTGCTCCAATCTAATTTTTAAGGTAATATTTTCTTCAGTGGTCTTTTGGATCTCTTTTTCCATTTGGCTGATTCTGCCTTTCAAAGCATTCTTCTCCTCATTGGCTTTTTGGAACTCTTTTGCCATTTGAGTTAGTCTATTTTCTAAGGTGCTGTTTTCTTCAGTATTTTTTGGGTCTCCTTCAGCAAGTCATTGACTTGTTTTCGTGGTTTTCTCGCATCACTCTCATTTCTCTTCCCAATTTTTCCTCTATTTCTCTTACTTGCTTTTCCAAATCCTTTTTGAGCTCTTCCATGGCCTGAGGGCAGTTCATGTTTTTCTTGGAGGCTTTTGATGTAAGCTCTTTGACTTTGTTGACTTCTTCTGGCTGTATGTTTTGGTCGTCTTTGTCGCCAAAGAAAGATTCCAAAGTCTGAGTCTGAATCTGAGTCTGTTTTTGCTGCCTGGCCATGTTCCCAGCCAACTATTTGATCCTTGAGTTTTTCGTCAGGGTATGACTGCTTGTAGAGAGTACTTTGTCCCAAGCTTGAGAGGCTTAGCTGTTGTTTTCAGAGATATTTCTACACAGCAAGCTCTCCCACACCAGCACTCCTCCTCCCCCAAGAACCACCAACCCAGACCGTGACTAAGATCTGAGCAGGCTCTGCACTCCTGCTCTGATCCGCCACTTAATTCTTCCCATCAGGTGGGCCTGGGGCCGGAAGCAACTACAGCTGTAGTTCTGTCCTCAGACCTGCACCACCTCCGCTGCCCCCAGGGAGGTGGCTGAACCATGAACTCCTTTCACTCTGTCCCCACAGCTGTTCCCACTAACCTTCTCTGTTGTCTTTGGTGTTTGTGGGTTGAGAAGTCTGGTAACTGCCACAGCTCACTGATTCAGGGTGCTAGGGCCTATTCCTCTTGACTCCTGGTCTGGTTGGTGGAGGTGCTGCTCACGCTAGGCTCTGCTCTGTTCCACTCCCAGCTCCATGCAATAGACCTTACCCAGCGACCATCCAGGCTATCCTGGGCTGGAGCCCTGCTTCTCTCTGCTATTTCATGGGTTCTGCAGTCCTAGAATTTGTTCAGAGACATTTTTATAGGTGTTTGGAGAGTCCTGGGGCAGAACTTAGGCAAGTCCCTGCTTTCCAGCCACCATCTTGGCTCCACCCTCAAGGCTCCTTTTTTTCATCGTGGATTTCTGGTAGACCAATAATTCTTAAATTGTCTCTCCTGGATCTATTTTCCAGGTCAGTTGTTTTTCCAATCAGATATTTCACATTTTCTTCTTTTTTTCATTCTTTACATTTTGTTTGACTATTTCTTGATGCCTCATAGAATCATTAGCTTCCACTTGCTCAATTCTAATTTTTAATGAGTAGCTGTCTTCATTTTGCTTTTGAGTCTCCTTTTCCAATTGGTTGATTTTACCTTTCAGGGTGTCATTTTCTGTATTTAGTTTCTTAATCTCCATAGCTATTTCACCGATCTTATTTTTTAAAGACTCGATTTCATCAGTGTTTTTTTCCCCATTTTTTTCTTTTACCTCCCTGACTTGGCTTTTAAAATCCTCCTTTAGCTCTTCCACTAATGTTTTTTGGCCTTGAGACCAGTTCTGCTATGGCATATAGCTGCCTATATACATAAGTACACAAGAATACGTAGACTGAATACTAAGAAAATGAATACACATCAATCCCAGGCTAGGGAGGCAGGGAACTGAAAGCCATCAGGATCAAGAAATGTTTTGCGTACAAGGTGATGCTTGAGCTTCTCTTAAAAGGACAGGGATTCTAGGCAGCAGAGGCCAGGAGGGAGGGCTTTTCATGTCTAGACTGGAGACAATCAGTACAGAGACACAAAATAAAAATGGTGTTGTGCATAAGGAATGTGGAGGCAGCCGGTTTGCTTCCAGAAAAGAGCCCTGGAAGTAGACCGGCTGTACCTAGATTCTCCAGGGAGCAGCTACTATCCTGGAAAGAGCTTGGTGAAGAAGGGAGGAGGGTTAGGAGCCTGGGAGGAGCCACGGGCAGGCACAGTGCAGTGATGCCACCATTGCCATGGTCCTGGGCTCCTGTGCACTTCCCTTCTACCTCTGGGTACATAGGTGCTACCCATCATTGCCAAGTGGCCCATGGTACCTGACTTGACTTTCCAATAGTGAGAACAAACCTACACAGACATCCCCGTTCTCACCCTGCTGCGTTGTGATCAATGGCAAATGTTGTGAGATGATGCATGAAATAGAGTTTTTCATCTTTGGGAAGCTACTTGACCCAGCCAAGGCTCCGGCTCATGATTTTGGCCTCCTGAGCCCCATGTTCCGACCAGAACAACCAAGCAGGATTCACACGCATGAGCTGGATCCCTATATGAACCCCTAGCTTATTTGCTAACTTTTCGTCAGATCACTTATCCATGAATTCAATCAGAAGGTCACGAAGAGCTCCCAGGTGTGTGGCCCTGGGCAGGTTAGAACACTACACAGGTTCGAGACCCTTGGATCTGAAGTAGGGAGACAAGTTCAGACCCAGGATCTGCCACTTAACCAGACATGGGTGAGAACAAGTCCCTTACCTTCGGATTCCTCGTCTGCGAAGAAAGGTGATGGAAGGCGATCTCTAATCCGGCTGCTAGATGGCGCAATAGAGAGATTTGGAGACTGGAGAACCCAACACTCACTGTGTCACCCTGAGCCAGGCTCTTCCTGGCTCTCAGCCTCAGTTTCCCCAACTGTGAAATGGGGATAATAATAGCATTTACTTCCAAGGGCTGTTGTGAAGCTCAAGTAAGATAATATCCATAAAGCACTTTGCAAACTTTAAGGCCTTGTAAAAATGCTAGCTATTATTCTAAGGCCCCTTCTACCTCTAACATCTGTTATCCTAAAAGTCTTTCTGAATCTACCTCCCAGCTCTCTGGAGAGACAAGTGCTTTACAAACCATAAAATGGAAAGTATTATTCTATAGCCTTCCTTCTCACCTGCTTTATTCAGTGAACGTAAAAACCAGAAGGAACCTCAAAGATCATCTGGTCTAACCCCCTCAAGTAACTAGGTGATGTAGTGGATAAAGAGCCAGGCCTGGAGTCAGGAAGACCTGAGTTCAAATCCGGCCTTAGACACTTACCAGCTGTGTGACCCTGGGCAAGTCACTTCACCCTGTTTGCCTCAGTTTCCTCAATGAGCTGGAGAAGGAAATGACAAACCACTCTAGTATCTCTGCCAAGAAAACCCCAAATGGGCTCACAAAGAGTCAGACATGACTGAAAAACAGCAACAAACCCCCTCATCTTAAAGATAGGGAAACTGAGACCTAGAGAAGGAAAATGAGTCTCCAGAGGCTCTTAATTAATGTGCTGGGGTCAGAAGTCCAGTCTCTTGGCTCCCAGCCCAGGGTCTGTTCCACTGTAGTGTACTGCCTTGGATTCTTCCTCAGGTAGCGGAACAAATGAGCTAGAGACAAGGGCCGTGCATCACATGCAAACACAGACTGTGCATCACATGCAAACACAGATCGCATGAAAATTGCCCCTTTTTCTTCATTTGTAGACCCTGCTCAGATCCACCCAATGGCAACTGCAAGATAAACCACCAGGAGGAAGAGCCTCACTCGCAAGTAAAAAATAAAAAAAAAAACAACCCTAATCTAGTCTGAGCTCCCACCCCTTATTTTACAGAGGAGAAAATTAAGGCCTAAAGAGAGAGAGATGAAATGATTTGATAAACATCACATTTCTAGTAAATGACAGTGGGGACTCATATGCAGGTCTCCTGATTCCTAATCCAATCTCAACTGTTCTGTCATCAAGGGGACCATAAATTAAGGGTATCTGAATCTCTGGTTTAGAAAAGGGTAACCAATAAAGATACATGTGAGGTTAAATTGAAAAAATAAAAATATAAAAGCAACAACATTAATATTTCTATAGTGCTTTAAGGTTCACAAAACTCTCTACAAATATTATCTCATTTGGTCCTCAAAACAACCCTGGGAGGTAGGTGCTATTATAATATATAGTATTATATATTATTATATATAATTACATATTATATAGTATTGTATATTATATAGTAGTACATATAGTATAATATATAGTTTAGTATATATAATTTAGCATATATCATATATAGTATAGTACATGTAATTTAGTATATACTATATATAGCATAATATGTAGTATAGGATATATAATTTAGTATATATTATAATATATATTATATATAATTTATATATAGCTACTGTATAATTATATTATATATAATATTTTATATATTATTCTATATGTGCCATTTTGTAGATGAGGAAACTGAGGTAAGCAAAGGTGCTTTGTCATACCACTAGTAAGTGTATGAGGCTGGATTTGAGCTCAGGTAGATTAGAAAAGGAGCAATAAGTTGTGAGGAGACAGGTTCAATTTCTTGCCATCTCCCCGCCCCCACTGCCACACTCATATAAAGGAAATACTCCTCTCCTCTCCCTGACTCTTCTCCACAAGCCCCTCTGATTGCAGGGTCTCTCTCTCTCTCTCTCTCTCTCTCTCTCTCTCTCTCTCTCTCTCTCTCTCTCTCCAGGTCAGATTTTCTAGGATCATTCTGAGGAGGTCATCACTGCAGATCTGGTCCTGGCCCCTCATACCTTGCCCACCCTCTTGGGAGGACTCTTCCTCTGCAGACATGGCCAAAGCCCAAAAGAGCTTTATTACGTGCAAAGGCATCCCTCCTGCCTCCTTCCCACATCCTGCCCATTGGTCCATGGCTCAAAGGAGATTATTGCCAAAGCTACAGAGGATGCTGGTGATGCTCAGAGGCCTGACTCAAAGACTGGGCAGAGCCCAGGGGCCTTAGAGATGCAGGAAAACAACCTGATCTCCACGTTCCCTCCTAGCATTCTGTGTTCTATAACCTATCGGGGTCGCTTGCGCTCCCTCATCTCTCAAAGAGGGGGTCAGATAGATGCTCTCCAAGGTCCCTTCCAGCTCTGAATCCTGAAATCCTCTGATCCCTGTGATAAGCTTTGTCTGCACAATGTCAAAATAACCGTGTAGTTCATTCAACTCAATCTAAGAAAATCATTCAAAACCCTCCTTGAGAGAGGCGGGATAATACAACCTTATTATCAGAGACCTGCTTTTGGCTCCTTGACCTGACCCTCAATAGCTGTGTGATCCTGGGCAAGACACTTAACCCCTGTGAGCCTCAGTTTTACCATCTGCAATGACAGAATAAAAATCCTTGCAATCTCTGACTCCCAGCGTTGCTGTGATCAAAGTGCTTTGCAAATCATTAATCCTGTGTAGCATGTGTAGACAGCCTGACTGACAAGTTGTTTCCTGTATTTTTTTTTTACTTAATTCAATAATTCATTGGAGGCTTAGGCATCACACAGATAACCTCAGGCTAAATCCCTCAGGAGAGTTTTTTTTCCCCTGAATGTTTTTCTGGAACCAAACCTGATAATCTGAGCATTCAAAGGAGAAATATCAGGGGCTAAGTTGTCAAATTACAAAAGATTCATTCACTGGATTTACCTTAAATGCCTTTCTTCCCCCCACCCTCACTCCCCAGGATAGAAAAAGGAAGATTCCACTTATGAAAAAAGAATGCACTGACTGTTGTGTGTGAAGTGACATTGTTATAAAGAGTAGGTGGGATGTAGTAGAAACACTGCTGGTGTTGACATTAGAAGGCCTGGATTCCAGCCTGCGCTCTGCTACTGATTATCTGTGACATTTGTTTGTACCTCAGTGTCCTCATGTATAAGATGGGCTGCTGGTACCTCCTACGTCACAAGGCTCTTGTTAAGAAAGCCCTTTGTAGAGACAGCCTAGTATGGCTAGATAGATTAGAGCCAAGAAATCCTGGGTTCTAATTCTGTCTCAGACACCATGTAGCTGCATGACCCAGGCCAAGTCACTTAACCTCCCTAAGCCTCCATTTCCTCATCTGTAAAATGGGCATAATTGTACCATCTACCTCACAGGTTTGGTGCAAAACTCATATGCCTGCAGATTGAGAGATGGAAGACACCTAAAAGGTCCTTGAATCCAGATAACTAGGTGATACAGAGGTCAGAGTGCTGGACCTAGAGTCAGGAAGACCTGAATTCAAATCCTCACTCAGATGTTTATTAACTATATTTATTTATAGATATAGATAGATAGATAGATATAGATATAGATATTTAAATATATAACTATACTTACTAACTTTGGCAAGTCATTTAACCTATGTCTGCATTGTTTTTCTTTTTTTCATTCTTTAAAAAATGTAATATTTTATTTTTCTCCAATTACATGTTAACACAATTTTAACATTTTTTAAAAGTTTTGAGTTTCAAGTTCTATCCCTCCCTCCATGAGATGGTAAGCAATCAGATATAGGTTATACATGCTTTTGCTTTGCTTTTCCCTTCCGTATAATGGAAATATTAATAACACTTACCTCCCAGAGTTGTTATGATGATCAAATGAGGTAGTATTTGCAAAGTACCTTTCAAATCATAAAATAATATATATAGTATGTATATATGTATATATAATATATGCTAGCTACTGTTTTATTTCAGATTTGGAAACTGAGGCACGGAGCTAAGTGACTTGCCCACGGTCACATGGTAAGAGCCCTCTCTCCTGTGACAACTAGCTGACAATAAAGAGAACCTATTATTAAGTTATGCCACTTATAGAAATGAGTTTTTAATCATTTTAATTGATATATTCATTAATTTTAATTAACGCTAGTTTAATTAATATGTCTAAAGTATTGGTTCATTTTGCTTTTATCGACCCAACTATAGATACACTACTCTGCCCCAGGGGCCCAGGCTTGAGTTAAGATTTTGCACCTTCTTGGTAACCTCAAATTTAGCCAGATGACGGACCCACCTGCCAGGCCACTGAATTAGACTGGTAACCAGGTTGTATTTGCATTGTGCCTCACCGTAAGTTGACTCCAAAATATGAGTATTGTTGGTCTTCATAGAATTGTAGAAGCATTGATTTGGAAATCGAAGGGACCACAGAGATTATCCAGCCTAATCCTTATTTAATGAATAACAAAGAATCAGCTTGGTGCAATGGAAAAAGAACTGGATTTGGAATCAAAGGATCTGGGTTTAAATCTTATCTCTGCCACTTACTATTTGACATTGAGCAAATCACTTGACCTCTCTGGGCCTCAGTTTCATCATCTGTAAAATGGAAGAGTTGAACTCAATAAATTAGAAGGTCCCTGCCAGTTCTAAATCTATGATTCTATGACTGAGAAATATTAAATGATATGACCAAGGTTACACAGATACTAAGTGAAAGAGCCAGAATTTGGCTTTAATTGGGGAGAGGGGGAAAAGGATGCCCTTGAATTTAAATTTTGTTTTAACTGAAAAAAAGCCCAGACATTATTTCTTCCATGTCAGCTGATGGCTTTCATCTGATCTGTAACCTCTGTTCTATAAATCCTGGAAAGGCAGAATCCTGTTCATTAAACAGTCTGGCTTTTGAATAGCTCTGTGCTGCAAGGGACTGTCCTAATGATGCCTGGCTCGGGGTTCAATCCCTGTAAAGGTCAGTTGTCTTCTCTCTATTATCTGCCCACAGATTTCACTAACTCTGTCCTGCAAATGCAAGTCCTTGGTTACACAAAGGGCTAGGTTAGAAAGGAGGCTTATAGAAAATTCAATTATTTGTGTCCCCTTTATTCCTCAAATTTTCTGGATAAATATATTTATCTTTTTGCAACTTTCCACCTATTACTCACAGTTCTTCCCTCTGGGGCTAAACGAAGCAAGTCTGAGCCCTCGTCCATGACAGTGCATCGATACTTAAAGACAGCTCTCATATCCCCTCAACCCTTCCCTCCTCCAGTTTATACATCCCCGGTTTCATCAGTCCTCCATCATGTGACACTGCAATTCATGTTGTCTTTTTTTAAATTCTTTCTTATAATTCAACTCTTTTTCAGGTCTCCATCATCTCCCTCCCACCTCTTCTCCATCCCATTAAGAAAGCAAGCAAAATAAAATCCCCTATTACACAAATGTATAGTCAAGTAAAATAAATTCTCACATTGGCTGTGTCCGAGCCATCTGTGTGTCTATATGTATATATACACAGTAACATATAATATATACACACACGATAATGTATACTACATATACATACATATATATATACATATACATATATATATATAGGATGCACCTAATGTGAGAGTTTGACTATATATTATATATACATATATGCATATACACAAGTATGTAGATAGGAGCATAGAGATAGATAGATAGATAGATAGATAGATAGATAGATAGATAGATAGATAGACAGACTGATAGACATAGATGCTTCAGTCTACACCTCTGAGTCCATCAGCTCCCTATCTGGATGGCATGTTTTATAATGAGACTTCTGGAATTGTGTTTGGCCATTATGTTGATTAAAATTCCTAAGTCTTTCAAAGTTGTCTCTATAATATTATATAAATTGTTGTCCTGGTTCAGTTGCATCAGTTGATACTGAAGTCTTCCCAGGTCTCTTGAGAAGCATCCCCTTCGTTATTTCTTACAGCACAATAGTATTTCACCATATTCATATACTGTAACTTCTTCAGCCATTCCTCAATTGATGGGCATAACTCAGTTTCTAGTTCTTTGCCACCACAAAAAAGTTGGTATAAATTTTTTGTACGCATATATCCCTTTTCCCTTTCTTTGATATTTTTGAGGGTCTACACCTAGTAGCATTATAGCTAGGTCAAAGGTTACACACAATTTAATACTTTTTGGGCCATAGTTCCAAATTATTTTCCAGAATGGCTAAATCAGTTCACAGTCCCATTGCATTAACTTTCCTGTTTTCCCACAGCCCCTCCAGTATCTTTCATTTTCCTTTTTAATAGGTTTTGCCAATCTGATAATTGTGGTGTGGTACCTCAGAATTGTTTTAGTTTGCATTATCTAATTACTGTGATATGGAGCATTTTCTTCATATGGCTATTAATAACTTTGATTTCTTCCTCTAAAAATTGTCTTTTCATATCCTTTGACCATTTATCAATTAGGGAATGATGTTTCATTTCAAATGGCAGAAAAGTGGTGAAGTGGCTAGAGTTCAGGAATTGGAAACAGGAAGACTTTGAAATCAAATCCTGCCTCTGATCCGTATCGGCTGTATGACCCCCAAACAAATCTCAGCCTCAGTCTCCTCGTCTATAAAATGGAGGTAATAATAGCACCTACCCACCCTCCATGGGTTGTTGTGAGGCTCAAGTGAGTTAACATGTGTAAAGTACTTTACAAACCTCAAAACATGATAAAACACTACTAGTGCCATGATTATTAATTCAGTTCAGCACATTCGTTTGCATCTTCATGGCAGTAGATAGAGAGTTGGCCTTGTATCTGGAAAAACTGGTTTTGATACTTAATCAAGGCCAGGTCACTTAACTGCTCAGTGCCTCCAGACAATGCACTAAGACTCTTAAGTTGTCAAGCAGGTGCCAATATGCATTGGTAGGAAGAAATTCATGGCAGGCTCCAAGAATGCAAAGGCAGAACCAAAAAAAAACAAAAAACAGCCCCTACCTCCAATGAACTGACATTCTCCTGGAAGATTAGAGAATTTTTACAGATAAGTACAGCATGATCTGGAGAGGGAAAGCATATCAATAATTTAAAAATGATTTCTAGGTCCTTCACCATCCTCTCCAGCTTATCAATGAATCAACAAGCAATTACTAAGAACCTACTATGTGTCAGTCATTGTGGTGGGCTCTGGTGCTGGCTAGTAGCTCATCACACTGGGGTAGGCAAAACTTAACCCACTAAACCAGATATGATCTGATTAAGACTACCACTTCCTTATCCTTGATGATGGATCTCTTTTAACACAGTCTGAGGTCACATGTCCTGACTTGTGTGACTTCACACTCCACCTCTCACCTCACATACCAGCCTTGGGTTCACTCTCTGTGACCTGTTGGTCACCTCCCCCCACCCTAGCCAATCTCTAGCCTGTCAAATTAATGTGAATTTACAAGGGAACTCATTTGTGCTGAACCTCTATGATGGTTCCTAGCTCTGGTCCAGAGAGGCTACATGGAACACTGGGGAGGGTCCGAGCATCTCTGAGTCAGCAGCAGGAAGGTCCTGGCAGCCACCTCTCTGTGAGAAGGAGAGAGAAAGAGAAGAGGGAGGCTCCAGCTGATGCCTATAGATGTCCGAATACCATCCATTTGCTGCCTGGCAGAACGCCTTGTGGGCTGAATTATAAAAGACATTTTAATTACTACCTAATAATTAGGAATTCATAACTTCCAAATGATTGAACAATTACTGTGAATCTGTGAAACCCCAGGGCCATTAAAGAGACGGCCATAAAGACGTGACAAACTGATTATTAGCCCGGCCCAACAAGATCTCTTTTGACGTCAAGGGTACCATCTCCCGCTGCCTCCTCCCTTCTCTTCTTTCAGACTTTAGGCTTGGCATAGCAGCCCGGTGGCTCTAGTGCCAGTCCTGAGACTTAGGCTCCAAGGATCACCCAGGTCTCAAGGATCCTGTCAGAGAATGGAGGGGAGACAGACCCACCACATTTTGGAAAGATTTGATTCCCATAGGATCTCATCCTCAGTGTAGAAGGTGCTAGCCACTCTACAGCTGAATCTTATGTGCTTGAAAATGGTCATGTTCTAGTTTGGTAATTCACATACCAAAACCTCTAGCCTTCTGTTCTATCAAGTCAAACTCATTTTTCTTTCCTGATAATGTTTTAAATAACCTAATGGTCAAGACATTAAGCAGCCACATAAATTCATATATAAGACCTCGGAGCTAATTATGCACTGACCTACAGAGAAAAAAAAAAGGAAGAGATCTATGGAGATCCATAGAAATGCTGGTCCAGCATTTCTAAAGTGTGGTCCAAACTGAGGAGATGGGGAGCCCCAAGACCCTTTGGAGTTGGGGGGAAGGGTCCATGAGGTTAAAATTATTTTCTAATAATGTCAAAATGTTTTCATTCAAATGTGGTAAATATTGATAGATATAAGCCACATAAACTAAAACTGGTTGGGGGATCCTCAATAGCTTCTAAGAAGGTAAAGGGGTTCTGAGACCAACAAGTTTGAGAATCACTGGACTAATCCATTCCTCTGAGTCAAGAAAACCTAAAATTTACCCACCTCAGTCAAAGGGCTAATTAGCCAAACTGCTCTCATTCTCTGTCTCTGTCTCTCTGTGTGTATCTCTGTCTCTGTCTCTCTGTGTGTCTCTGTCTCTGTCTCTCTGTCTCACTTTCATTCCCCTCCCTCACCCTCTTCTCTCTCTCCATCCCTCTCTCTTCCTCTCTTCTTCTCTCTCCTTCTCTCTGACTCTCCTTCTCTCTCTGTCTCTTTTCCCTCCTTCCCCTTCCCTTTCCCTTTCTATCCGCCTCTCTCCCGCTCTTCCTCTCTCATCTCTATTTCACCCTCTGGCTCTCTAGCTCTGTCTGTCTGTCTGTCTCCTCTGAGAAAGACATGAGTCCTTTAATGATTGCAAGCTCCCCACTTTGTTAGTTCAAATTTTCCAGAGAAAAATCTTGGATTCAAAGAGAGTCCCATCAGTGTGCTTGATGCCTATGGGCTCCCAGCCATATGCTTGGTACAAAAACCCTGCCTAAGTGTCCGATTCAGGCATAAATAAAAAATAACCTTCCCCCCCCCACCTTCAACACAGCAAGGGTCCCCAAATGCAATTTCACTGCAGGATGAACTGAAATCTTCCAGACATCTCAGCAAGATAGCCTATCAGAGTGTTCAGAAAATCACCTGGGAAATAACATGATGAATGGGATGGGGTGGGCTTGGGTGGGGATGGGGGAGGAGGGGAACACATCTAGACAGCAGCTCATATGAAAAAGCTCAGCATGAGTCAGCAGTGACTTGGCAGGCAAAAGAGCTGATGGGATCTTAGCTGGCATTAACAGAACAGTGTTCAGAGCAAGGGAGGTGAGAGCTCTGCTGTACCCTGCCCTAATCAGGCCCCAATATGGAGGACTGGATTCAGTTTTGAGGCCACGTTTTAGAGGAGTCATTGATGAGCTGAAGTGCATCAGAGGAGAGTAACTATCATGGAGACTAGCCCATATGAGGACTGACTAAAGGATCTGGGAACATTAAATATGGAGAAGGGAAGACTAGGGACAAGAGAAGGGAAAGAGATATTGTATCTGCAACCTCCAAGTATTTGAAGGGATTGACATGTGGAAGTGGAATCAGACTTGTTCTGCTGAGTATAATAGAGAGAGAGCTCCCCTTGGAGTCAGGAAAGACCTCATATATGCTGGATGTGAGACCCTGGAAAAGTCATTTAACTCTCAGTGCTCTAAGCAACTCTCATCTATAAACAGCAGAGAAAATATTGATCTGAATTGGTAGGTGTAATTTCCCCATCTCGAAATTCCCTACAGGAATGAAGTCACAGGTCCAGGCCCTAATTTTCTTGGCCCCAGAAGGCAGAGGTAGGACCAATGGGTGGAAGCTGGGATGGAGGGAGAGTTGAGCTGGATGAAAGGAATAACTTCCCAACAATTAGGATTATCCAACAATGGAACGTGCTTCCTCATTTAGCAGTGAGCTCCCTGTCAGTGGAGGTGTGCAAGTGGAGGATAGAATGATCTGTGGTTAGGAATGTGTAGTCCAGGTTGGATTTGATGCCGACCTCTGAGCTCTCTTCCCACTCTAAGATTCTGTGACTCCAGGTTCTATTTGTTGCTAAGCCTCAGCTCTTCAACAGCCCTTTCCTAGGGCTGGAGCTGTCCAGCCCAGCACCTCTCCCAGCACCTGAAGATAACCAGTCAGTTCCTCCCTCAGACAAGACAATAGTTTTCCAGTTGGGCTTAGTGATGTATTACAGGGGAAAGTACCTTCCCCAGAGATGCAGGTGATGGAGTCAGGGGGACCAAGGACCTGGGTCCTTCTGCTATTCCCTCTTTAAAAAGTCAAACAGGACCAGTCACTCCCATATGACTCCATGGAGGCAAAATTTCAGGGAAATCTGCCTCTTTATCCACATACCAGACCACATGGTGCAGAGTTCCCATAAACACACTGGAACAGATGAGTTCTGTCTTAATCAACCAACATCTTAATTAAGCAACCAACAAACATTTATAGAGCACCTGCTTATGGATGAAACACTGAGCAAGAGTAAGCAATGGAAGGGAAAGAGACATATCAGACATAATTTCTGCCCTCAGGGAGCTCACAGTCTCACTGGAGAGACAGAATAGTCTATGCTGAGTGCCAAATGAGTGACCCAGGTACTCATGGCTACAGGAGCAAGTGAGCATAGCATGTACACAAGTAAGAGTAATACAAGGAGATCTCAGGGGAGAGAGAGAGAGGGAGAGACAGAGAGACAGAGAGAAAGAGACAGAGACAGACAGACAGACAGACAGACAGACAGAGACTAACCACAGGTGGAGGAATCAGGGAAGGCTTCAGAGAGGAGGAAGCACCTGAACTGAGCCACCAAATGAAGTTATGGATTCTGGGAGATGGTGAGGAGGAAACAATGCATTACAGGCATGGGAAACAATTCAAATGGAAAGAGACAGAGATGGAGTACATTACCAAGGTCAGAGAGTGGCTGACAGTGTAGTTTCAGATGGAATTTAGATTTCATGAAGTGGAGTAATCTGAAATTAGGTGGGTAAGATAGACTGAAGCCAGATCGTAGAGGACCTTCAATGCCAGTCCCAGAAGCCTGTATTTTTTTAATCTTTTTTTAAAAAGAATATTTTAATCCTTTTTAAATTTTTTTAATCCTTTCTTAATTTTTTTTAGGATTTTGAAGCTGTATGAGCAGCAACAGTGACTAGAGAGCGAGCTTTGGAACAAGAATGAACTGGGTTCAGTTCAGCTCTTCTGCACACTGACTAAGTGACCCTGATCAGTCTTTTAACCTCTGAGGGCTTTAGGCAATTCTCTAAGCTGCTATATAGCAGAGAAGGTGATGACCTGCATGAGGACTGTCCTCACATGAGTTCCCTATGCCAATGAAATCACAAATCCAGTCCCTATCCCTATGGATAGCTTATCCTAACCTTCCTGAACAAAGGTCACAGAATCAGTCAGAGGTCACCTTGTACAACTCATACTTGAGCAAACATCCCCCTACATCATCCATCTTTTGCTTGGAGACCTCCAGAAAGGGGAGGTAGTGGGTTCTGTTGCTGGACGCTCTTCCTCTTGAGTCCTAGATTTGGAGTTGGAAGTCACCACAGAGGTTATCTAACCATTCAACCTTTTCATTTTATAGAGAGGAACCTGAGGCCGGGGAGGCTGAGTGATTTTAACTAAGTTCACAGAAATAGAAAATGTCAGAGGAAGAATTTTTGTATTCCCTTTCAATATAAACCACTTGAGAGAAGGGACTATTTCATTCTTTGTACTTGTACAGTATCTGACACATAGTGGGTGCTTGAGAAATGCTGTCTCTCTTCCCTTTCCCCCTGGAAATGTTTCATCCTGAGGCCCACGTTCCAAATGGGTGAGTCCCTAGTGGAGGCCACCATTTCATGAAGGACCCCAGACACACTCCTCACTCCCTGATCTTTTCCATCTTCTCACCCCATCCCTGTGTCCACCATCCTCATACCCCACCCCTTCCCTTTTCACTTCCCCTTTTTGTGTTGTCTTCTCTGTTAGAATGTAAGTTCCTTGAGAGTAGGGACTGTCTTTTCTGCTTATTTGTGTGTCGCCAGTACTTGGCACAGTGCCTAGTATATAGCAAGTATTTAATAAATGCTTTCCCTATCTAAATGATTGACAGATCCCAGGTCATCTGGAGTCCTCTTCCCCCAAGCATGCACATCAAATATTTGAATATGGCAACTGTTCTATCCCCTGTCTCCTCTTCCCTAGGCTACCATCCTCATTTCCTTCAACCACTCATCCAATGGTATGGGTCCAAGTCTTCATATTAGCCTGGCTACTTCCTCCCCACCCCTTCCATCCATGAGTTTCACTTTGTCACTTTGTCAATGCCCAAGCCTCCACTTCATCTCTGCATCCTCTAAAGCCAAGGACCAAGATCTGGGGAGAGAGATCGGCCAGTCAACCCACCAGTGAAATCAATTGTCCAAATATAAGAGTAGATAGCTGCTTATATCCCCTAAAGAGCAGGCTCCCTATCACCATTAGAAACCCTTCCTTTGTTCTGCCCCAGCCCCAAGATGCTGGTTTATCATAAGATCAAAGATTTGCCATCAGAAAGAACCTTAAAAGTCAGCAGATGCAATCCCTTCATTAGAAGATGAAGAAACTGAGTCCCTGAGAAGATTAGTGACTGACAAAGGGTCACATAGCTAACAAGCATCTGAGGTGGCATTTCAACCTAAGTCTTCCTCACTCCAAGCCTACCACTACCTCTCTATCACTTAGCACAGTTCCTGGTGCATAGCAGGCACTTCATAAATTTTATGAACTACTCTCTGCTGCTCCATCGGCCCAGCGTTTCCAGGTAAGAAGGAAAGTTCTCAGGGATCCCAGTAGACCATGACCATAAGGCCTGGGCGTGGGTCTGTGGGGAAGGGAGCTCTCTACTCCATCAGCTGCTCTCCTGTTGAGTATTTTACATTACGCTTTCCTAAGGCTACATTGCTTGGGATGTTATTGCTTCCAACTCCAGAGGCGCCACACCCGCTGCCACAGCCTGTTATTCCTTCGAATAAAAATGTAAGCACTTGGAACAAGAAAATGAATGCTAAAGAGGCTCAGCCGTTAATGGGGATTTTAAATAAGATCCAATAATTCTCCTCCTGCCTCCTGCCTCCTGCCTCTACCCTCATCCCTTCCCCTCCCCCGACACTCACCCCGTGGCTCCTCTCTGAAACCAGTTCTGGGGAACTGAAGGGCTCCAAGGAGGAAGGAAAGAAGAATGGTAAGTCGGGGAGAATTCAGAAGAGCTGGAGGGATTCTTCTATTGTTTTTTTCCTCCCACTTATGGCAAACCTTCTCAGGCTGTACCAAGCACACAGAGTGAAATGAAATCAAGTTTTTTGAATATTAAGTCCCTGAGGGCTTTCTGTGTGTGTGTAGACATTACCAGCTAATTTCCCATTTTACTGAGCTCAGTGTGGGATTTAGCCCCTCAATCAAACCCACTCAAGGCAGACGCCACCGGAGCTGGGGAACAGCCGTTGCTCAGCTGGCAATGCGAGGTGCAGCCCTGTCCTTCCTTCTCCTACCTCAGGGGAGGGGCAGGAGAAGGGAGGGCGTGATCTCATAGGTCCTGCCTCAGAGCACCAGCACACCCATTGCCTGCTACTGGGAGTGACGCTGGGCCAGAACGAGGAGCTGGGTTCCATCTGGGAGTGGTACAGTGGGAAGAGAAGTGGATTTGAAGGCTGAGGACCCAGATTTGATTTCTGATGAGTGACTGGGGTGCTAGTCTTTCTGTCTGCTTGTAATTGTACTTCCAACACTTAGCCACGTGCCCAACACATATTGTTTATCCAGCCGCATCTGACTCTCTGTGACCCCATGCACACCAATACTGTCCCCATGGACCAACTGCCTTGAGTGGGTTTCACTTAGGGGCTAAATCCCACACTGAACACTGTAAAATGGGAAATTACATGGTTTTCTCAGCAAGGATACTAGAGTGGTTGGCCATTTCCTTTTCTAATAGATTGCAGTAAACAGAGGTTAAGTGACTTGCCTAGGGTCATATAACTAGTAAGTATCTGAGACCAGATTTGAACTCAGGACTTCCTGACCCCTGGCCCAGCGCTCTAGCTGCCTGGCATATAGCAAGCACTTAATAAGTGTTTGTTGCTTACCTGCCTGGCCAGTCATTGCCACTTCACTTACCATGTTTAGGCCACAGAAGCCTCAACCCTCCTCCCTCTCTTTGTGATTTATGCTGCCCCTTATCCAGTTGAAAACTCATTCCCCTCACTAGAGAAGGAGGAAGCCAAATGGGAACAGAGCAAGTCCCTCAGTAGATTCTACCCCCCCACCAGCTGTGCCACTAACATAGGCAAACCATTTCCTTTCTCTGTGTCTCATTTTCACCCTGTAGTAAATTAAAGTGTTGGATGAGATCATTCATTCAGCTGACATTCATTAAGCAACTGTTGGGTGGAAAGGCAACTTGGTATAGTAGACAGAAAACATGCCTGAGAGTCAGGAAAAATATGGGCTCAACACTGGCCTATGTCACATCCTGAGTGTAGCCCTGGGTGAGGAGACTTCTTAACACCCCCAGGCAGCTCTCAAAGATGGGCTCCTGAAGCTTTTGTGCATCATGGACCCCATAGGCATTCTGGTGAAGGCTATGGAGCCCTTCTCAAAATAATAGTCTGATGCCTATGTTCATAATCAAAGCTAAATTTCAGTTAGAGATCAGTGAGAGGAAAACAACAACTTTTTCATTCTCTTTGGTGTTTTTCACAAACCCCAGCTTATCTTGCACTTTAGACCTCTTGCCACAATTGATAATGGGCTCATAGAATGCTTTTTGGAACCAGCCAGTCTACGTGGTCCTGATGGAACTCTTTTAGCCTTGTACTTTTCAAATTTGAATTCATCAGAGAATTCTCCAGGCAGTGGCAATGGCTTCTAGAGCACACCCTCATTTTCTTCCTCTTTGAGATCATATGTGATCATCAGAATTTCATTTCTGAGAGCTACACTCATCCATCCCTCTTCAGTCACCTTCCTCTGATCCAGGGCTGTTGGAAGGAGCAAAGTGTTCTAGTGGGAAGAATGTTGAACTTGGAGTTAAGAAACCTGGCTTTGAAACCCTGCTCAAATACTTGCTAATCACAAAAAAAGTGGCAAATCAATTCATCTCTTAGAGCCTCAGGGGTCCTCATCTGGAAAATGGGATGATAACGCCTGTGTAGCCTGCTTCATTGGGCTGCTCTATGAAGGAAGCCCTCAATTTCTGTAGTGAACTGTTGCTCATACTACCTCCAGCCTTCCCTGTCTTCCCTCTTACAATCAACTCAGACCAACTGGATTAGCAAGGAGGTTATTTATTCTCTTAATAAGTCAGGAGAGCCTCAGGCACCTCCAGATGGGATTGGGTCTTGCCTCTCTTTTCCTCTTTCTTCACATTATATTTCACCCCGGCAAGAGTAATTCATCTTGGCTGGAAAATTGATTTTAAATCACCCTGCTTGCCACTGACAGCTCCCCATCCGTCCCTCAGCCCCACATGGCCCTCCCTTGCTAGGGGCTTCTGTCCTCTCCCCACCACCATCTTGTGTACTGCTCACTTCCAGGGTGGGAGTTTTGTCTTGTCCCCAGTCTGTTTATTGATTCACTTTCTGATGAGCTCCATCTGCAGTCCCAGAATGAGCCCGGAGTGATCTTGTCCTGGGAGATGAAAGAAGGCTCAAGGAAATCTCAGTGTTTCATTCTGGGCACTCGCCTGGCTGGAGGGAGCTGGCACTGAGCAGGAGGAGGGTGGACAGATGTTCCCTGCTTCCCTGGAGACAAGTAAGAGAAGGCAGAGGCTTTCTTTAGAGGCAGCGAGGCCACTGGAGAACTGTTCAAGGCTAAGTCATCAGCCTAGTTCTGCTACATGGAGAATAAGATTTTGCCCTGATTGGATGGGGAAAGGGGGGAATTAATTTATCTGAACCACTTACCAAATCCTTAGCACACACTTAGGCTATAGTTATTCTTATCTCTGTGGCTGATCCCCACTACCAGACAATGGGCTCCTCAGAAGGCAGGGACGGATTCTTATTATTTCTGTTTTCCCCATGGTATAATTCAGCACAGGACTCTTCAACTAGTAAGCTTCAATAAATGTGGTTAGATGGATGAAAGAATGAATGAAGGAATGAATAATAAAGGCCTCTTTATTTCTTTAAATAGCATAAAATGGTACACAAATATACATGTTAATATACATTTCACAGTTCCTGATATATAGCAGGGACTTGATAAATGCTGGTTGATTGATTTATCAATTGCTTTCACACAATCACAGATTCTCAGAATTGAAAGGGACCTCAGAGGCTGTCAGTCAGTCAACTAGCATTTATTAAGATCCGGATACATGCCAGAGTATAAGGGATACAAAGAAAGGCAAAAGACAGTCCTTGTTTTCAAATATACATTCAAAGCATACAGCCTAATGCATCCAAATTGTACTTGAACAAGAGTGCCTTCTGCAATATATCTAACTAATAGTTGTCCAGCCTTGGTTTGAGGCCCTTCAGGGAGAGGGAGCCCACCATCTCCGGAGGTAGCCTGTTCTACTTTGGGATCATTTTAGTGGTTAACAGGTTTCTGTCCTTGTGTCAAGACTAAATGTATTACCCATTGCTGCTATTTCTGCCCTTTGGAATAAAACACAACAAATCTAACCCTTCTTTCCCATGACAACCCCTAGAATCCAGTTATCATGCCCCGACTCTGAGTCTTCTCTTTTCCACGTTTAGCATCTCCAGTTTCTTCAACAGATCCTCACATGGCATGGACTCAAGGCCCTGAACCATCCTGGTTAACTTCCTCTGCCTATTTTCCAGTTTGTTGATATCCTAACTAAACCATGGCCTCCAGAACTGAACACAATGCAACTTATCCTGTCTGTATCTCGTACATATATAGTTGTTTGCATGCTGTTTCCCCCATTAAGATGGGAGCTTCTCGAGGGAACAAGGTGGTTTTTGCCTTTCTTTATAACTCCTGCACTCAGCACTAAATGCTTAATAAATTCTTGGTGACTTGAGATGTGGTAGTCCAGGGCAAAACATAAAGGGACTATCACCCGCGTATTCCTTCAAGGTATGCCTCGCTTTATGCCACCTAAGATGGCATTAGGTGCTTGTTTGTTTTTTGGTTGCCATAGAGGAGATAGCCTTTGAACATGACTCATGGTTGCCAGAGGTCAAGACGAGTCAGAGGTCAAGGAAGAGCCAAGAAGTTTGCATTTGCAGTTAATCAAGAACAGGCCAAAATCAGATTTATCTAATGTTTATAGAGCAGACATGGTCGAGAGATCTTGGTAGGTGAGGTCTATTGAATCCAAGTAGTCCAGTAGGATCTATCAAGAGTGCTAGCCATCAGAGGACATGAGTGATTCTGATCCCAGGTCAAAGATTTTCCAACTTGTCCAGGAAGTAGTCTCTACATGGGTGACATATGGAAGTGACATCAGCCAGCCAGAGTATAGATATGGGCATGAATCTTGACACTAGCTAAGAGGCATAGCCCAAAATGTTAGCACATCAAGGTAGGCAGGACAGATAAGCTATGGGTGTGGGAAGAAAGCATCAGCATTCTCCCTTGATGATGAGTCCTACAACCATCCAATAGCAAGAAAAATCAGACTTTTCACTTTGGGTGTTTGTTTGACTGTCCCTAATCATACTCTTTGTGTGGAATGTAAATCATTGGAAGAAGGAGAAAAGAGAGAAAGGGAGAAGGGAAGACCTCACCAAAGCAAGGCAATGCAGCTACCAGGGTTTCAGTATCCCACTATCTGTTCATGTGTTCCTATAGTACTGTGTGTTCACCAATGGTGGTGGTCCTACGGTCCTGTGGTGTTGGGTTTTTGTGGGGGAGGAGAGGGAAGGAAAGAACTAGAGTATGACTCCATACTACCAAACTGCTTATAGCCTTAGGCAACAGATAATACCAAGAGATTTTAACTGGAACTAAATTTAAGCAGGGACCTGTCATCATGGCCAGGATTGTCTGAGTCCTTCCCTCTCGATCAGGACAACTTGGGGTCAGATGCCATGAGATACTGACTCTATTGTCCTATATCAGCATTCCAATGGAGCCACCCCAGAAGGCCCTGGTCCTGCCCAGGACTGCAGGCACCTTCAGCCAGCAATGTCACAAGAGAAAACCATGAAGTACTTCCCAGTCTTGCTGCAGAAATCAAAAAAGGTAAATGGACAAGAAAGCTGGAGCCAACTTCTCTGTCCTCCAGATACCATCGATCAAACCTGAACTGCTCACTCACCATTAGTCATTTTGGCCCAGAGAATTTAGCCTGGGAACAAATAGGGAGGGACTAAGGCATAGAAGTAAAATGCTGTATATACGAGGGAGTGGAGATGGAGGGGAGGGGGGATTGCTACCTGGGAATGAGTCACCTCAATCTCTTCAGCACCTCTGGCAGGGAGAGAAACAGGAGCTGATGACAGCTGTTGGCCAGCAATGGGCTTCTTGACTTGGAAAAGACAGGGCAGCTTCAGAGTGACCCGGCTTCACACAGCAGCACCCTTGGGAGACAGAGCAGAGGCTCTGGGAGGGCTGGGCTGCGAGCGCCATCAGAATCAACGAGGCATCCTCAAGCTCAGCTCTCCATGCCCTTCCCCCCCACATACACCCCAACACCACTTCTAAAAAAATCTCCCCTGCACCCAAGCCCAAGATCTTCATGTTCTCTCCCTCCATCATCTAAGCAAAGCTGACTCAGGAAAGGCTCTGATCAACTCAGCAACACTAATGTGTAAATGAGACAACATGCGCTGCCCTTCCTGGGGCAGCTGAACTTTAGCAAGGATCATATACAGATGAAAGTGATCTTAGAAGCCATTTCGTTGTCCAAGCCCCCATATACAGATGAGGAAACTGAGATCTAGAAAGTTTAGATGACTCAGCAAGGTCAGGAAGTAAACATAACAGGTAGTAAATGGCAAAGTCAGGATTCTAACTCAGGTTCTGTGATTTTCGATTCAGGATTATTTCCTCTAAACCATACTATCTCCCAGGGGGTTGAAAGTCCAAGCCGCTTGGCTTCAGTTAAAGAAATGAAGCACTCGTAGACTGTCTAGAATCAATGGGTGCCAGATATGCCAATGGGTGAGGGGATCCCACAGCATATAGAAAGAAACTTACTTGGTCTATTTAGAAGGCCTCTTGCACTGTCAGTCTGGCCTAGTGCCCTCTAGACTTTATCAGTAGTGTCCTTGACCCTTGAACTCTTCTCTCTGATGATTGAAAAGAAACAGATTGTAATGGATTAACCTGATGCACTCATCCCTGGTGACTTTACCCCTCCCAGGTGACACCAGATCTTAAGCTGTATTATTCAAGGCTTGGTTCAAATGCCACCTTCCCTAGGAAGTTTTCCACGATCTCCCCCATGTGAAAAGGATCTCTCCCTCTTCTGATCTTTGTTAGGCAGTCGTCATCTAATTTATATTTTTAAATATTTTTAATATTTTGTTTATATTTATATTTTTCTGTGTACTTGTCTTATCCAGAAAAATCAGACTCTACCCCAAGAACCAATCTGGGTTTTGATAGGCTAGCTTTGACCTGATTTTGCTCAATCAGGGCCTCCATAGCTCTTCCCCACTGTCTCCTCCATATGGAGCTAATACCTGAATACCTTCCTCTTTAGTGTGTTTTTCCTCCATTAGAATGCAGATCTAATCATGTCACCTCCCTACTCCATATACTCCAGTGGTCACCTAGTGCCTCCAGGATCAAATACAAAATACTCTGTTTGGCTTTCGAAGCCCTTCATAACCTAGCCCCCTCCTACTTTTTCAGGCTTCTTAAACATTATTCCCCAATGTATTCTTTGACCTGGTGGCACTGGTTTCCTGGCTATTCCATAACCAAGACGCACCATCTTCTGACTCCAGGTATTTCTTCTGGCTGTCCTCCATGCCTGGAATATTCTCCCTCATCTCCTTTGGCTACTGACCTCCCTGGCTTCTGTTAAGTCCCTACTAAAATCTTATCTCCTCTTGGAAGCCTTCCCCAACTCCTCTTAATTCCAGTGTTTTTCCTCTTTTAATTATTTCCTATTTATCCCTTATACAGCTTGCTTTGTATATATTTCTTTATTTCTTGTCTCTCCCATTAGAATTTAAGTTCCATGAGGGCAAGGACCGTCTTTTGCCCCTTTTTTGTCTCCCCAATGCTTAGTACGGTGCTTGGCATGCAGTAAGTGCTTAATAAATGTTTATTCATCTATTAATTATTTTTATATTCCTAGGCATAGCAATGTATCTGGCACTTAATAAATGTTCTAAATAAATGTCACTAGCTATCCAGCTATATCTGTAATATAGGTATACATACAGATATAGACTTTTACCCCCAGGATATAATGTGATACAGAAAAAGAGTCCTGACCTGAGTCTGAATCCTGGCTTTGCCACTTGCTAACTGTTTGACCTTGGCAAATTACCTAACCTCTCCATATCACAGTTTCCTCATCTGTTAAATGAGGGACTTGGACTAGACACCTCTAAGATCCCTCTCGGCTCTAGCGCTATGATCTTAGCTAAAATTCAGGTGCCCGAGGAAGGGCAGCACTTGTTGCCTATTCAATCATCAGATTTTTTTTTTTTTATCATTCAGTCATTTCAGTCGTGTCCTGACTCTTCATAACTCCATCTGGGGTTTTCTTGGCAGAGACACTGGAGCAGTTTACCCTTTCCTTCTCTAGATCATTTTACAGATGAGGAAACTGAAGCAAATAGGGTGAAGTGACTTACCCAGGGTCACACAACTAATAAATGTCTGAGGCCAGATTTGGACTCAGAAAGATGAGTGCTCCTGACTCCAGCCCTTGAGCTCTATCCACTGCACCATTTAGTTCCCCACAGATATGCATGTAGATACAGATATGTAGGTACAATCTCCTTGATTAGATTTCAAACTCCATATGGTTAGTTACTGAGGTTTATGTCTGTTTTTGTGCTTCCCAACACCCAATAGTGGATTGCATTTAATGAATATTTGCTGAATGATAGGATTCAATTTAAAAAACCACACACACTTCTTCAGTCCCTACTATGTGCAAAGTATTAGGCTAGAGGCTGAATGAGATATTTAGCTAAGATAAAGTCTCTGCCCTTGTGAAATTCTCTCAGTATAGCAGAGGGATAGGACACACCCAGATGATCCTGGTTCTATAGACATGACGGGGGAGGGAGGAGGTCAGAGACAGGAAGACCTGGGTTTTATATTTCATTTATTATTATTTTTATTATTATTATTATTTCAATAGTCAGAATGAGTAGTAATTTTACCAGAGTGGTTGCCATGGGAACGGGAACAAGGGACGGACGCGAGAGATGCTGAAGTAGTGGAATCAATGGAAGCCCATAACTGATTGAATATGAGAGGGGAGGGAAAATGAAGAATGCACATCGTTTAAACATACAGATCCTTAATAAGCTCCTTAAAGAGTGACTAATGGTGGAAATGCAAACACTGTGACAGCCAGGAGGGAGTATATTTTGAGGCCTGAGGTTTCTATGTTGGCCATCAGGCAGTGGCTGCTAATGAGTTCGCTTGTGCCCTGGATGCACTGGCTCAGGTCTGAAAAGGGACCAGGCCAGGTTGCAGTGTTATCGCAGACGATCCTAATCGTGACTTGGGCTAAGCAGGAAAGACAGGCCCGCTGGTCCGAGGTGAAGAGCTAAGGGTCTGGGTGTCCAGAGACAGGCACTCAGGGCTGTCTGAGAAGGGAATCTGAGTCCAGGCAATCAGGCAGAGAGAAGAGAACAAGGAGGATTCAAGTACCATGAACCAAGATAAAAATGAGGGAAGGAGGGAGGAGGAATGTCAGCCCAGGCAAGATAAAGGGCAGGAAATCAGCAGTGGTCCAAACAGGCTGGCAATCAGTGCCAGCAAGTTCCAGCGGCAGAGGTCGATGACTCCAACCTGAGAGAGCTGAGGCAATTAGGCCAAGAATGCAATGAAGACAGATACAAAGTCAGGCATCCAGCCACTGAAAGACTGAGTCAAGGCAGCAAGACTGAAAGGCCGAGGCAGGGACTGAGTGAAGCAGGGCTCTTTTCTTTCCCCTGCCCAAAGCCAGGATTAGTCCCAGAGGCTGGATTAGGGCTGAGAAAGCCCATCTTCCAGGACTGGTCCTAGGGTCCAGGCTGGAACCAAGAAGACTGAGCTGCTAAGGGTAGAGGTAGGCAGCAGGGGAGGGGAGCGTGTGACATGCTAGAGGAGGGAGAGGAGGAATATCTAAATCATGGCCTCATGGCTACTTAGGAAAAGGTGGGAATTGGGGCCACAGATCAGTCACGGGTCCAGAGTCTAAGCCATTTGGATAGATCATGCTGCTGCCTTACTCCTCTGTGCCCTCACTGGTAAATTGCAGGAGGACTTGTCACTATGGATGAGTTGGACCCTTCCAACGTCCAAAGAAATATGCTAAGTGAACACTGATGGACCCTGCACTTGAGACATATTAACAGCAAGAAGCAGAGATGCAGATAACCCAAAATGCATTTCAATTTGACTTGAGGGGGCATGTTTTCAGCACACTTGTCCTCCTCCTCCTGCTTTCCGCCGCCTCACATTAGACTCAGTCTGTCTCATCTGCATAAATCCAAACACGAAGCACCATGGGGTTACAAAGGAAAATGGTCATATGGTGACTATCCTCAAGAAATTCACATACCTAAAACTTGAAAACAGCCACAGTTTGAGCAGTCAATGGGTACAAGAAGACAGAATGGAAACCAAGACCAACAGTGTGGAGGATAGTCATCACCAGCCATCTTGGAGGAAGAGGTATACCAGGGAAGGGCCTCTGAGCCCCTCTGCTCCCCAGATCAGAATGGAGACCATATCACTACCACCCCTTCCCCCAGCCATGATCTGCTAGACTCTAGATCTTAAGGACTTGACTAGCTGAGAAAATGAGAGTTGGGTTTAGACAGGTAACACCCTAAAGCCTAAGGACAGGGACTAGACCCCAGTCCTGCTGGGAACTCCCAGAGGAGGAAACTCCTTCTACCAATGCAGGTTACCACCTTCTCTGTAGCTTATAATTAAAGCCAGGATTCTGAACTTTCTTGTGTCCTGGACCCCTTGAGCAGTCTGTGGAATCTCCAGAATCCTTCTTAGAACAATGTTTTTTAAATATTTAAAATAAAATACATAGGATTATGAAGGAAACCAATTTTTAATGAAATCAAAGTACCAAAATATTAAAAGTTTTGGGGCAGCTAGGTGGCGCAGTGAATAGAGCACCGGCCCTGGAGTCGGGAGGACCTGAGTTCAAATCCAGCCTCAGACACTTGACACGAGCTGTGTGACCTTGGGCAAGTCACTTAGCCCCAATTGTCTTGCCTTCCCTCCTTCAAAAAAAAAATTTTCATGATCACAGACTCCTTGAAGGTCTATGGATTTCAGGTTAAGAACCTCTGACTTAGAGAGTTTCCTAGAACACTAAAAAGTTAAGCAATTTGCATAGGGTCACACTGCTACTGTCAGAGTCAGAATTTTAATTCAGGGCTTCCCAGTTCCAAGGCCAATTCTCTAGACATGTTGCCTCTGAATCCTATAATCAGCTATAAGGTGAATTTTGGGTACTTGTTTATAAAAGTGGAATGATGACAGCTTGAGACAGAATTGAGACGGTCTGACTCCTGGATAGAGCCTGGAGAGCCTTTTGAACTTAGCTTCATGTAAGAAATAACTTCCTAATGACTAGAGCTATCTAAAAGGACTGCCTCCAGGGGCTCCCCATTATTAGAGGTCTTCATACAGAGATTGGAAGATTGACCATTTGTCAGATAGTTGGGGCAGCCTCACGATGCAGTGGATAGAGTCCTTGGCCTAGAGTCAGGAAGACCTGAGTTCAAATCTAGCCTCAAACACTTACTAGCTGTGTGACCCTGGGTAAGTCACTTAACTTCTCCCAGCCTCAGTTTCCTCATCTGTAAAATTGGGATAACAATAGCATCTATCTAACAGGATTATTGTGAAGACCAAATGGGATCATAATGGGAGTGATACACACATTAGCTACTGCTGTTATTAGATATGTGTAGCAGAGGGGTTTACCTCTGAGATCCCTTCCAATTCTGACATTGGGATTCTGTAAAACCTCAGGCTGGAAGCAGCCTTTTTTAAAGGTTATCTTATCAATCCCTCTGCCTCTGGACCATATCATATCCTAGCTAGTTAGCATCCTTCTCCTCGACTGCCCAATATGTATGTAGGGAGTCTGACCCTCTCAAGTTCCTGGAAGGTCAGAGAGCAACAACCCCCCCCACCAGCCTGTTTTCCTTCTTTTCTTTAAATTAACCCACATAGCAGTCCTTTGTTGGGGGGCCTGGAGGGTTGCCATCCTGACCACACTGAGCCTAAATCACTCCTGCCCCAGCTGTGACAGGTGCAATTTGTCTGCAGCTGAGAGAAGGAGGGAAGAAGAAGGGGGGAAAATGCTGTTTCTTCCCTTCCTTGCTGTTTGGGGTCATTCATCACTTTGGTTATTTTTATAATAGTGTGGAGCACTCCAGCTCTCTCCATCGGCCCCCTTGAAATGTGTACAAATGAGGGAGTCCATAAGCGATGGTATCAGGAAGACAGCGCCTGCGTGGATGGGTTGTTAAGTATGGGATAGTCGAGTCTTCTTCTTCGCTCTTCTTCCCCACCTCCCTCCTTCCCTTCCTCCCGGTCTCCCTTCCTGGCCCCAGTGCTCTGCTGATAGCAACTTAGGCTTCATCTCAGTTATGACCCACACATGAGTGCCTCAATGGTCCCTGCCCAAGGGAGGCCATTTAAGGCCATTTAAAACCAACTGAAGTATTCATACATTTTGAAAAATGGCTTAAAGTAATGCAAATGTCAAGTTAGCTCTGATTTAAGCTGAGTAGAATAAATAAGAATCGTTTCTAGGGGGCCTATCCTCACAATAGCACTGTAAGGGACTTGGTACAAGCATTATTATCCCCATTAAGAAGAGACTGAGGTTCTGAGAAAGGAAATTGTTTACTTCAGATTGAATAGCTAATAAATATTAGAGCCAGGATTGAGAGCATCTGGAGAAGAGGAAGGCTAAGAGGAACATGATACCTGTCTTCAAGTATTTTCAGGACTGCCATATTCAAGAAAGAGAGGTTAGACATTCTGTGAGGTAAATCAAGGCTTGATGTCAAGGAAAATTTCATAACAATGAGTAGAATGGGCTGTCTTGGGAGGTAGTGAATTCCTTCCTCATTGGAAGTCTTCAAGCTGCTGTTTGCCCACTCCTATCTTCATGCCATACTGTCAGGTGTAGCTCCCCCCTGCCCCCACCCTAGCTTTCTAGCTCTAGCTCTGGGGACAGTTATTTTTATTATTGTGTTGATGTTGTGGTTGTTGTTGTGGTTGTCCTCCTCTTCCTCCTCCTCCTCCTCTTTTTCTTCTTGTTAATATCTGGCATTTATATAGTGCCTAAAAGTTTTGCAAAGTGCTTTACAAGTATGCATCAATCAATTCTTCCACTCACCATCCCTGACCAAAACACCCCTTGGCTACCAATCCCTTAATATGTTTTCTTCCTCTATAAGAATGTAAGTTCCTTGAGGGCAGGGACTGTCTTGCCTGTTGTATTTGCATCCCTAGCTCTTGTGTTTGTCCTTCCTTTCCAAAGAGGACCATGGCATCAGGGAAATGATGACATGACTTACAGTTGACTTTGATCTGAGTGAGGGAGGGCTGTGCAAGGTCACCAGCCTCACTTTTCCCTCCAGAGCCATCTGCATCCAGTGACCAGATATTCACCAGGAAGACTGGAGATGGCCCAGGGTGCAATGGGAGACCCTGGCCCTTTTAGGGTAAGGCCCTTTCAGTTACTCTCTTAGAATGAGGTAACACCCATTCAGTGAATAGGCCTCTTTAAGAAGTGAGTCAAGGGATGGCCCCCTTTAATTAGAAAAAAAGAAAAAAGATCAAGCTGGGAGGGGAAGACCCTCAGAGTTGCTGTTCCAAAGAGAAACAGTTACCACTGACATTCACTCTAAGCCAGGAGGGCCCAAAATACAGCCATTAAGTGGACCTTGAGCAGGAACCTATTGTGGTCCAATGTATGAGCTTCAGAGGGAACTGAGTTTATGGTTTTGTGAGAGAAGAAAGGAAGGAAGGAAGGAAGGAAGGAAGGAAGGAAGGAAGGAAGGAAGGAAGGAAGGAAGGAAGGAAGGAAGGAAGGAAGGAAGGAAGGAAGGAAGGAAGGAAATCTAGCCAGTAAACCCCAAGTTAAGTGGGCAGCTTCTGGCCATCAAAATTTACCTTCCTTTGGAGTGGAAAAGGAGAGGGAGAGGATGAGCTGAGTTACCCAACTAGCTGTGTCCCCTTTCAGGCAGCTCGGTCTAATCACAGGTTGTTTGTCCTTCGTTTTCGAAGAGGACCATGACATCAGGGAAATGATGACATGACTTACAGTTGACTTTGATTTGAATGAGGGAGGGCTGTGCAAGGTCTCCGGCCTCACTTTCCGCTCCTGTACAAAGCCCTAAAGAAATGCTCATTCAACAATTTACACAATAACAACAATATTATAAATACAAACAGCTTCAAAAGACTTAGGAACACTGATCAGCAAACACAATGACTAACCAACCACAATTCTAGCCGACTCAAAGTGACACCAGCTACCCACCTCTGGGTCAGGAGTGACGGAGTCAGAGCGCAGATGGAAACACCCTTGTTTTTGAACATGGCCTACATGGGAATTTGTTCTGCATGACTAAACATGTGTGTAACAGGGGATTTTTTTTCCTTGCATTCTCAGGGGGAGGAGGGAGGATGGCTCTTTAAAAAATAAAATTTAATTAAATTTAAAAATAAATGCTTGCTCACAGTACCATCAGCCGAACAAAGAAATGTACTCATTTCCAAAGTGTTTTTTGAGACACGCAAAGGCTTTGAGAATTTTGCTGAAATGATTTGGCAAAGCTGAGGGAGGGGAACTAGTTTCCACTTTGGGAAGGACTTGGTATTCTGCTTAACTCCAGTCAAATCTTACAGCACCGATGGTTGAAAACAATTCCAACTATTTTTTTTATGAGGTAAGTGACTTTCTTTGCCAATGGGCAGGTTCCTGCTTCTGGGCCCTTCCGTTAACAGCTTGGAAGCAGAGGGGCTCTGAAAACCATTCCAAATGAACCTTTATCAAAGCAGACCTTCAAAAGCAGAAGCAATGTGTGCAAAGGGAAAAGAAACTAGGAGAAACTTCTGCTTGGTGACACAGTATCTCAGGGACCAAGTCAAGGTTCCAATCCAGATCTTCTCAGCACATTGGCTGAGGCTCTTTGCACCAGTCACAACTATAACAATGGGCTGATCTGTAGCACTTAGAACTCCAAAGTGCTTTCACATGAATGATCTTATTTGCTCATCCCAACAATTCTGTAAGGTAGACAGATGGGAAAACTGAGGCTGGAAGAAGGGAAACAATTTACCTAAAGTCACTCTTCTTGAAGATTTTCTTTTTATTGATGGCACCAGTATGCGCCCAGTCACCCATGTTCCACACCACAGAATCATCCTCAATCTTTCTTCTCTCTCAATACCACCCCACCACCCTTTCCAATCACCTCCTTAAGAACACTGGCTGTTTCATTTTTATCTTGGTACCCTAACACAAGGTCTAGTACACAGTAGGCACTTTATCAAATGTCTCTTTCCTGTGAGGCTTCTTCCACGCAGTTGTCAATACAATGATAATAGAGAACGTTTGCACAATACTTCACATCTTGTTATCTCATTTGATATTCACAACAATTCTGGGAGAAAAGTACTATAGGTGATGCTATCATTCCCCATTTTAGAGATGAGAAAATTGGGCTTAATTCAGTGACTTTCAGATAAACAGTCACACACTAGTAAGCATCCCACGTTACTAGTGTCAACTAGTAACTGCCCATGCTGCCTCTCCTTAAACGAAGCATCGCTCTGATCCCCTCAACTCCCTGTTGGAGAGAATTTTAAATTCCCTAGCCTTGCATGGAAGGTCTTCTACAGTCTGGCTTCAGTTGACCTTTCCAGCCTTGCTTCGTCTTATGTCCCTTCCCACACTCTCCACTCCAACCAGGCTGGGCTTGAATTTGGCATTCCATCTCCTGTGTATTCATACAGGCCATCTCCCAGTTCTGGAATGCAATCCCAGCCTTTCAGAATCCCCCTCCTTCTAGGCTCAGCTCCGCCATCACTGGCTCAGCGAGTATTTCCCTCATTCTTCATCCCCCCATCCTCCAGATGAAAGTGCTATCTCCTTCCTCAGATCTGTCTTTCAGACATCTTGAACTCAATGTCTAGCAGACATCTTACATTCAACATGTCCAAAACTGAACTCATCTTTCCCCCACCCCCCAAGCCTTCCCCCATTATTAATTCCTTTATTACTGTCAAGGGCATCACTATCCTCTTAATCCCCCAGGCTCACAACCTAGGGGTCATCCTTGATTCCTCACTATCTCTCACCCCCAATATTGAAGCTGTTGGCAAAGCCTTTATAACATCTCTAGAATACATCTGCTTTTCTCCTCTGACACTGCTACTGCCCTGGTACAGGCCCTCATCACCTCACCCCTGGACTATTGCACTTGCTACTGGTGGGTCTGCCTGCCTCAAGTCTCTACTCTGACTCATCCTCCATTCGGTCACTGAAGTGATTTTCCTAAAACACAGGTGTGATCACTCCCCTAACCAATCGACCCCAGTGGCTCCCTATGGCCTCCAGGAGCGAATACAAAATGCTATGTTTGGCATTCAAAGTCCTTCATAATCTAACCCCCTCCTACCTTTCCCTTATTCCTTACTCCCCAATACCTAGTCTTCGATCCAGTGACACTGGATTTCTGGCTTTTCCACAAATAAGACACTCCATCTCTTAGCTCCAGACATCATCTATGGCTGTCCCCCATGCCTAGCATCCTTCCTCTGCTCTGACTACTGGCCATCCAGGCTTCCTTTAAGTCCTAACTAAAACCCTACCTTCTACAGAGATCCTTCCTCAACCCCTCTTAATTCTAGTGCCTTCCCTCTGTTATATCCTGTATGTAGCCTGCTTTGTATATATTACTTGCATGTTTTCTCCCCCATTAGATTATAAGCTCCTTGAAGGCAGGGACTGATTTTTGCCTCTTTTTGTATTCCCCAGCACTTAGCACAGGGCCCTGCACATAGTAGGTGCTTAATGCATGTTTCTTGATTGATTGATTGGATCTCTCCTGGCTTCCTTCACTCCCTAATTATCCCCTGTGCCTGCCGTGTGCCCCATTATAGAAATTCATTAAAGTCTTGACTCAGATGTTCCCTATGTGAAGCCTACCCTGACTCATCCAGATGAGTCAAATTTCTCACAAGCCTTTACCTGGACCTCTCTTTTGTTCTTCCCTCCATTTCCTTTAGATCCTAGTAATTTGTTCCCTTGTTCTTCTCCTTTCAGAGTATAGGCCCCTTAAGATCAGGGGCTGTGTTATATCTTTTGTATTTATCATTATATTCCAGCATCAGGCACGGTGCCTTGTACCCATTAAGCAGTGTGGTGTAGTGGACACAATGCTGAATCTAGCATTCCAAAGGCCTGGGTTCAAATCCTGATTCCAACTGTGTGACCCTGTGACAGTCATTTAATCTCCCAGACCCTTGGTTTCTTCATCTGTAAGATAGGGCTGATCGTAATAGCGCCTACCTCCCAGAGTTGTTGTGAGTATCAAATGAGGTAATGTATGTAAAGCGTTTTGCGAACCTGACAGCCACTATATAAATGTGAGCTATTAGGCACTTAATAAAAGCTTATTGAATTGAATAGATGGGGCAGGTATTATCATCCTCATTTCACAGATGAGAGAAGTAACGCAACTAGCCCAAGGTCACACTGCTAGTAGCTGTCAGAACTGGAGCCCCAACCCAGGTCTCCGAACTCTGGAGAGGACCTGAGAAGCATCTGAAATAGCTTTCATCCCCTCCCCTTCCTTTCCCGACTCTGGGCTGGCTGGGCTTGAGAAGCCATCCACTTCTCTCTCCTCAAGGAGAAGGGCAAAGATACTCTATCTTTCTCTCATTGCCCTTTCTTAGAGCAAACTCAGTGGAAAACTCTTGCAAATGGTGCATTAAACTTTTAAATTTATAATCCACTTTGCAAGCCTCCCATGCCTTAATAACTTAACACACCAAAGGGTTGAAGCAGCCTCCTTTAAACATTTTATGAATTCATGGCTCCAAAACTGATCTCCTCATCCTGCCTAATTCTCAGGCACAGAAAACCACCAGAATTTACATCCACTAGCATTTGTGCGCTTAGGTGGGCACCAGCACACATCTCACACACCCTCGCAAGCCACAGAGATCCAGACAGAAATGGATTTTGATGTTGCTTTCAGGAAATTTGTAGGCCTGGTCACCTTGTCAAAAAGTAATGTATATTCAGCTGGTTGGCACTCACTTGTCTGAGCCATCTGCTCACTACCTAAATGCTCAGGCCTGAAGATACCTCCATTCTTTTCTGCCTATGTTATAGCCTTTTAAAGGCAGCTGAGTTTAGTGATATAATGGGAAGGCTACTGGGCTAGGAGTTCAAAGACCAAGGTTCAAATCCTGACCCCAGTCTAGTCATTCACTCAGTAAATATTTAAATCTTTACAATGAACAAGGCCCTGGAGATAGAAATAAAATTGACATGTTGGGAGGAGGGGAAGGGGAAGATATGTGATATGTACACATATATAATACCTTCGAGTGTAATAATAATTTTGCCTACCTTACAAATTTGCCATGAATATCAAATGAGATAATATATGTTGTTTGTCCTTCATTCTCAAAGAGGACCATGACATCAGGGAGGTGATGCCATGACTTCCAAGGGCATTGGATTTAAGTGAGGGAGGGCTGTGCAAAATCGATTTCACTTTCTCCTCTGGAGTCATCAGGGCCCAGTGGCAAGTTATAAATCAGGATATCTGGAGATGGCCCCCTGATAATATATGTAGTTATATGATAATTATCAAATAAGATGATATATGTCAATAAGGTAATATATGTAAAGCACTTTGTTTTATATTGAAGAAAAAGAAAGAATTAGATTTAATCTAATCTGAAAAGTATTTAAGTACCTAAGGGCCTTACAAGTCATTGAGGAAGGAGATGGGAATAGAAAGACAAGATTTTAAAATATTCTTTGCCTTCAGGAAGCTTACATTCTGATGGGGATGGGGGAAGAGAGACATCACATGTAAACAGAAAAATGTAGTTATAAAGTATGAGGAGTTTGAAGAAAGTACTAACAACAAAGGGGAGCAGAAAAACGTTTCCCACTGCAGATGACATGGACACAAGCCTTAAAGGAAGCTAAAGATTCTAAGTGGGGCAAAGATGAGAAGGGAATATATTCCAGGCATGGTGACAGCCTGATCAAAGGCACAGAAACTGGAGATCATATGCCAAATTCAGGAACAGCAAATAAACTGAAAGACAGCAAGTGCATGAAGGAGGTTGGCATGAGCCAGGCCTGGCAAGGTGGGCAGGAGCTGGAGAGTAAAGGGCTTTCAAATGCCAAGTTGCAGAATTTGTATTTCCTCTTTGTATGCCCGGTACCTAGCACAGAGGCCGTCACATGGCAGGTAATTTGAAAATGTTCATTGATTGATTAATGGCTAATTGATCCTAAAAGCAATAGGAAGCCAGGAAGGTTCTTGAGTAAGAAAGTGATGGGATGAAATTTGTACTTTAGGGAGATCATTTTGGTACTTTTGTCGACAATAGTTGGGAGAGTGAAGAAATTGGAAGCCAGGAGTCCAAATAAGAGGCCATTATAATAGTCCAGGTATGAGGTGATGAGGGTCTGAACTACGGGAGTAGATATACAAGGAGATATGGTGGCGGTATGATCAACAAGACTTATCCAACATGGGGAATGAGGGAGAGAGGATGATCCCAAAGTCCTGGGTGAACCCAGATGACTGGAAGGTCAATGACATCTTCTAGACAAATAGGGATGTTTGGAGGCCTTCAACAGGTGAGGTGGAGGCAGATAAAGGGAACAATATAAACACAGATTTGGAGACAAGAAAAGGTAGAGCTAGAATGGGAGAGAAAGATTAATCCTTTCAGGCTGCCTTCCTTAGGGTTGTAATGAGCATCAGACAGAAAACAAATGTAATGGCAGAGAAAGGCAGTGGAAAGTACAATAACTGCAGAGTGTGAGGGACTGAGTTCAAATCCTAACTCTCTTACTGACCTGTGTGACCTTAGGCAAGTCACCTGTCTGGGCCTGTTATCCATCCATAAAGTGAGAGATTTGGATTAAATGGTCTCTAAATTCCCTTCCAGCTTGAAATCTGTGAAGGAAATATGAGTTATTATAATGAATCCTATCCAGAGAAAGAGTACAAGAGTTATCGTTTTAACTCAGGAAAACTGGGACACGGAAAAGTTCAGACTTATCCACAGCAGATGAGAAGCAGAGACAGAAATGAAACCCTGGTATCTTTGGACTCCTCATCTAGAAAAAGAGGAAAAAGTTGATGAAGTAGCCAGTCCCTGTGGTCAGAGTGCCAGTCTCCCAGACACAAGCCAGAGCTGGCATCGCCTAGGAAAAAAAGTGATTCTGGGTGGAATGTGGGCTCTGTGGTTCTCCCACCAACTGCTCCTGCTGAGTGAGTCTCATCACTGTGGCCAGATGGTAGCAGGCTCCTACTCCCTACAGTGAGCGCCAGGTCTGTAGTCACTAACTAGAGATGATCTTTACTGGGTCTTTGAAAATAAAGTTGGAAGAGTCAAACGCCCACCTGCCTGCTGCCCACCCACCAGGTTCCCCTCTCACTGAGCTGCCAGTTGCAACATTCTGCTGCTACCTTCTGCCCCAGGCTGGTGGGTACAGTTCCAGTGAAATTCCTAGAGCTATCTCTCTGTAGCACTTATCTATTCCTAGAGGTGTTGGTGGACTATGGAGACGGTGAACTTTGCTTCCCATCTCAAGGGTTCTGCTTCCCCATCTGCAAAATGGGTATAATGGCAGCTGGCCTGGTTACTTCACAATGTCCTGACCACCACAAGAGCCATGCCTGTATGAGCGAGTGGGAGGAAACCAACACAGGGGTGAGGGAAAGAAGGGTGGGGAGAGGAGGAAGAGGAGGAAAGGAAGGAGAGGGAGAAGAAGGAGGAGGAGAAAAAGAAGGAAAAAGAGGAAGAGGAGGAGAAGGAGGAGGAAATAAGAAGATGATGATGAAGAAGGAAAAGAAAAAGATGATGAAGGTGAAGAAGAAGTAACCTAAAAGGAGGGAAAAAGGGAGAAGTAGAGAGGCAAAGAATAGCAAAGGAAGAGGAAGCAGAGAAAGGAGAGGAGGAGAAAGATGGTAAAGGAAAGCTGTTAGAGGGGAAATGTGTTGCAATACTTGTAGCAGCAAGCAGAGGTGAAGGAAGGCAGTAGGAGCTTGGTGTTGGTGCTAGTCAGGATCTTCTAGAGAAAGAATTGGGTGATCATATTGATCACAGGATTCCAGGTGATAAAGGGAAGGGAAGGGGAGAGAAAAGCAAAGGTGGAGGAGCGGGGAGAGAAAAAGACAGAGACAGAGAGAGGCAGAGAGTAAAGGGAGAAAGGAAGAGACAGGAACAGAAAGAAAAAAGAGAAATAAAGACAGAAACGGAAAAAAGAGACAAAGGCAGCGGAAGAGAGAGACAGTGAAACAAATACAGACAGAGAAATAAGGACAGACAGAGACAGAGAAGTGCAACGGGGAAGAAGTGAGACACGAGGCAGAGACATCAGGGCAAACAGTAAAGGAGACAAGGAAGAATAAAAGTCAGGGCCAGAGAGTAGAGGAGAACCAGAGAAAGAAAGAAGCCCCCAGAGAAGAAGATGAGGGGGCAGGGAGGGAGGAGAGAGAGAGAGAGAGAGAGAGAGAGAGAGAGAGAGAGAGAGAGAGAAAGGGAAACTGGGGTAGGGAAAAGGGAGAGAGAAAAGAAGTAGAAGAGAAAGGAAGACAGAAGGGAAGAGGAGAGGAGGGAGCTATAGCAGCTTTTGTGAGGGCAGGAGCACAAGGTGAGGACACCTTCCAAAGAACAGTCATTGCAAGCAATAGTGTGCTACGTGGACAGCAGCATAGGACCAGAGACAAACAGAAGGAATGTAAAGACAGAGAAGAATGAGAAGGGAGAGGGTGAAGAGGGAGTTTGAAGGAAGCCACAAAGGATTAATTAAATCAACCCAAAGACAGGGTAAAGCTGAAATGGAAATAGGTGCATCCAATACCAACAGCATCTGAACGCAGAAGGCCAGAGCTGTAGCCTCCAGGGCTCAGAGGGAAGCAGGGGAAATGCAGGAAGGGAGAGGGATGAGGAACTGAGGGCATTGTGTTTATGAGGACCTCGGATGTGGCTGTAGGACTGTTTGGTGTGCCTGGTAGCACGCAAGGAAAGAATCGCAAACACAATCTTTTATAATAAAAACTTAGGAGGCCCCAGTGAGGGAATGAGAATGTTTGCTTTGGAAAGTAGAGAAAGCTCTGCATTGTGTCTCTGAGGCTGCTTATCCATTGAGATAATTTTAAAAACAGAACATAGAATGTCAGAGCTGGGCATGAGGAGTGGGGGGGGGGGAACCTTAGGACAGGGAATGTCAGAGTTGGAAAATGCTTTAGAATATAGAATGTCAGGCTTGTCAGGGATCTTAGAACATAAAATGTCCAAGCTGGAAGGGCCCTTAGAACATAGACTAACAGAATACAGGGGGGCCCTAGAACACAGGATGTCAGAGCTGGGGGGTGCCTTAGAACACAGGCTGTCAGAGCCGGGGTGGCGCCTTAGAATGTAGGATGTCCGAGCTGGGAGTGGGGGGGGGGACTTTAGAACACAAGGTGTCAGAAGAGGTGGGTCTTAGAACACAGGATGTCAGAGCTGGGATGGGGCCTTAGAATGTAGGATGTCAGAGCTGGGAATGGGGGGGTGGACTTTAGAACACAAGGTGTCAGAAGAGGCGGGTCTTAGAACACAGGATGTCAGAGCTGGGGCAGGGGGGTCTTAGAACACAGGATGTCAGAAGGTTGTGATCTCCATTAACCCTTGCTCATTGAGCTGGTAGACTTCTTAGTAAGTGAACACACTTTAATCTGTTCTCTCTGTACTCCTTCCACCATTCCCAGTTAGGAAAAACATTGGATTTTTAGAGATCATTTACTTATTCTGATTCCTCTCATGCTCCCCACCCTGTTTCCCTTTAGGCAGAAGGCGAATCCTTATTTGGAAATATAACAACACCAATAATATTAATAATAACATTTATGTTGTGCTTGCTATGTGCCTGGCAGTATGCTAAGTGCTTTATAATTATTCTCATTTGATCCTCAGAGCCCTGGGATGTAGTCACTATTATTATCCCCATTTTACAGATGAGGAAACTGAGATTAAAATGGGTTAAGTACATGTATACTGCTGTCATGAAAGGCCTTCTCTGATGCCACATCAGGGTGTCAGAGTAACATTGGGTTCTCAAAGGTTATGCCAGTGGAGCCCAAGCTTTGCCTGTTTCTGCCACCTTGAAACTTAGGCTTCCAGTATGGGCACGGTGCTGACTATATGTCTACCATCTAAGGTCAATGTAGCTAAGTTTGGAAAGTCTCCTCACTAAGATGGCTGCTAGGGGTTGAATTCTTTGGCCTCAGCAACTTTTAAGAACTGTTAAGTCATAGGGATTAAAAGATTGCAGTTTATATTGGTGCAGAGAGTACCATCAAAGTGATGAAATAGCTGATCATGGAAGCACTAAAATACACACACACATACAATTAAAGGAGAGACAGAGGTAGAGAGAGAAAGGAAAGAAAGAGAAACAGAGAAAAAAAGACAGAGATAGAGACAGAGACCTGAGACAGATAAACAGAGAGACAGAGAAGAGGAGAGAGACAGAGACAGAGAGAGAGAGAGAGAGAGAGAGAGAGAGAGACAGAGACAGAGAGACAGAGAGAGAGAGAGACAGAGAGACAGAGACAGAGACAGAGAGACAGACAGAGAGAGACAGAGACAGAGACAGAGACCTGAGACAGATAAACAGAGAGACAGAGAAGAGGAGAGAGAGAGACAGAGACAGAGAGAGACAGAGAAAGACAGAGACAGAGAGAGACAGAAACAGAGAGACAGAGAGAGAGACAGACAGACAGACAGACAGAGACAGAGACAGAGAGAGATAGAGACAGAGAGACAGACAGAGAGAGACAGAGAGAGAGAGAGAGACAGAGAGGCAGACAGAGACAGAGGCAGAGAGACAGACAGAGGCAGAGAGACAAAGACAGAGAGAGAGAGAGAGACAAACAGACAGACAGACAGACACAGACACAGAAAGACAGAGAGAGACAGAGAAAGAGAAAAAAGACAGAGATAGATAAACAAAGAAAAAGATATGGGCAGAGATAGAGACAGAGACCTGAGACAGATAAACAGGGAGACAGAGACAGAGAGAGAGACAGAGAGACAGAGACGAGAGAGAGAGAGAGAGAAACAGAGAAAAAAGACAGAGGTACAGACAAAGAGAAAATATGGGCAGAGATAGAGACAGAGACCTGAGACATATAAACAGAGAGACAGAGAAGAGGAGAGAGAGAGAGACAGAGAGAGACAGAGAGACAGAGACAGAGACAGAGAGAGACAGAGAGAGAGGAGAGACAGACAGACAGACAGACAGACACAGACACAGAAAGACAGAGAGAGACAGAGAAAGAGAGAAAAAAGACAGAGATAGATAAACAAAGAAAAAGATATGGTCAGAGACAGAGACAGAGACCTGAGACAGATAAACAGGGAGACAGAGACAGAGAGAGAGGAGAGAAAGAGAGACAGACAGAGAGAGAGAAAGAGAGAGAGAAGAGAAATAGAGAACAGAAAGAGAAAGAAAAGGAGGGAAGAAGGGAGAGAGAGAGAAAGGTACATAGAGATATATGTTTCATGAATTATTTCTTGGCCATGGTGGCATATTTTTGCCCTGGACCTATGATTTCCTTAGTAGTATAAAGAATTCCTAGTGAGGAACTTCCATCTTCCGAAGTAGACCAGCAACATACAGAATAAAAGAGCTGCCTGAAAGGCTGACACGCTCAGGGACTTGCCCCAGGTCACACAGCCAGTATGTGACAGATGTTGATCTTGAACCCAGGTCTGAGGCTTACTCTCCATTAAGACAAGCTGACATGCATATACATATCCATACACACACACACACATACATGTGCAGATGTATATGCAATATATGTATACACATATACATCTTCTATATATGCATATGAATGTACACCTAGCTATTCATAAATACATGTGTGCATATGTGCACATGTGTGTTTATATGATGATAGATCCATGACTTCCTTAATATAGGTATGCCCTTGTCCTACACAAATCTCACTCCATTCATTACTTTGCATTCTGTGTGATTCTCCCCCAGCATGGCTCACAGCTCCTCCAAAGAGGGTCTATCCTTGCATTAGGGGACTTCCTGAAGGTCTCTTAACTCTTTACAGGTATCAGTGCAGCAGCCAGGCTGTCCATCTGTTATCTCTCATCCTTACTAGATGACCACCTTGCCTCCTTTATTGATCAGACATTTCCTGAATGATATCTTTCAGGTACACTAGTCACTACTGGTAATATGTGCACTTGCCATGTCCCTGTCCATAACTCTTTAGATCCCCAAGAAAGATTAATTTCTTAGAGATAGAGATATTCCATGATTCAAAATAGTTCTTCAAGGTCCTATAATTTCATCTATATGATCACTCACGTGATGTTCCAAAAATGGTAACACTTTTATGACTTAGCAGATCAATCAATCAGCAAGTATGGGGTTTTAAAATAATATTTCCCCCAATTACATGTTAAAATAATTTTTCATATTTTGAGTTCTAAATTCTATCCCTCCATCCCTCCCTCCTCTTCCCCTTCCCTAAGATGGTAAACAATCTGATAGCAGTTATACATGTGCAATCATATAAAACATTTCCATGTTAGTAATTTTGTACAAGAAGACAGAAAGAAAGAAAGAAAGAAAGAAAGAAAGAAAGAAAGAAAGAAAGAAAGAAAGAAAGAAAGAAAGAAAGAAAGAAAGAAAGAAAGAAAGAAAGAAAGAAGGAAGGAAGGAAGGAAGGAAGGAAGGAAGGAAGGAAGGAAGGAAGGAAGGAAGGAAGAAAGAAAGAAAGAAAGAAAGAAAGAAAGAAAGAAAGAAAGAAAGAAAGAAAGAAAGAAAGAAAGAAAGAAA
>CM053622.1:751253767-751303544 GCA_028646595.1 Phalanger gymnotis
GAAAGAAAGAAAGAAAGAAAGAAAGAAAGAAAGAAAGAAAGAAAGAAAGAAAGAAAGAAAGAAAGAAGGAAGGAAGGAAGGAAGGAAGGAAGGAAGGAAGGAAGGAAGGAAGGAAGGAAGGAAGAAAGAAAGAAAGAAAGAAAGAAAGAAAGAAAGAAAGAAAGAAAGAAAGAAAGAAAGAAAGAAAGAAAGAAAGAAAAAAAGGAGGAAGGAAGGAAGGAGGAAGGAAGGAAGGAAGGAAGGAAGGAAGGAAGGAAGGAAGGAAGGAAGGAAGGAAGGAAGGAAGGAAAGAATTGAAAGAGGGAGGGAGAGAAGGAGAGAGACAGAGACAGAAAGAATAGTATGCATCCAGTCTGTATTCCTATAATACCACTTTTTTTTTTTTTACTGGACATGGATAGCATGTTTCATCATGAGTCCTTTGGGATTGTCTTGGGTCATTGTATTGCTGATAATAGCTAAGTCATTCACAGTTCTTCATCACACAATATTCCTGTTATTGTGTACAATGTTCTCCTGGTTCTACTCACTTCACTTTGCATTAGTTCATTTAAGTCCTGGTTTTTCTGAAATCATCCTGCTTTCCTTTTCTTATACCACAATAATATTCCATCACAACCATATACCATAGCTTGTTCAGCCATTCCCCAATTGATAGGTATTCTCTCAATTTCCAGTTCTTAGCCACCACAAAAAGAACTGCTATAAATATTTTTGTACAAATAGGTCCTTTTCCCCTTTTTAAATCTCTCTGGGATACAAACCTAGCAGTGATGTTCCGCTAGATCAGAGGGTATACACAATTTTATAGCCCTACGTGCATAGTTTCAAGTTGCTCTCCAGAATGGTTGGATCAGCTCACAATTCCACCTATAACAGTACATTAATATCCCAGTTTTCCCACATCCCTTCTAACATTTCTCATTTTCCTTTTCTGTCATATTAGCCAAACCAATAGATGTAAGGTGGTACCTCAGAGTTGTTGTAATTTGCGTTTCTCTAATCAATAGAGGTTTAGAGCATTTTTTCACATGAGTGTAGATAGCTTTGATTTCTTTGTCTGAAAACTGCCTGTTCATATCCTTTGACTGGGGCAATGGCATGTCTTCTTATAAATTTGACTCAGTTCTCTGCATATTTGAGAAATGAGGTCTTTATCAGAGATACTTGTTGAAAAAAATTTCCCCCAGTTTTCTGCTTTCCTTCTGATTTTGGTTGCATTGGTTTTGTTTGTGCAAAGACTTATTAAAATTTTATATAATCAAAATTATCTATTTTATATTTCATAATGCTCTCTTATCTTGTTTGGTTCTAAATTCTTCTCTTATCCATAGATCTGACAAGTAAGCTTTTCCATGCTCTCCCAATTTGCTTATAGTATCACCCTTTATGTTTAAATTGTGTACATATTTTGACTATATCTTGGTATATGATGTTAGATGTTGGTCTGTACCTAGTTTCTGCCATACTGTTTTCCAGTTTTCCCAGCAGTTTTTGTCAAATAATGAGTTTTTGTTCCAAAAGCTTGGACCTTTAGGCTTATCTATGTTATCATAGGTAACTATGGTCATTTACTATAATATATTGTGTACCTAATCCATTCCACTGATCCACCAGTTTATTTCTTAGCCAATACCGGATAGTTTTGATAATTAGCTCTTTATAATACAGTTTGACATCTGATACAGCTAGACTACTTTCCTTCACATTTTTTTCATTGATTCTCTAGATATCCTTGACTTTTTGTTTTTCCAGATAAGTAAGCATGGTTTTTTTTTGAGAGTTTCTGTGAATAAAAAATAAATTCTCTATTCTGTGGTCAACCTCATGACGAGTTTCTTTGCACTTCCCAAGCTAGTCTGTGGACAGCAGACACATAGTGTATCACCTGTCCCATCTTCAAACCTTGCAGCTTACAATTTGCCAGAGCTGGCTCTGCACTGATGAAACCTTTGAGAACACCTCCATACCTCCATACCATTCCAAGGCATTGGATGAGGATCTTAATGGAGATACAAGGAAAATGTCAAGGTTAAAAAGGATCCATTCTTGTTAGCTTGAGATCACTGAAAGCATTATGCATTTCCCTAATGCAGTCCAACTTATGATTCAGTTCTGATCCTAATTTAGGGGTGTGCTGGAGCCAGCTCAAACCTACCCTTGAGAGTAGGTTAAAATTCATGGTTAAATTTTCATTGTGAGCGTTTATACCTCAGAAATTGGCAAATGCTATGAATAGAGGTTGATCGCTTTGTTGATTTTTAGACTTTTAAAAGTGATGGAGATACTCATTATGCATATTAACCTTAAAAGTATATCACAACTATTTTTTATTCAGAGAGCCTGTTGTTAAACATTTACCAACAGTTCCCTATCCCAGTTCATTGCCCATCTGCAATGTCTATCCAAGATATGTGTATCCCTTACTCATGGACTAACTCAATAGTCTGGCCATTTAACGGCATCTAATCATCTGGACAATAGATATACTTCATCAACTTTGCTTTTCCAGTGTAGATTGTCAAGCAGATCCCTTTTGATTGACCACAATTCTTTTTCTCAGAGGCACTGAAGTATTCTGTGATTTAATGCAGTCAGCATCATGTCATCTGCAAGCAGGAGCATCTGGAAAACCTCATCAGCTTTTGGAAATCAAGCTTCCATTTGGACTCTGCACAGGACGTCTTCCACGGCAATGGTGAACACTGCTGATGAGCATCTCTCTCCCTTTTTATGCCTTCCTTGATATTCACAATCAAATGTGATGAGTGTCTGGCACATAGGCAGACTGCGTCAGTTTGCTCAGCCAAGGCAACCTCTCCACATGGAGGATGTTAAAGAGCTTGCTTCCTGTGGGGAATCATGATAACAAGTAATGGAAATGTCTCAGAATCTATGGAGCATTTGTAGATATTCTAGAACTAACTAGTTGGCTAACTGTGGTTGGGAGAAATCTTTTTCAATTGGTTGTGTGGTCAGAACTTTTGGCATCTTCAAAAAGTCCTAAGTCAGTTTTGGCCCATTCTTCTCTCCATTTGGATCTGGGGGCTCTTGGGAGCTCCTTTGCTCATGGCGTCCAGTAACAGATCATATGGCAAAAAAGAAAGCCATATGGTCCCCAAGAAATGGACCTCAGTCATGGTTTTTTGTTGTTGTTTCTCCTTTTCCATTCTAGGTGAAATTACTAGTCTCCAACCTTGGGAATTTCAAAAGCTGGAAGAGGAATCTGAGGGTTGGAATCTAGGCCCAGTTTTGAAGCCAGTAGTACTGGGAGAGAGTCGCTCCAACCCCTCAGGGCACCACCATGGAACCTGAGGGACAATAAAGCTTGTGTGGCTCTGGGAGAGGAGCCCTGGCATGTACGCCACATGTACAAAGGAGACTAGAACCTGTCATCTCTGTGATTATATCTCTCAAGGAATTTTGTATAATGTTATCAAATGAATGAGAAACACCCTATTGGAAGAAAGCTTTTAAGACTGCTTCCAAATAAATATCTTCTTATAATCCTTGAGGCTTTTGTATTTTGGTTACCAAAAGAGAATAAACACAGGATTTTATATTCTTTATACCTTTCAGGAAATTATATGACTGAAAATATGGCCTGGAGAGGGAAATTATCTCTAAAAGCTGGGTTATTCTCTTCTCATATCTTCATCAAGGATGTCTTCAATATATACAGAGATCATGGGAATGCTTGGAGTCACCAAAAGTTTAATGTGAAAATGTTAAGGATTAACTGTAAATACAAAGTGATTTATGAAGGGAAAGAGCATTAGCAATTGGGCTTCCATTTGGGATGTAGACCTAGGCAAGCCATACTATATTACCCTCCCAACTGTGCTTCTTTCTCCATACCATGCCTCCACACAGTGACTCTCCCCACCCTTATTTTCAGCTCCCTTTTATGTTTATCCTTATTAGAAGGTAAGTTCCTTGAGGGTAGGAACCATTTTTTTAAACTTGTACTTGTGTCCCCAGTACTTAGCATATACTAAGCATTTAATAAATGTTTGTTACCCTCTTAACAAGCGAAAAGATGAGGGAAGGTTTCACAGAGAAGAATTGGCCTAGATTGAACCCTCAAAGACAGATGAGGACTTTAAGAAGTGTGTGTAATCAGGACATGGAAGAAAGCTTGTACAAATATGCAGAGGTGGTAGATGAAATGCCTGAGTTCATGGAACAGTTAGTAGTCTAGCTTAGCTGGAAAATAGAGAGTATGAAAAGGATTAATGTGAAATGTCTGGGAAAAATAGATTGGATCCAGATTGTGGGAGTTGGAGCTTGGCTGCCATGTCTCTCCTCTTGGCAAGAGGATCAAGTGTTTGCTGGCAAAGGTTCCTTTGGCCTCTTTTTAGCAACTGCTTGACACCAGTTAAACTTCCCTAAGAAATAGTGGGAATCAGAGTCAATATCTTACTTTTATCTAGTTCCCATTTTCCAAAGTGAATAGGTTATTTAAATAGGTCAGACTGGGCCTGTTGTCAATAGCCCCCACCCCACCACCACCCCCACTAGCATTGTTTTTTCTCTGTCTTTATCCTTTCTGCTGATTTGGTATTGATTTTGGCCTTCACTCTATTAGATGATCTAACTACACATAGACAACAGATTCCAAAATGAGTCCCACACCAGTAGCCAGTTACTCTCTGTCTGTTCAAATATAGTTAATTTCATTTTTATGATATGGTTCACTGCCTACCATGTCCAGCCTCATGTCATTCTCTTCTTGAAAAAAAAAGAATTCATGTTCAAAAAGATGAGTATCACTGCTGGGCATCTCAATGTCACAATGGATAGAAGACTAAGCTTAGAGTCAGGACAGACCTAAGTTCAAATCCATCCTCAGACACCCTACTTAGCTATGGGCAATTCATTTAACCTCAGGTCTGCCTCATCTTCCTCAGTTGAAAAACCAGGATGATAATAGTACCTACCTCCTCGAATTCTTGTGAAGATAAAATGAGATAATGCTCTTAATGTGCTCAAACACAGGGTAATCTCCATATAAATGCTAGCTATTATTATTTTTATTAGTCAGAAAGCATTTAATCTCTTTCACTGCTGAATCTAAAACCTTATTTTCCAATCATATTTTTCATCATTCCCCTCTCAGAATCATAAATTAATAAAATTCCATCTAAATGAATTAAAGTGACCAGACATAAATGTATTTGTTGATTCAGTTTAGGGACATTGCCAAGTTTTTAGTACATCTTTTCTACTTCTTTATCTATTACAATAGATTGATGGCACATAACCCATAGTTACTTATTTCTATTGTCATTTTTCAGTCATTTCCTGACTCTTCATGACCCCATTTGGAGTTTTCTTGGCAAAGACACTGGAGTGGTTTGCCATTTCCTTCTATTGATGAGGAAACTGAGGCAAACAGGATTAAGTGATTTGCCCAGGGTCACACAGCTAGTTAGTGTCTGAAGCCAGATATGAACTCAGGAAGATGAGTCTTCCTGACTCCAGGTCTGGCACTCTATCCACTGTACCACCTAGCTACTTATATGTTAGTCTTTTTGTTTATGCTTATCAAGGAGAAATGAACAAGTATAGATGGAGAGACATAGAGAGAAAGATAGAGACAGAGAGACACAAAAAATATACATTAAATGTAGATGTAACTCATGATCATAATACTAAAGGCTTAAAATTTACAAGGACTAGGTTCCATATTGGAGGTTTCTAACAAATCATTCTTTTTGACTCACACCCCTGTCCAAAGTTTCCATTGGAAATGAAATAATTTGATTGGTTTTTGTGCCCGTACATCATTTGCCCAGGGACCACAAGAATTATGTAAACGTCTGGGTACTAAGAAAAGTACAAAGGTCCCACACAAGCATTTAGGCTAACAATGTGTTATTTAGGACAGACTTTATAACAACAGGACAGTCCATTTTCCTGCCTTTTTTCCAGAGTGGTGGTAGTGTTGATTTGATTATAATTCCCAGGAAAAAAGGTAGAAATGGAGGTGGCGGGTGGAGGGTATATGTAATTGGCAGAAGATTGGAAAATGGATAGGATGAAAGAGCATAGCTGGGTCTGGGGCAATTAGATACTAGAGTAAGGTCTCACAAATCAGAACAGCCTCAGGAGGGAGTTCCAAAACTCCTCCAGGGTACAATCCCTACAGGACCAGCTGGAGGGTACCATGCCAGTGACGGCACATCAAAAAATGCCAGGCTGACAAAGTATAGCTATGTCTGCCTAATGAGCATATGAGGAATTAATCTCACCACAGCCACCATTTTACCAGTCCTCCTGAGAGGACCCTCTAGTAATGATTTCCTCATGGAGCAGGGGTGATGCTAAAAGACGGTGGCACCATGGATTCCCAGTTTTCTGTTTTCTCCATTGGCCCACACTGTTCTTAAATCAATAAGACCCTTCCCTTGAACCTGAACCACACAGCCAAGTTTGCCTGCCTTAGCATATGATCATGTTCAATATCAGGGCAATCTCCCTTATATCAAACTTTAATCACTCCTGCTCCAGCCAGAGTCTCCTGTCCTCTTGGTGAACTCCTGAGAGACAGAGAAGAGCTTGTTACCCTCTTCACTGCTAGCTTGATAACCTTTTTATAGACTCCAAGACCATTATGAGGTTGCCTTTTCATCTTCTCTCCTCCAGGCCAAATAATCCCAATCCTCTTGGCCTCTCTTCATTATCTCCTACTTTCAGCCCTGGGATCAATGTCTGCGTTCTTCTCTGGATCTGTTCCAAACTCCCCACTTCCCTGTGACACATAGAGCCTGAAGCTGGATTCATGAAGCCATTGATGGTCTCTCCAGTGCAGAAGTGTAAGAGAGAATGTTATAGGGAAACTGAATTTAGCTTCCCCAGGCAGACGGCCTTCTTGAGCAGGGCTATCCCTCAAAAAACACATGAGCTGATTGGACTGGTTTTAGGGACCTTCTACCTCCACCATTAGAACTCCCTCTCTCTTGGTTCTCTCCCCATGTTCTGTCCCCTACATTCCTTTTCCCTGGTGCCTATCTTGCTCTTAGTTTCCTGTCCCTCCTATTCTCGCTGTGTTAAAAATGGTTTAAAGTTCCCCCTCCCACCTCAGAGATATTTGGGTTTTTGATAAGAGATTCTGGGAGATCAGAAAACCTCCTGGAGCCAAAATGATGAAGCTTTAATGGTGGGATTTCAGGCACTGTGGCAGTTCAGAGGTTGTCATGCCATGAAGAACTAAACTTTTCTGCTTACTTACTCCCAGAAATTATTCAGTAACAAATTTTGCCTCAATAGAGAGGAAAATTTCCTAACAATTAAAACAACTGAACAATGGGATGGAACTGCCTTAGAAAGTACTGATTTCCTCATAAGTGGAGATATTCAAATGGAAGCTGGCTGACTACCTGTTGGGAATATTATAGAGGTGATTCCTCTTCAGACTAAATGTCCTCTTAGGACCTTAGGACCTTCCATCTCTGTGATTCTATAAGGTCTTACATAGTTCCACTTTCTTGCATCTCTCACATCATACAGGTCAGCCCTGATTCTGTACCAGGCAGAAGGGAAGAGACTATACCTGTGAGACACAAGTTCATGCTCCTTCCTGTCAATGAGTGCTTGGAAGGACTAAGCATTACTTTGATATGGTCAAAGGCGTGCAGTTTGAGCCTGGGTCTTAGCCAATTCTGCTGTTAGTTGCTAATAGTTAGAGACATAACTAGGATGGGACAGCTGGGGCTTTGTCTTAAGGTACTAAATTTTAGAGGATGCTGAAAGTATTTGAAGTCCTTCAGCAGCAGAGTTCAATACCTAGTTAATATAAATAATTAATTAAAATAGCCTCTAGATGATGGGCTGGGGGAAGTTCTTACCTCACTACATACATACATACATACACACACACACACACACACACACACACACACACACACACACATCAACCTTCCCAGAACAGTCTTGTCCTGGTGTTGGGTTTCTCTTTCTCTTCTCTTTCTCTCCCTACCCTGACACAACCATACTGCTTGCCCTGGGCACAGATCCTGGCATCAACCTGAAGCAGAAAAATTCCTAGTTATGATTGGTTGATGGCTAGGTTGTAAACCAGGTAATTGATTCTGGATTGGAAAATAGGAGATGAGATGGCGAAGACAAGCCACGAATAACAATCAATAATTAAGCATTTATTAAGTGCTACTATGTGTGAGGTGCTAGGGATATAAGTACAAAGAAGGAAACAATCCCTACTTGCAATGAGTTTATACTTTAATAGAGGAAACAGCACATACATATGTAAGCATTTACAGCAAAAATACAAATGGAATAAATACAAATAAATATAAAGTAGCTAAAGACGAGAATGTTTACTGAGAGGGGAAAAAAGGAAAAGATAAGCTGACATCATGGGAATTTTAAATTCCATCAAAGTCCTGCCAATAAATGTCAAGAATGGGTGATTCATATTTGTGAGACTTCACCCCAAATCTGGAGAAACAGTCCCAAATAATGCCTCTTAAGGAAGGAAACATACACTTACTAAATGCCTTCTATGCACCAGGCACTGTGCTAAGAACTTTACAAATATTTTCTCATTTGATCCTCACAATAGCCCTGAGAGGTAGGTGCTATTATTCATTTTACAGTCAAGGAAACTGAGGTGGGCTGAGATCAAATAGCTAATAGGTATGCGAGACTGGATTTGGACTCTGGTCTTCCTCACTCTAGACCCAGAGCTCCATCCACTGCATCATCTAACTGCCTCTAACCAATTTTCTCACAATATCCTGACCTGAGGGGCAGCTAGGATGGTTCAGTGGGTTGAATGCTGGGCCTAGAGTCGGGAAGATCTGAGTTTAAATCCAGCCTCAGACATTTACTAGCTGTGTGACCCTGGGCAGTTCATTTAACCCCCGTTTGCCTTAATCCACTGGAAAAGGAAATGGCAAACCACTCCAGTATCTTTGCCAAGAAAACCCTACAGACAATATGGTCTATGGGGTCACCAAGAGGCAGACACAACTGAAGGACTGAACATAAAATATCCTGACCTGATTGGTTAGTCTAGGTGCAAAGCCCAACAGAATTCAGATTCGGGATCAGACTAGGAACCAGAGAGATTTTGAAGACTCTTTGGATGCTCTTGATGGAAGGATTGGGAGCCTCCTGCTCTGACCAATAGCCTCCCTCCATTGTCTTTTGGCAAAGCTCTAGAGTGATTTTAAGAAGGACATTGCCCTTCCTCTGCCTGAATCCTCAGACAAAGCTGATAAAAGCTGTCCCTGGCTCATGAATCTCATTGTTCCGCCACCAGCTGCCTCATGTCAGAGGCTTAGATTCCTCACAGCTGACAACAAGGAAAAGCTCTGGGATTCAGGAAACAGTAGCACCAGTCAGCAAGCAAACACACACATTCAGCTAAAGCAAGACCACAACTACTGTCAATGGAATCCTGCCATGCTAGCAGAACAGCTGGAGAACAAACAAGGGCATGAGCCCATGGCAGGGGGAGAGAGAGTCACATGACTCATCGGTCCTGGACCCTGGGACTGTGCTTGATGGTGCCTGGAACTCCTCTGAAGCTGGTGACCTAGCTTTTTTCAGGTGGCTAAGTGAAATTATGGAAGAGAAGGGTATTTGTTTCAATCCCACAACTGAGACACACACATAATAACTCTGGCTACTGGAAATGCCATTTCTGAAATACCTGCAATCCATTCCTCCCCTCTTGTAGTGTATCTGTGCTTTACTCTGAGTCAGCCTAATTGGAACTGCCACGATAGAGACGGGTCATGCCCTTGGGTTCCCAGGAAAGCAGAGACCCAAGACGGGCAGCACAAGTCAATTCCTCCATGCCGGTGATAGAAGGGGTTTGGAGAAATGACCTGAGCTGGCCAGGTTGCCAGAGGATGTAGCTTCTGCAACTGGTGCCAGACTTGGGTAACTTGGGTGTCTTGACTCTAAGCAAGTCGCTGTTTCTATAACCAAAGTAAAACACCTGGGAAACGTGACAGTCCTCTCCCTCATCCAATATGTTAGAGAAGGAAGCAGGGTGGTATAGTGGAAAGAATACCAGATTGGGAACCAAAGGACGTGGGTTCAAATCTTATTTCTGCCACTTATTAGCTATGTGAGCTTACTGAACTTGCTTAATTTTTCTGGGCCTCAGTTTCCTCATCTGTAAAATGAGGGAATTGAGCTAGATAATCTCTAAGGTCCCCTACCTCTAAATCATTTACCCTATGAAATGAGATATGACTGGAAGGAATCATAGATGGTTCACTGAGAATTGGATTCACCTCTAACAAGGAGAGTCATGCTGGGTTTGGAAATGACAATTCTATTTTTTCTGCAAGTTCAGTTTGCCCTCTTAATTATTAATTAATTTTTAGCCATTACCTGTTTCTAATCGGCCTCCTGCTCTGATGTGCTGGGACAGTGCCAATAAACAGTTGAAGTCCTGGAACAGGTTAGGGCATTAATATGAATATAATTATACTTTTATTGCTTGTATGGTTTTGAATCACAGGGTAATTAGGTTTCTCTCTCAGAGAAGTAAAAGGCAAATGTTTCCATTCAACAGCCAGCCCTTATTTTCTTGTAATTGTTCAGTGCTAAGAACTTTGCCTTATTTTTAATAGTGGGTGTTTATGGTGATTCCTCTTTCAGTAACCAGAGCCGAGTGCCCTTCACAGAGGGGGACATCTTGGTAATACTAACAGAAAAGCAAGGCCCATTTAGCTTTATTCTTTTCCAGAGATGGAGCACAGAGTCCAATACACATATACTCTACACTACCCAGCCCTACAAAAGAGCTTGGGAATTAGGCTGGGGTTACACCTATAGACTCTCCAGCCCAATGCTTTGTCTGTCTCTGAGAGGAGCTTCTAGGTAAGGCTCATGGGACAGCATAACGACATTTCTTGACATCTGACTCAGACCCTTTGCATTGTTTCTGGGAGTGCCTCATGATAAGGAATGAAAGGGCCTTGCCTCTCTCTCCACTTCAGAGCATATGCAAGTGAAGGACTATTGGCAATGAAATTAACTGGGTGTAATATTATGGGCTTCAAAACAACATGAGAACCACAAAATGTCTGGGGTCTGGAATCCATGTCATAGTTTGGGGGCAGCTAAGTCTAGTCTACAACACAGCCTGAGGAGAGACTGGCAATAGATTTACCTTATAGCCAAGATGGCAGGTTCTACAAATAAAGGGTTGACTTCATCCAACATTATCTGTGGTGCATTTGGGAGAGAACTTGGTTGGGTGAATGCTTTGTAGCAATTGCTTTAAGTTTGATCTTAAAGAGACACTGAGGAGGTATAGGGAATAGTGTGCCCCAGGTTGGGGGTAGGAGGATGTAGGGACAGTGGAGAGCAATGTTCTATACTTTTGATTCCTGCTGTGTCTATTCAGTAATTATCCCTTTATAAAATCTAAATGATATTAATTGGTTCAATGACACTGGCATACTAATCACTGGCAACTGATAATAAGAACATGCCAAAGTGGAAGGAGGCTTGAGCCAACAGCATTAGAAAAGAATCCCATAACCCCTTAGTGTTAACTGAAGGAGAAATGTAGCTAGATGCATTCTGGGGAGCCAACTTGTTGGTGAAAAGTGGAGTTAACATAAAAGACTCTTGGAGTTTGCATAGGCTATACAACCAAGAATAACTTATCCTGAAAGACTGAGTGAATACACAAGGGAGGAAATGAACCTTTAATAGAATAAAGGATGTTCAGCTATTCCTGATGGAAAGGCCAGAGCTGGGAAGAAATTTTGAAATGCAAGCACAGGAGATTAAACCTAGAAAGGCAAATACATTTGAACAGGTATTCCTGACTCTGAAACCAGCTCTCTGTTAACTGCGCCAGGCTGAAAATTAATGCAAAAATATTGAATGAAATATTAGGAAAGATGCTATAGGAACATAATTTTAAAAGATTATACATACACAGTAACTACAACAATGTAAATGGAAACAAAGGTAAATGTAACAAAACTATAAAGATCAAGCCAGACTCTAAAGAAAACAGATGAAAAAATGTCCCTAACTTACCCCTTCCTGGAGGTGGGAGGTCCACAGGTATTATACATTGCATATGTTTTTGGACTTTTTCAATACATTAATTGGTTGTGCTGACTTTTTTTCCTCTCTAAAAAAATACAATTTGTCATATAGCATGGCTCTCTGGGAGGAAGAAAGGAGGGGAAGGACACCTAGGATAATCATGGTGATGTAAGAAGCAGAAAATATCAATAAAAACCTACTTTAAAAAAAAATTTAAAGAGTATACACTATGACCAGACTGGACTTATAACAGTAATGCAGGATTGATACAATATTAGAAAACTATAAATATAATAGATCATATTCATAACAAAAACATTAAAAATCATGAATTTATCTGTAGAATCAGAAAAAAAGCTTTTGACAAAATACAATACCCAACTGTGTTTTTATAAAAACCGTTTAAGAGCATAGGAAGAAGTGGATGTTTCTTTAATGTGGTAAATAATAGATACTATATGCAGGAGGTTATACACCTATGGAATGGCTCCATTGAGGGATGATAGATTGATTATATTGTATATTTAGGTAGAATGATTCATATAATCAATCTATCATCCCTTAATGGAGCCCTTCCATAGGTTTATAACCTCCTTCCTCTTGACTTATTCTCAAACTTATTTCATCTAAGTTTCAAAGGGAGCCTTCAAGTAATTTCAACTCAATCAATTAATCGAGGAGTATTTATTGTCTGCTAAGTGGTGGGGATATAAAGATAAAACAATCACTACCCTCAAGGAACTTATATTCTTACCTAGAATTTGGGGCAGCTAAGTGGTACAGTGGTGGAGCACGAGACCTGGAGTCAGGAAAATCTGAGTTCAAATCTGACCTCAAACACCTACTGTGTGACCCTGGGCAAGTCATTAAACCCTATTTGCCTCAGTTCATCATCTCTAAGATGAGCTGAAGAAGAAAATGGCAACCACTCCAATATCTCTACCAAGAAAAATCCAAATGGGGTCACTAAACAACAATATTTGGGGCATCAGGAAACAAGTCTATGTTACCTGTGAAATAGATAATTTTGTATAAGGAGAAAATAATGTTTTCTATTCTGTTCCCAAAGCAGTTCTAGATGACTCCCAATGTTTTACTGAGAACAAATAAATTTTATTTTATATCCTCCCTGACCAGAGACCCATATGGAAGACAGGACCAATATCCTCAAAAAATAATGAATCCCAGGCCTCTTTCCTTTGTTGTCTCCCAAAGTTCAGAACTCTTTGCTTCACATATAATTTGGATATTTTAAATCCTTAAATATATTACCATGTCCTTGTTATGCTAAAATTTACCTACCTCTCATCTTCAGTTTTGCACATTGACAATTTTGGTAACACTCTCTGCAGTCTAACCCTAACAACCTAACTCTTTATCACCTCAAGGACAATGAGAGCAGAAGGGACCTTGAAGATTGTGGATCTGCTATAAATTAGGAAACCTGAAGTCCAAAAAGATAAAATGACTTACCTAAGGCCTTGCAGATATCACATGGTGGAGGTAGACTCAAACCCAGTTCCTTGGATTCCAAATCCAGTGCCCTCTCTACCGTGCCACAGCTGCCTATCTATCTGAAAGCTTGATGTAATCTTAAAATGTTGACGTGCCATTGTGCAATTTGTTCCAAACACTTTAAAAATATGTTGGATTGCACCAATCCCTGATTGAGTTGTTTATCACTATTCTCCATCCAGAGAAGTAAGTGTGTGTTTATTGCTACAGTTTACTTCCAGGCTCTAAGCCAGTCCCTGGCCATGCTAAAATCACCATTCAAGCGTAATGGAGACTTCTTTTTTCTTCGGCAGGGAATTTCATCAAAGACTTTGAAAGTCTAGGTAGTTTATATGGAGAGGTTGCCTTTGATTTATACAGCTATGTATTCTACCAAAGGGCTCCAAAAATTCGATCAGCCATAATTTCACCTAAATGTTATTTCCTCGTGTTATCTTTCAGCCTGTACATTATTTTCATTTAAATGACCATTTAGCCTATCTTTTATTATCAGCGTCAGAACCTTACCCAAGTCACGGGTGAGCCTTGCCATCTAGAACTCCCCGGTTCCTCTCCAGAACCCTCCCTGTGCACAAGGGTCATATATACAATCTGCCAGCCCTGTGGCTCCATGGCCATTTATAATGACTTGTTACAAACTTTGAACATCACATCTCTAATTTCATCCCTGAGTTCCTTCAAAACTCTCCTGTGGCTCACTGCCAGACTAAGTGATTTATCTCCATTCCACATGCATTTTGTTCATATGCCTTGGACTGTCCTGAGTATTGACCAGGACTACCAACCTGTGCATTTTAGGAGACGATGTAGGAATAGGAATCTGCACAAGGGTTTCCTCAGTTATGAATAAGAATTCGTATAAATAAGAATTCTTTTTCTTCCAGACTGGCAGGTATTTCATTTTCATCCCTGAGTATGCATACTATTTTGTCTTACTGTCCTTTAGAGGCTGCTTAGATTCTCAGATATGGTTTGGTTTTTTTTCTAGACTAACTAGAATATATGTTTAGCTGATGGGAATTTGTTGGAAAATAAATATCTGTTTGAGAGTTTCAAAATGTATGAAGATGAAAGAAAGACAGAATCTCAAAGTTAGAAGAGTCTGCAAAGGCCATAGAGTTCAGCTGGTGCCTGAGCAAGAATCCCCCCCCCCATTTCCTACCCAGCGAGTGGTTCTCCAGTCTTTGTTTGAAGACCTTCATTAACTCCTGGGGCAGTCCTTTCAACTCGTGATTAACTTTCACTGAGAGGGAGCTTTTCCTCATACCAGGCATCAATTTGTTCCCTTTGTAACTTTTGATTATTCCTTGCTCTGCCTTCTGAGGCCAAGAAGAATAAACCTAGTCTCTCAAATACTTGAAAATAGGTATCATGTCACACCCACCACCACCACCCCCCCATCAATCTACCCACTTTGAGACTCCCTTTCTCTACGCTGCACATCCCAGCCCTTCCAACTGATCCTCTTATGACTTGGATCGTCATATGACAAAGTCAAATGAATGGCGACTCTGGAGTGAGAAGAGATGGATTCTAGATCCCACCACTGACAATTACTTCCTGTATGATCTTATGCAAGTCACTTTTCCTCCACAGGCCTCTGTTTCCCTGTCTGTAAAATGAGGTAAATGGACCAGATGGCCTCCAAAGTCCCTCCCATATCTAAATCTATACTCCAGTGATCGCTTTAGCATATTGGTTGCCCTCATCTGGTTAAGAATCCAGTATCTTTTCTAAAATGAGGCATCTACATTTAAATCACAACACTCTAGATTTTCTGTGGCCAGGGCAGAATGACAACTGAACTAACATCTCCCTTATCCTGGACACTATGATGTGTCTCTCAATACAGCCCAAAAAAAATGCCTTTCTTGGTTGCCATATCATAATGGTGACTCATTTTAAGTTTCCATTCCATTAAAATCCTCGGGTCTTCAGAAAAACTGCTAGATAACCATCAGGTGCTTGTGAAGTAGATTTCTTTTTTTTTATTTTTTCATCTAAATGTAGTTTTACAACATTTAACCCTATTAAATTTCTTGTTAGATTTGGTTCAATGTTCAAAGAGGTAATGGGCAATATAGGGTAAAGAGACATCTCATTATGCAGTAACATAATTTTAAAGATCAAAATTACTGAATTTATAAATCAGGAAACCAATTCCAGATACAACAGCAAATGACTCACTTTGCAGTCTTTTAAGTCCCCTAAGTTGGACTTCGGTAAATGTCCTCCCAAATTATCCCATTTACCATTGTGTTTCAATGAATGGGCTCTACAATCTATTTCCCTTCCAGAGTCTGAAATCTCTATTCCTTTCAGACATCTACAACTCCTCCTACTTTAGCTTTTCTCCTTTTGTCCAGAACTCATAACCCCATAGCCCTCACCTTTATGCCTTCCCCAGACCTAAGGAACCACAGTCTTAGGTATCCACTGAAGATTCCAGGCCCCCTGCTTGTGAACCATAAGAAGGGGGAGATAAGCAAGGAAACGTTTCTGCCTAGTGGGATCTGGACAGAGATATGGTCACTTGTTTTGGCTTTAAGCCAAAAGAATCTTCCTTATATTGTATTTTGGCTCAGGAGTTCATATTAAGATGTTTGCATTCTCTGTGTGCACGCTTAGACTGACTGACAGCTGGGGAAGGTGAACTTGGGGCATGCTGGGTAAATGAGGGAAGATGACCTGGGACTGAAATCATCCATATGTAATCCACCAATTGGGTACTCCCATGTAGCTAATCAAGGTTTGACCAGATAATGATTTCTCAATGACTCCCATTACCAGAAAAGTATAGTTCATAGACATTGGAGCAAATAACCAACAAATCATTGACCTCAGTAAGCAGTCAATAAGACATAGGTGTCGAGGTATGCTGCCCTACACCCTGTAGGAGTCATGGTCTGAGACCAGACTTGGCAATGGCGGAAGTAAGACCCCAGTGATTACATTTTAAAAGTCAATGAAATAAAGAGTCCATGCCATAATATAAAATATTAGGTCAACTGATTTTAATATCACCTACTAGAGGATAATTATGGGTAAGTCTTTCTGGGCCTCAGTTTCCTCATTCATCCTAGGAGATGAAAGATTAAGGCTGAGACCACTTGCCTCAAAGACCTGTTTTTTGATTCCTGTCTCAGACCCTTAACTGTTGAGCCCTTGGCAAATCACCTCATCTCTCTCAGCCTGTTTCCTCATCTGCAAAATGAAAATAATGATAGCACCCATCTCACGAAGTTGAAATGAGATCTCACTCAACCGAGAGAGGCCCTGATCTCACACAAAGGGAAATTCCCAGAAGTCATTACAAAGACAAGCTAGAAATCAAGAATGTGTTGAGGAGCCAGCTTCCCCTATTCATCTGCAAGGTAGTCTTTCTCTTCCTTTTTCCTGAAGTTGATCTTAAAGAGCTTGGAACCATAAGTATCTCTCTCTATCAAAAATAGGATAAAGAAGTACTTTTCTTTCCACCACATTATCAACATCCTCTCTACCCATCAGGAGAATCTCATACAAAATTCTCCAGACTTGATTGGAAATATGGATTATACATATAGAGAAAGCTGAAAAGGGCATCAGGGACCACCTAGTTCAATCCTTTCATTTTATAGATGAACCAACTAAGGTCTAAGGAGGTTAAATGATTTGCGCAATGTCATTTAGTTAGTATCAAAGATAGGATTTAAACTTAATTCTTCTGATTTCATTTCCTTCTGATTCCAGAACCAGGATTCTTTCCACTGTACCATGGAACAGAACCAATTATAAAGGATGACTCTGGGTGGCAATGAAGGAGAGTTACATTGGGAAATATAGGAATATAGAAACAAAAGACATCAATAAAATTTAATTTAAAAAAGAAATTTTTTGTGCAAGTACCCAAAGCACATTTTAGGTGAACTCTCAACTGCCCCCTAGATAGGGAAGGGAAGATGTATCTCAGTTTTGAAATTGGAAAAATTGTCAATCAGATAGGCTGTGTGCCTTGCTCAAAGATGCACAGTTAGATGATGCCAGAATGGTGTGTCAGACGCTATTTCCCTTTAAATCAAACACGGCTCTCATTTAGGCTGAGCCAATCATGATTAAACTTGGTGAGGCTCAAGTAGTAGCCATCTTCCCCTTCTCAAGGGGAGAGGGCAGAGATGGGCTTTCAGACCACCAAGCTGGTAAGGTGATGAGAGCTGGTGGTGAGTTATGTGCCTTTTGGACCTCTCAGAAGATGTGATGATAAAACTCATAGGACAATGAAACGATGCCTGTTCGTTAAATCTTGGGAAGTTACTAAAGATGAGTTGTCAGGCAAAATAAGCGAGGCTGAGCAAGCAGTCGATGGAAAGTCTGTCTGTGGGTGGAAATGATTCTTTGGGGAAGAAGAACAATTTACAATGTGGCAAACACGTTCAAAAGGACATATTTATATCTCCAAAATTTCCCTTCCTTGCAGAGTTCCACAGAATTGCAAAATTTCAGAGCCAGAAGGGATTTTAGAGTCTAGTATGACCACACCTGAACAAGAATCCTCCCCTACATCATATCTAACAAGTGTCATCCAGCCTTGGCATGAAACCCTCCAATAAGATGGAACCTCCTCAGGCAGCCTATGCCATTTTTGATGGCTGTCATTGTTAGGAAGCTTTTCTTTATGTCAGACCTGAATTTGCCCTTTTTTGCATCTGTCACCCATTTCTCCTTTATCCCTTTTGAAGCCAAAGCAGAAAAAGCCTAGTCCCATCTCCACATGACAGCCCTTTGAATACTTGAAGACAATTATCATCTTCCCCTAAATCTTCTCTTCTTCAAATCTTCTTTTCCCTCTGTAATAAAGTCCTTCATCATCCTAGTCACCCTCCAGATGCTTTCCAGGTTATCAATGTCTTTCCAAAAATGTGGTGTCCAGAACCAAATACAATACTCCAGATATAGTCTGACCAAGGCAGGTTCCCTATCACCTCCAAGTCCAGAAATTCTTCTGGTCTTCAAAGCCTTCATAACCTGTCCCCTCTCTACTTTTTCAGTCTTCTTAAAGCTTACATCTTTTACCGCACACACATTTTCTGTGATCCAGAGACAATGGCATTCTTGCCACTCCAAGTACAACGCACTCCATCTCTTAGCTCTGGGCATTTTCATTGGCTATCTCCCCATGCTGGGAGTGTCCTCTCTCCTCATGTCTGCCTTCTAACTTCCCTGGCTTCCTTCAAGTCCCAGCTAAAATCCCACCTTCTCCAGAAAGCCTTTCCTGATCCCCCTTAATTCTTGTGCCTTCCTTCTGCTGATTTTCTCCAAGTTATCCTAGACATTACTCATTTGTACATCATTGCTTACATGTTATCTCCCCAATTAGATTATAAACTCCTTGAGGGCAGGGATTGTCTTCTGCCTCTATGTGTACCTCCAGAAATTAACACAGTGTCTGGCACATAGTAGGTGCTAAATAGACATTTATTGACTGACTGACTGAATGCAGCACTTTAGTCACTTCCTTATTCCTAGACATCACACCTCCCTTAATGTAGCCTAAGTTCACATTGGCTTTGGGGGTCTGTCATTCACATCACTGACTCATTCTGATTTTACCATCCATTATATGCTGCTCTCTAGCCATACCCTATTCTACTTGCATTTACAAAGTTGAATTTTGAACCCAAGTATAAGACTTTGCATTTATCTCTATTAAGTGTAATCTAATTCAATTTTACCATTTTAGTTACAGAATTATAAAGCTGAAAGGGAGCCCAAGCCCTTCCATCTTTCTGTTCATAGGCAAGATGAGATTTCAACCATACCATACCAGAAGGCCACCTTTTCTCTTATTCTCTTAAAAATCCCTCAAATCAAAAGCTCTTAATTTGGAACTGGGAAAAGTAATTAAAATATTCTGGTAATTGCTTTCCAACATAATTGGCTTCCTTTGTAATCTTATGTATTTTATTCCATATATTTATAAACATGATTCTGAGAAGGGATCCATAGACTTCACTAGAGTGCCAAAGGAGTTTATAACATTAAAAATAATTAAGAAGGCCTGCTCTAAATGGAAGTCAGTATTCTCTCTGGTTAACGTCTTCAAGTGAACAGCTCCTAATTCTCTAAATCGGTTCCCTCCTTTAAAAATGGGAATGGGTCCATTTGGTTTCCTACACAGGGGACCTAGGCCCACCAATCCCTCAGGATAGATGGTGTCAAGGATGAGAAAAATGAAAAAAGACATGTTTGCAGCCCATTCTAAGTTACCTTCAAAGCTTAACAAAAAGTAAATCCTACCCCCTACCACTTAAGTTCCCAAATCTTCATCTCACTATGATTTTGCTCTACTCCCATGTGAATAAACCCATACCACCAGAAGCCAGTAGAACAACCTTCCCCACCCTATCCTTCAGCCATAGAGTCAAAGCCTAGGAGGTAGGCTTATTGCGTTTGAGCTTCACCTCTCTGGAATTCCCAAAATACGTACACACAGGACCATGTAGCCCAGAGGTATAGGCCTGAAGGTTAGGAAGGCCTTCAGAAAAGTCTACATCTTCTCCAATACACAGACACTCACATAATACACATAAACACACACACACAAACACATGCATATACATTCAAACCCACATTCACAGATATATTTGACCCACGTCTATCATGCAGTCCCCAGCCTAGCTAAGTCCAAGAATGCTCAGAATCATGTTGACTACAATATAATGAATTTTCCAGACACTCCAGCTCTCAGAGACCTACAGAGACATAAAAGGATTGCAACTGTATTGGTGAAGGAATTAGCCATAGGGATAAAGCCATGGACCCTTTATGTGATGTAAATGTAATAAATATGGACTTACATGAGCACACACACAAAAAACACACTGATACTCCATTGGATCTGTGATCTCACTTCCAATGGTAAAGATTACAGCCCATCTACCTCTTCTCATTCTGTGTGACTCATGTCCGAACCGCCCTGCCCCACTGAAATCTTCCATCGGAAATGCATCCAATATGCTCTAAAAGGATATGGATGGATATTGCATGGAGACCATTGGAGCACATAGGCCATCCATCAGTTATCTCTTGTAATCACAATATGACTGCCCCACCTCCCTTCCTAGTCATACATCTTTCTGAGGACAGCATTTATGTGATTTCTTCTACAAATTTTTTTCCAAGAATGTAGTGCAACCTGCTCATATGCACCATTTGCTTCTCTTTCTTATTGTATTTTTAAATTTTGAATTTAATACCAAAAAAGGCATCTCCATATATACATAGCAAACACAAAAGGAAGATTATGTATGAAAATATGAATTTCCATTTTATAGCACTTTTTTAAAAGTAAACAGGATGTTTAAATTTAAGGACTTAAAACTGCACTAAGATGCTGGGGATAGTCTGTATGATAAACGCCACACATTTCTTTCAAAATCGTCCTGCTTGTCTGTGCTTCTTTTGGTTCCCTTGCATGGATTTTTAAAACATTCCAGTGTTTCTCTTTTTTATTTACATCAGTATTGCTAACTCACCACAATTGTTCAAATTAGAAAACAGAGAGAAAAGGAAAAAAAATGTTTTGTAACAAATAAACACATTCAAGCAAAATTAATCAGCATAAAGACCATATCCAAAAATGTACGTAACTGCACCTTGAGACCATGACCTCTCTATCAGGTAGATAACATGTTTCATCACAGGTCCTCTAGAAACATGGTTGGTCATTGCATTGAACAGTTCTTAAGTCTTTCAAACCTTTTTTTCCTTTACAATGTATTTGTTGTTCAGTCATTTTCAGTCATGTTCAACCCCATTTGGGGTTTTTTTGGTAAAAATAATGGAGTGTTTGTCATTTCCTTCTCCAGCTCATTTTACAAATGAGGAAACTGAGACAAACAAGGGTAAGTAACTCGACCAGGGTCACACAGCTAGTGGGTACCTGAGGCCAGATTTGAACTCAGGAAGATGAGTCTTCCTGACTCCAGGCCCATCACTCTAACCATATCCTTGTATAAATAGTTTTCCTGATTCAGCTCTGTTTGTTTTGCATCAGTTCATACATACTACTCGGGATTGTCTGCAATTGACTCTTTCATCATCTCTTACAGTACAAAAATATCCCATTAGATTCATGTGCTGCAGTCTGTTCAGCCATTCCCCAATCGAGGGATACCTAGTCCCATTAAATTCTATTTCTTTCCTTTTTCTTTTCCTTTCTTTTCTCCTCTTTTCTTTTCTTTTCCCTCTGGTCCCTTTAGGATCAGAAAGTTTTTCTTGCTTGCCATTCCCTCCCAGTATTAACCTTTTAACTCTCCATCTCCTTTTGTTTTCTTACTGAGTTTGATGTATTTCTACATAAAATTGTTTGTAAATGTGTGTGTGTGTGTAGTCAAGTATCCTTTGATGATGCTCACTCCCCCTGCCATCCTCAATGATTCTATGTTCATCTTCTCACACACCTCAGTTATGGAAAATAGCAAGCTCCACCCCTTCTTCTTCCTCTTTACATTACTATATTTCTTTTATTCTCACTTACATTTCCCTTTTCAAAATTCTTAGAACAGAATCAATCAGAAGGCCTAAGCCTTCTGTTTTTATTTAACTCCCTCAATTCCATTTCAAAACTTTTGAGATTCTGAAGGGATGCTTGTTTCTTTCCCTGCATAAGAATGTTATCATTACATCACCACCATACATCATACAATTGCTTACATAAATTTGCCTTTCCAGGTTTTTCTAGATTTCTGTTTGTATTAAATTTTCCTACTTAGCTCTGATTTTATGTTGTTTTATTTTTCATCAGACATACTTGAAAATTGTCTATCCCATTAAAGGTACTATTTTCCCCAGCTTTTCAGGCTAAATTATTCTAGATTGTAAAGCTATCGCATTTGCCTTTTGGAATATTGTATTCCAAGATTTTCTCTCATTTAACTTAGAACATTCTAAGTCTTGTATAATCCTAACTGTGGTTTCTTGATACTTGACCCAAAATAGAATCGCAAAGAGTTGGACACAAATGAAATGACTGAGCAACAATGTGGGATTCAATATGGAAAAGGGGAGGGAGGATTGGCAATTTCCAAAATTGACTGTGATATAATAACAGAAGGCATTAATAAAATTTATTTTTTTATAAAACCACTGGGAAATGGCATACTACTCTAGTGTTTTTGTCAAGAAAACCCCAAATGGGGTCGTGAAGAATAGAACATTACTGAAAACAGCTAAACGACCATAACATTGTAAAGGGAAAAAAGCTCTTCGACGGTAGAGAAAAGCCAAGAAGTTGCCTGGGCTTTTCCCAATTTCCCTCAGAAACAACATTAAATCAAGCCTCTAACCAGATTCTGAACTGTTAGGACCTACAAAAAAGATGGAGTGAAGCAATTTTCCAGCTTAGGATAACTTAGGACTTTGGGAAGGTTCTGTATCACTTGAGTAAAAGAAGAATGCAGCCAAGTGTAGGCAGTGTCTAGTACAGATCAGTGACCAGTGACTGAGGTCCCTCAGTCCTAGCCCAGCAGGCTAGTGGAGCAGGCCATCTCTGAGGCCTCTAGCCCCAACACGGAAGGCAAACTGCCAGCCCAGGATCCCCCAGCACAACAAGTGCAACTAGGCCAGGCCACCCCAGTGCAGTGGGCAAGCTGCCAGCACCCAAAGTCCCTGTGTAGAAAGCCAGTGATCAGGCCCCTGGCCCCCAGCACGAGAAGCTTGGGACAGTACCCTCTGTCTTCAATTACAATACTCAAGAGAAGCATAAAAATGTAAACAGGAAAGAAAAAAAACATGTTATTCAGTAAGATTAAACTGTTTATATCCCTATGTGGGAAGATATTTGTAACTCTTGAGAACTGTATCTCTATTAAGGCAGTTAGAATGTATATACATAGATAGAAGGTACAAGTAAAAGTTGACTCTGATGTGACAATATACAAAAATTAAGGGGTGAAAAAAGGATTGTACTGAGAGAAGAGAAAAGGGGGAGACAGAATAGGGTAAATTACATCATATGAAGAGGCACAAAAGACCTATTACAATAGAGAGAAAGAAGGGAGGCAGTGAGCACTGTTTGAACCTTAGTCTCATCAGATTTGGCACAAAGAGGGAATAATATACACACTCGGTTGCATATAGAAACTTATCTTACCCTATAGGGAAGTAAGAGGGGAACAGGGAAAGAAAAGGGGGGTTGATAGAAGGGAGAGCAGATTGAGGGAGAAAGTGGTCAGATGCAAAATACTAGTGAGAAGGAACAGGGTTAAAAAAGAGAAAAAAGCATAAGGTGGGGTGGGGGGTAAATAGGATGGAGGTAAATACAAGGTAATCAAAACTATGAATGTGAATGGGATTAACCCTCCCATAAAATGGAAATGAATCACAGAGTGAATTAAAAAACAGAATCCTACAATATGTTGTTTGCAAGAAACACATTTGAAGCAGAGATACACATAGAGTAAGGCTAAAAGGCTGGAGCAGAATGTATTATGCTTCAGCTGAAATTTTTTTTAAAAAGTAGGGGTAGCAATCCTGACCTCGGACAAAGGAAAAACAAAAATAGATCTAATTAAAAGAGATATTCCAGGAAACTATATCTTGCTAAAAGGTATCATTGACAATGAAGTTATATCAGTACTAAACATATATGCACCAAGTGGTATAGCATTTAAATCCTTAGATGAGAAGTTAAGTGAGTTACAGGAAAAAAATAGAGAGCAAAACTATGCTAGTGGGGGACCACAACCTTCCCCTCTGAGAACTAGATAACTCTAACCACAAAATAAGCAAGAAAGAAGTTAAAGAGGTGAGTAGAAATTTAGAAAAGTTAGCTATGATAGACCTCTGGGGAAAACTGAATGGGGATAGAAGGGAATATACCTTTTTCTCAGCAGTATATGGCATGTACACAAAAATTGACCATGCGTTAAGTCATAAAAATCTCATAATCAAATGCAAAAAGGCAGAAATGTTAAATGCATCCTTTTCAGATCATGATGTAATAAAAATTACATGTAATAAAAAGCCATGGAAAGCTAGTCTAAAAATTAATTGGAAACTAAATAATCTAATCCTAAAGAATGTGTGGGTCCAACCACAAATCATAGAAGCAATTGATAATTTCATCAGAGAGAATGACAATAATGAGACAACATGCCAAAATTTCTGGGATACATCTAAAGCAATTCTTAGGGAAAATTTTATATCTCTAAATGCTTACATAAATAAAATAGAGAAAGAGCAAATCAATTAATCGAGCATGCAACTAAAGAGCTAGAAAAAGAACAAATTAAAAATACCCAATTAAATACCAAATAATAGATTCTGAAATTCAAAGAAGAGATTAATTAAATTGAAAGTAAGAAAATCATTGCACTAATAAATAAAACTAAGAGGTGGTTTGTGAGAAAAAAACAATAAATATATAAACCTTTGGTTAATTTGATTAAAAAGAAAGAAGAAAACCAAGTTACCAGTATCAAAAATGAAAAGGGTGAATTCACCATCAATGAAGAGGAAATTAAAGCAATAATTAGGAGCTATTTTGTCCAACTGTATGCCAATAAATCTGAAAATCTAGGTGAAATGGATGCATATTTACAAATTGCTCAGATTAACAGAAGAGAAAATAAATAAAATACTTAAATAACCCCATTTTAGAAAATGGAAATTGAATAAGTCATCAATGAACTCTCTAAGAAAAAATCTCCAGGACCAGAAAGATTTACAAGTGAATTCTACCAAACATTTAAAGAACAAATAAACTATTTGAGAAAATAGGCAAAGAAATTCTATCAAATTCACTTTATGACATAAATATGATGCCTAAACCAGGAAGAGCCAAAACAGTGAAAGAAAATTATAGACCAATTATAGACCAATTTTCCTAATAAATATTGATGTAAAAAATTTAAATAAAATGTTAGCAGAGAGATTATAGTAATTTATCATGAGGATAATATACTATGATCAGGTGAAATTTATATCAGGAATGCAGAGCTGGCTCAGTATTAGGAAAATTATCAGCATAATTGACCATATCAATAACAAAACTAATAGAAATCATATGATTATCTCAAAAGATGGAGAAAAAGCTTTTGATACCCACTCCTATTAAAAACACTAGAGAGCATAGGAATAAACATAGTTTTCCTTAAAATGATAAGTAGCATCTGTCTAAAACCATAATCAAGCATTATATGTAATGGGAATAAGCTAGAAGCTTTCCCAACAAGATCAGGGGTGAAACAAGGGTGCCCATTATCAGTACTACTATTCAACATCATACTAGAAATGTTAGCTTTAGCAATAAAAGAAAAATATTGAAGGAATTAAAATAGCCCAACAGCAAAAGATAGAAAGAGAAATTACATTTAAAATAGCTGTAGATAACATAAAATATTTGGGAGTCTATCTGCCAAGATAAGCCCAGGATGAGCACATATGAACACAATTACAAAATGCTTTCCATACAAATAAAGTCAGATCTAAATAATTGGAAAAATATCCATTGTTCATGGGTAGGCTGAGCTACCATAATAAAAATGACAATTCTACCTAAATTAATCTACTTATTCACTCCCATACCAATCAAACTACCAAAAATTATTTGATAGAGCTAGAAAAAATCATAACAAAATTCATCCGAAGGACGAAAGATCAAGAATATCAAGGGAATTGTAAAGGAAGGTGGCCTAGCCACACCAAATCTAAGACTATACTATAAAGCAGCAACCATCAAAACTGTTTGGTATTGGCTAAGAAACAGAGTGGTGGATCAGTAGAATAGATTAGATATATAAGTCTCAGTAGTAAATGACTACAGTAATCTACTGTTTGGTAAACCCAAAGACTCTAGCTTTTAGGATAAGAACTCACTATTTGACAAAAACTACTGGTAAAACTGAAAAACAGTATGGCACAAACTAGGCATAGACCAACATCTGACACCCTATACCACATTAAGGTCAAAATGGGTACATGATTTAGACATAAAGGGTGATATCATTTGCAAATTACGAGAGTAAGGAATAGTTTACCTGTCAGATCTACAGAGAAGGGAAAAAGTTATGACCAAACAAGAGATAGAGAATAGTATGAAATACAAAATGGATAATTTTTATTATATTAAATTAAGAAGGTTTTGCACAAACAAAAAATGTAACCAAGATTAGAAGGAAAACAGAAAGCTGGGAAATAATTTTTACAGCCAGTGTTTCTGATAAAGGCTTCATTTCTTAAAGATATAGAGAACTTAGTCAAATTTATAAGAATACAAGTCATTCCCCAATTAATAAATGGTCAAAGGATATGACTAGACAGTTTTCAGATGAAGAAATTAAAGCTATCTATAGTTGTATGAAAAAAAATCTCTAAATCACTATTTATCAAAAAAATGCAAATTAAGACAACTCTGAGGTACCACCTCGCATCTATGAGATATACTAGTATGACAGAAAAAGAAAATGATAAATGTTAGAGAAGATGTGGGAAAATTGGAACACTAATGCATTGTTAGTGGAATTGTGAACTGATCTAACCATTCTGGACAGCAATTTGGAAATATGCCCAACGGGCTATAAAACTGTGCATAGCCTTTGATCCAGCAACACCATTACTAGGTCTGTTTCCCAAAAAGATCATTAAAAAGGGAAAAAAAGCCACACGAACAAAAAAATATTTATAGCAACTCTTTTTTGTGGTGGCAAAGAATTGGAAATTGAAGGGATGCCCTTCGTTGAGGGGAATGACTGAAGAAGTTATGGTATATGAATGTAATGGAATACTATTGTGCTATAAGAAATGGTGAGCAGGTAGATTTCAAGAAAACCTGGAAAGGCTTACATGAATTGCTGCTGAGTGAAGTGAGCAGAACCAGGAGAACATTGTACAAAGTAACAGTGACACTGAGCAACAAACAGCTTTGAGAGATTTAGCTCTTCTCAGCAATACAATAATCCAAGACAATTCCAGAAGATTCATGATAGAAAATGCTATCCACATCCAGAGAAAGAACTATGGAATCTCAAAGAAGATTGAAGCATATTATTTTCACTTTTTTTGTTTTTCTTTCTTGTGGTTTTTCCGTTTTGTTCTGCTTCTTCTCTCACAATATGACTAATGTGGAGATATGTTTAACATGATTGTACACGTATAACCTATATCAGATTACTTGCTGCCTTGGAGAGGGGAAAGGGAGGGAGAAAAATTTGGAAGTCAAAATTTTATAAAAATTAATGTTGAAAATGATATTTAAGTGTAATTGGAAAAAAATAAAATACTATTAATTGGGCAGGGGAGCTTTGAAAGAGTTAAGAACTCTGATAAATGCAATGGCCAACTGTGTTTCCGGAAGGCTTGTGATGAAACGTGTTATCTACCTGACAGAGAGATCATGGTCTAAAGGTCTAAAACATACATTTTTGAACATGGTTACTATGTTGATTAATTTTGCTTGGCTGAATTTATTTGTTACAAAAGTTTTTCTTCTCTTTACTCATTTCGAAAGTGGGGAGGGGTTTCAGTTAAAATGATTCATCTTTAACAATAATAAATTTAGAATGAAAAATATACAACACGAGATTAAAACCAAGAACAGCATTTAGTTTGAAAAAAGAAGCTTTCCCATCAGCTGGTTTTCAGGTCTGATAATGAGCCTTCACCACAGAAAAAATTGTATTTTAGACATATAAATTTTTCTACATACAGAACATGCACATATTACAAAGTATGAAATGTTATTTTATCAAGTTTGCAAAGCTCCTTGAATTATAGTTTTACTAATTATTCATTGTGAACAATAATATGCAAATATATTTTTCAGCACCATCTACAATCTTGAAATTCAGTTTTACAGGATTGTAATGTTAGTGATACCTTTTAGGGAAATCTTTTACTATTTATTTAATAATACTATCATTTGATAATTGCCATAATAATGCTGCTAAGTTAGTTACTTTTCTAAGCATTTTATCATAGAACTTTTTTTTGTCAATGAGAACTCCATGAAGTAGAACCATTAAAAGGTATTCCTTTATCTTAACTTTAGAAGGATCTTCTTTACTATTTCACTATTAAGGGGAGAAATACTTTATGTTTTTTAATAATACTAAAGCAAAATAAATATTTTATAATGAGCCCAGTCTAGACAGCTAAAACTACTCCTGAGTATAAACTTACACCGAAGTGTCTTATGTTCAATTAAAATATTCCCTCTTCATTTTGTTATTATTTCTACAAAATTTTGGTCAATACTATAAATATATCCAGGTAGATTTTTGTGCCAGACAACTGATGAAGCAATAGGCCTAACTAATGATCTCAGATTAAACAATAGAAGGCAATCAAAATTTATTCAGTTACGTTAAGAAAAGCTTTCACAGAGCAATAGTGAAACAGTTCCAAAGGTTAAGAAAATACCGATATTTAGAGTATGCTTCTGAGTGTTGGCAGTTTATTTTCTTTAACCTGCAAGCTCTGGATTTTAGCTATAATCTTCCTAGGGCTTTTCTTTTTCGAGTTTACTTTAGGAGGTGGTCAGCAGATTATTTCTGTCTTTACATTGCCCTCTGGTTTTCACAGATCTGAGTAGTTTTCATTAATGATTTCTTGAAATATAGTGCCCAAGATTTTTTTCAGGCAGGGAGTCCAGTGATTCTTAGATTATCTCTCCTTGACCTATTTTCTAAGTCAGTTGCTTTTATTATATTAAATACATTTTCTTATATTTTTTTCAATTTTTAATTTCTTTATAATATTCCTTTCTGTCTCTTGGAGTCATTTATCTCTGTTTAGTTTATTCTAGCTTTCAGGGAGTACATTGCTTGAGTAAAGTTTATCATTTTCTCTTCTAAGAACTGTGTTCTCCTTCCAATTCTTCCTTCAAGAGCTTTTATTTCTTTTTTTCTCTTGTATCATTTCTTCTAGGTATGCATTATAGAAAATCCATTTTTTCCTTTTGGTCTCTGCCTGTAGTTATTACCAAATTAACTCTTTCCTTCGTGGGCGGGGGAGAGGGAAAGGGGGCGGGGAGAACCTCCCTAGATTTGAAATACTCTTTTTATTCCTGCAGATGCTTTCTTTGATGTACTCATCTTCCAGTTTCAGCTCCTGAACTGGATCTTTTTGCTATGGACAGCGTCTGGGCTTTGTGCTAGGGACAGTGTCTACCCCCTGCTGAACTTATGCAGGGAGTAGTTCTATGTGTTCCCACTCCGAGCCCCTGGGGTCTCCTTTCCTACTGCCTATTGCTGGCTGACTTTGTGCACACTTTAGAGCTGGAACAGGTCATTTAACTGTACTGTCTCATTGGATTTCCTCATCATTACTTGATCTGACACAAAATTTCATGTTTTCACCAGAGTAGGTGTTGGGTAGTGAGCTAGGCAGCCAGCCTCCATTCATAAGCAACCATCTTGACCAGAAGTCTCCACCATTCATTTTTCCATTACTCACTGGGTAACTTGCAACTTTAAATTTTTAGCAGCTTTGTTACTCCATGACTTGTAGACATCCAGGAGATTACCAATGTTAAAAAGTACGAACCTTTGTTTCAGCAAGAAATTTGGGGGCATTAAAAAATATACAGTTTCCTAAATGCAATCCAGCCTTTTTCCCTCCTGCTATTAAATTCGAGACCCAGTTCATTGTCCATCTGCTTTATTGGTACAATTTATATGTGCTGATAGACTGGCTCTATGGGCTGCCCAACCAATTGCATACTGTAATCTAGACAACAGGCATTCTTTACCCACTTAATTTCTCCCGTGTAGATAGTTGGACCATACTCTTTTGAGTCATTATGGATCCTATTTCAGACAGCATTTTGGGAGTTGATATAATTGATACAGTGGTATCTACAAACAGGAGCAGCTGGAAGACCTCACCGTCTTTAGGAAATCCTTCTTCCCTTTAGACTCTATACTAGATATATTCCATGACGGTAGCAAACACCTATGACAAGTATATATCTCATTTGATATTAATAATCAGAAGGCCGGCCAATAGTTTTCTCTGTGATCACATCATTCAAGGAATTGAATATGATTTTGACATATGCATGAAAGCAACCTTATTAGAGGCAAACCTTCACTCTCTCAAATAAAATGCTTTTTGATAATCAACAAAGAATAAGCACATTGGGATAATGTGTTCTCTGCACTTTTTAGTCAATTGCGTATTTATTGTAAAATACTCCCTCTCTGTTTCTCTCTCATAGCTTCATTAAGGATGCTTCAATACATACATAGATTACTCTCATAATAATTTTGTAGAGGTAGGGAAAAGGGAATCTGGGGCAAAAGGGTATATTTTCTTAATCCTGTTTTTCTATAAGAATAAGGTCAGTCTGTTTTTTTTTTCCCTAAGATTTTGATATCCTTCCACTTTTCAGATATCTTGGGGAATTAATCCTTCAGTGCCCTCAAAATCGTATCATCTCCAGCATAGACACAGGATCATAGAATTTTAAATTTACATTATAAAAGGCCCTTATAGGCCATAAAATCTAAGGTCTCATTTTTTATGTAGCACCCCCTCCCAGGATACTTTCCCAAGTTCCACTTGAATTGTTAGTCAAGGTCACAATAGAGTGATTAACTGCTTCTCATCTCAGAGTTCCAGTGCAACCCTGAGAGGTTGGGTCATTTCTATTACTTTTACTCACAATCTGCCATCCAATGTGCTTTTCCCCTTCCTCCCTCCCCCTATTGATTATCAGCCAGCCAGACTTAATTAGCTTTTAGAAAGGGGGATTTACTGAGATGGTATAGCCCTTAACACAGGCACTGCCTCGTCCACTGATAGTCTGACATTGCTGCTACCAACGGTGGGAAGTCCAAATCTGATCTTTCAAAGGGTGTACTTTTTTACCTCTGGTCAAGATGGAGGGCAGGAGACAAGACAGAGATTCTCTTTGTTCTTCACCATCTCTAAGAAATTCCTTCTCCAAAGGTTGGCCAGAGGTGTTCTGACCTAAGTTGGCCTGATACTAGAATCGTGAATTCTTAACTGGCTTCCCATTTTATCCAACCCCCACAGAGCATTACTGATTCTCTTCAACCAACAAGAAGACATTTTCCTGTGAGTACTATGTGTTTTCATTGAATTCCTACCTAGGTTTCACCTTTGATTGATTCTGTAACCCAATCAAAGCAGTGTTCACATTTCATATTAATTGGAGTTAAGGAGTATGATCTTGCCTATAGATGAGTAAACTCAGACTAAGAGTGTGTCACTCAGGGTGATACAGCTAGTAAATGCCTGAATGTCAGAGGTGGGGTTCAAACCAAGGTGTTCCTGATTCTAAGCCAAGGCTCTAACTACTACTGTCTGCTACCTCATACATCTTCTATGTATCCTTGATGTTGTCCCAATGTGCTTCATATTTTTCTGCTTTCTCTAGTGCTACTTCTACTTTCTCGTATAAAACATTGTATACTAGAAACTATGAAGTTAGAGCCTAAATGGAATGTAGCTCCACTATCATTGATGAAAAAAAGCATTTGATATAGAAATTTTTACAGATCTTTTCCATTTTTCATGTTTGTTGTCCTCTTTTCAGTGTTAATCTTAAATGCTTTCAATGGTCTGGTCTAGTTGGGTCTCTCACCCGACTTTCTGAAAATGTACTTTTCACTGCTTCTAGCTCTTTTATAAAGCAATGTTACTTATAATTTTCTACTGTGCACCTCTGTAAGATTTTACAGATAAGTTCATATTTTAAATTGCTATCACCCTTGGACATTACATCCTTCCATTTGGCAAGGCAACCCAACATTTGCTGACTGCAATGGTTTCTAAGCTTTTTTGGACTTGTCATTTTAGTGACCAATATATTTTGGTTAAACTTCCTTAGGAAAAGTGATAGTCCATGTTGACATCTGTCCCTTTATGTATTTCTCATTTTTCACTATCAACAGCTTATTTACGTAACATAAGGTCAGGTTGGAATTACTTCCATTGCACATCATATCTTCTTCTCATTTTTAATCTTCTCCAATGATATCGATTTTAATCTTTTTTCTAACAAGGCAATGGTCTGATTGAACACAGATGGCTGATTTGAGAATGACTCCCACATCAGTAACCAACCATTTCCTGTCTGTTAAAATATAATCAATTTTTTCTTTAGTAATACCATTTGGTCCTTGACAATTCTTCTTCTGAACAAAATATTCATTGCAAAAATGAATGAACAAAGAATCCTAGCAGGTAATATTGAAAAAGTATTGTGACACTTCGTGCACTGAAATGAATTAACTTAAATTATTAACATGCAAGTATATTTGTATCAATGGCTAGTGTTATATTTCTAATAGAACATTTATTGAAATAAAAAGTATTTAAATTATGTAATTTAGTATTGCAATAGATAGAGTGCCAAGTCTGAAGTCAGGAGAGTTCAAATATAGCCTCAGACACTAAGTAGCTGTGTGACCCTGGAGAAGTCATTTAACCAACCATCTGCCTCAATCAAACTGAGACCTGTTAAAGACCTTAGCTTTAAAAGGTCAAGGTCTCCCATGGCATTCTGAGCTATCTGCAGTTGTCCTTATCTATATCTGGCCACTGGACTCAGATGGCTCTGGAAGAGAGACTAAAGCTGGTGACCTTGTGCTACCCTCCCTTCCTTCCTTCCTTCCTTCCTTCCTTCCTTCCTCCCTGCCTCCCTTCCTTCCTCCTTCCTTCCTTTCTTTCGGTTTTCCTTCCTTCCGTTCTTTTTTCCTTCCTTTTTTTCCTTCTTTCTTCCATTCTTTGTTTCTTTCCCTTTCCTTTCCTCTGTCCACATGGGGTATCAGATCCTTATCTTTGGATGCTCTGCCCAAAGGAATTATAAATTTTGATTGCTGAAACCCAGAAAGATATCTTGAAGTTTATGGGCTAGGTTTTTTTTCTTAAGGACCATGCCTTAAACCTAAATCACTCTGGCCCTGGAAGATTGGCCATCAATAGGTCTTAGGCCAAGCCTCACTTGGTCATTATTTGGGCCCTGACTGGCTCAGAGTGAATGTAAATAGCAATTGTTTCTGTTTTGCCCAAAAACCCCTTCCAGGATCTTCCTGTCCCAGGTTGAAATCCCCCCTCTTCCCCCATTAGGTAAGACAGACTATTCTCTTTCTCATTTCTTACCCAGCCTTAATCACTTTATGGGCGTTGCCTCAGTCAAACTGAGACCTGTTAAAGACCTTAGCTTAAAAAGGTCAAGGTCTCCCATTGCCACTCCCAGGGCCGTCTCCAATCATCTTGATCTATATCTGGCCACTGGACCCAGATGATTCAGGAGGAGAAAGTGAGGCTGGAGACTTTGCACAGCTGTCCCTCACTTAAATCCAATTCACTTGCATGTCATGGCATCACCTTCCTGATATCAAGGTCCTCTTCAAGAATGAAGGACAAGGGCAGCTAGGTGGTGCAGTGAGTAGAGCACCAGCCCTGGAGTCAGGAAGGCCTGAGTTCAAACCTGGCCTCAGACGCTTGACACACTTACTAGCTGTGTGACCCTGGGTAAGTCACTTAACCCCAATTGCCTTGCCTTCCCCCCTCCAAAAAAAAAAATGAAGTACAAACAACAACAAAAAAACAAGACCTCATCTGTAAAGTGGGGATAATAACAGCACCTGTCTCCTAGAGTTTTTGTGCATGGCACAGTGCCAACGCATAATAAGCCCTATAAATACCTGCTATCATTCTTATTAGTAACAATAGTGATTAACATTGATATAGTATATAAGCTTTTGAACTCTCATTTTTTTTTACTCTTGAATCAATCTATTTTTCTATGTCCTTTCTTTGCTGTGACATTATCAAGTATTAAGTATATGCTAATTTTATTTGGAGGGTTCCTATCAAATTATTCATAACATTTGCCAGAAATCACAATCTATGAATTCAGAGAGCATGGGTTCAAATCCAACCTCCAATGCTTACTACCCATGTGACCTTGGGGAAGTCACTTAACCTCTCTGGGCCTCAGTTTCCCCTTATGGAAAATGAAGAGTTTGTACTAGATAGCCCAGATGACCACTTAGGTCCCTTCCAGCCTAGATTTACGATACTATGAGCTTCATTCTCTAGAACAGATGTTGGTGCAAAAGCCACAATTATCGTCACGGTGATCTTCCTGCCGATAGTAGTCATGAGCACCTTAACACAAGACGGTCAAGTGCATCATGGAATGATGCTTCTTGTTTCCTTTGGACGTGTGCTAAAACCAGCACAGCCGGTGCCTCTATTTGCTTCTCCCAGGAGAGCTCATGAGCCATACTTGCATAGAGCTGTACCTCCCTCTTGTCTTCTGGCTTCATTTATAGTGAAAATGACAATATTGACATGATTCAGTTCCTACAGCAGGGTTCCCGCTAGTTGGCGACTGGACAAGTATTTCACATTTAGAGAACCAGTGTCTAAATTGCTGCTTATAAATGGTCTAAAATCTGTGATTTTCAGCATCTTCTGCACCCTTTCCCATCCCTCCACCACCTTCACAGAGTGAGCCATATGGGACCAAGGGACATTTTGAAATTTTGCTTCATGAGTTACCATGGACAAAGGATTCATCACCAAATGACCAACCTACAAGAGACAAGCTTTCTCATGTTCAAGTCATTTAGTCCTTAGAAAGCAGACTTACCCTGTCAATAGCATCATATTTGAAGTCTTTCCAGTATTATGGGAACTTCCAAAGCTTGTGCTTCCCTAAATAGACTTTGAGAACCCAGAGTCAACTCCGCAACACAGCGAGATGTTAGACTAGGACTAGTTTTCCCCTCTCCAGCACCTGGCAACTATGCATTGTACATAGTAAGCACTTCTTAAAAAAAATACACTTAATGAATGAACGGATGAATACATAAAGAATATTATGTACTTTGTAATTGTTTCCCAAAAGGACACATTTGCATGCTATTTTGCATATAATTTGCATGTTTCCTTAATGTCATAAGCACACTACCCTCTAGTGTCATCTAGAACATGGCATTTTGAGTTGGGTTGGGCCAGGTTGGAAATAATACCAGTTAGGCTGCATTCAGAAGTATCTCTAGCCTGCCTGCCTCTCCAAGCACTAGGAGTGGCCCAGTGGGCTAATCAGGTGACAATAGCTATCTCCTACTACACGACAATAGCTCAGGGTGCTGAATGGTCCAGCATCAATGACACCTTGGTGAACCTGGAGTAAGTAAAGGCTGGTTTATAATTCTGTAGGAGATTTAAATGTGATTCTACATGGAAAGTTGTGCTTTTTACTTTTTGTGGAAGCAAAGAATCGGAAACAGTAGATGTCCATCAATTGGGAAAAGCTAAACAATCTAAGCTGCTTGACTGTGCTATGTGAAACAAGGAACATGATGAATACAGAGAAGCATGGAAAGATTTACATGAACCGATACAAAGTGAAGTAAGCAGAGCCAAGAAAACTATACACACATATGTAAATGTATATGTACATACATATATATATATATATACATACACACACATATAAAACTACAAGAATGCAATGTAAAAAACAACATAAAATAATAGAAAATGACTGTTACAAATTTTAAAAGAACATGCTTGGCCCCAAAGAAGAAATATGCAAAAACATCTTCCTCCAATTCCTACCCCTTTACAGAGGTGGGGGGAAGGGGAGAGTAGCCTATTGGTGTGGAATGTTGCATATATCAGATTTTATTCTATGTATCAATCAGTTTTACTGAATGTTTGTCACCTTTGCAGAGGTGAGGAGGGGTGTTAAGAATCTTGTCAGGAAGACTCTAAGCCTCTGAATAAGGAAGAAAGTGATACTAAGACACTGGGGCATGGAGCAGGGTAGGAAGAGATGCCCCATTTGAAATGCCCCACGTTGAAGCAAAGCCCCAGTTGCCCTGCCCTAGTTAAAACCTCATCAAAATCTCTGATCACGTGAAAAATGAACTAGTCCCTGAATGTTTCTCATCCTGTAAACCAAGTTTGGAACTACTTAGTCCCACCCATCTCTGGAATGATAAACATCTCCTGAAAAACCAAGACTGAAGGGAGAAGGCAGGTGCCCTTCACTACAACACAAGGAAACTCTCCAGCAATAAATTTCAGCAATTCCATTTGGGACTCATACAATTTCTTCCCTTCTCATAAACTGTTTTTCCTTTCAGGCATTCCTGAAAGAAAATGGCAAATCGCTTATACTTTGACTCTCAATTTTCTTTAGTGGAGACTCGCCACCAGGCACAGACTCACCTTGTGATTTCTCGGTGATGAATTTTCCTTATAAACTTGCTGCTAGAAGTAAAGGGCTAACTCGTTGGGAACAGCATGGGAAGGGAGTCCAAGAGTTGGAACCTGACTTGGGGAGGCGAAAGGGAGGGATTTTAAGAGTCATTTTGCCTCTGATTGGATGCCCAATATCCTCCTCTAATGATGTGGGGTGAATGGGACCAGGGACACACCTGGATCAGAAGTGGAGCTCATTGCCACATTGTTATCAGCAGGAGTTCACAGAAATCTAAAAACAGTGAAAGCTGGAAGGGATCTCAGAGCCCCTCTAAATAAAAGATGAAGTATTGAAAGGGGTCATCTATAGGGGTCATCTGGTCTAACCTCCTCATTGTACTGATAAGAAAACTAAGATACAAAGAGGGAGAAGTATTCACCCAAGGTCACACAGTAAGTAAGCAGCATTGTTCTGAGTTCAAATTCTGTGATCTTCTCCTGCATCCTGGCCCTGTCCAAATCATGCAGCCTGTACTTTGGCCATTATCTCAATCCCTACACGCACACATCTCACCAAAACCTTAGATTCAACCCCTGAGATCCAGTGCTCTGATAAATAAGCTTTTGCCTTATCTTACCCAGAACCAGACCTCGATTTCTCAAAACCTCCACACCATGCTGCCAGGCCTACTCCATCCCACTGCTATCCAATTCTACTTAGTAAATTATATTGCTCAATTGGAGGCAGTTAGGTGGTGCAGTGGTTAGAGTATCAGGCCTAAAGTCAAGAAGACTCATAGTCTGAGTTCAACTCCAACCTCAGACACTTATTGTGGGACCCTGGGCAAGTCATTTATCCTGTTTGCCTCAGTTTCTTCATCTGTAAAATGACCTGGGGAAGGAAATGACAAACCACTCCAGTATTGCTGCCAACAAAACCCCAAATGGGGTCTCGATGAGTCAGACATGAATAAAAAATGACTAAACAACAACAAACAACAGCTCCCCAATTAGGATCTAAGCTCCTTGAGAGCATGGATCATATTGGCTTGCTTATATTTATATCCCCAGCACTTGGCACATTGCCCAGATCAGGGTAAGTGCTTAATGAATGTTCTATCTATCTATTATCTGTTTCTATAGAGAGACAGAGGCTGAAAGAGATCAATCTATCTATAAACCACCCTCCCCATTTTATATTTGGGGAAATTGAGGCCCAGAACAGAAAGGAGCTGCTCACAGAGAATGAGTGGCAGAAACAGGATTAGCCCCATACAGAGACAAGGCTGTCCAGGGTAAAACTGTCAACCACGATCACAGAAACACAACCTTTTTCCTGTCTCCCACCCACACACACTCACCCCCAAAGCAGAAACGTTTTCAAATGGTAACACTGTGCCAATTTTTTTTTTTTGCTGCAATGAATCCTTCTTGTATAAGTCATTCCCATGACAACGCATAGAAAGTAGAGCTGGGAGCCAGACACTTTGCTCATTCAGCTGAGCACAGTCATACCCGACACCCATCTCCAGTGAATGGATTTCTGAAAGGCTCAGAAACAACATTGACTTAATAAATCGGCTAATTTCACGTCTCAGGGTCAGGCTTGTGAACTGAAGGTTGATAAGTGAGGTTTCCGGATAATCAATCCCCCTTGATGGTAAAATGATAAGAGGGAGAGAAAATCGACAGCCCTGTCTTTCCTCCCAAACCTCCCACATCCTTTCCAGGGGCAAATGGGTTACCATTCATCCCCCTTCTCCTCAGTTATTTCTTGTATATTGAGATGATTACTGAGCAGCTGGGACCAGTGAAACAGAAGTCAAGGTACAGAAGGAAGAATTGTGGGTCAGAGGACCTGGGTTTGAATTCTGCCTCTGCCACTTGACTGTCTGTATGATCCTGGGCAAATCATTTCTCTGGACCTCAGTTTCTATATCTGTAAAATCAGGGTGTTGGGTTAAAGGGCCTCCTGGTTGCGAATATTATGATCCTATGTGCCGGGTGACCCTGGTAGAACTCCTCTTTTCCACTGCCCAAGATGGAAACCCTAACACTGACCACCAGCCTGGCAAACAACTGTCTTTGTTAACTTTTTCTGGACCAAGTTAATGAATATGGATTACAATATAAGTCCAACACAGCTATAGGGGAAAACATCTCCAATCCTATGTCTTTCCTTACTCCAATCCCTAGAACATGCAATGTCTAACAGAGAGTGGTAAAACAGGCAAAGAAAAAAAAAAGTCTATGGGATATCTTTGATCATGTTCCCTGGCCTGATGTACATAGATGAGTAATAATAATGATAATAATAAATGGCATTTCCGAGGCATTTTAGGGCTTTCATAGTGCTTTTCGTATATTGTCTCACTTGCATCTCACAATGATCCTGTAATGTAGATGCTCTTATTATCTCAATTTTACAAATTAGAAAACTGAGACTCGGAGAAGTTGAGTGATTTTCCCATGGTAACCCAGTGAGTGCCAGAAGTGAGATTCAAACCCATGTCCTTTCTGACCTCAGACCTGGCATGGTCTTCACCATGCTATGCTGCCCCTCTACATTCGACTAACTGGTTGTGCTAGTGTCCCAAAGAAGCATTCTTAAACTGACCTGTGCCACCCAGTTCATGCCCTGTCCATCTCCTCCTAATAGAAATTTTATAACAGGGGGAACGGTTACTGGGGGAAATGTGAGTCATGTCTCTTGCCTGTTAACTCTCGCTCACAGATAGCCTCAGTTTCACACATTGAAACACAAGTCCAGCCAGACAGTGGCCACTGCACTGTTAACTGACCTGAGTGGACCAGTCTTGGCACACAAAGTGGGGCTGGCCTGGTTTCTGGGTGCGGCAAGGTTGGGGGTCTTCAGAATACCAAGTCCTGTACAAGGTCCCTCTCCCTCATCATCCACAGACACATTGCCCTGTACTCTTTGGGAGAAGGGCCAGTCCATCACACTAACACTGAACTCGCTCTATGGGCCAGGCCTACTGCTTCCAGGTGAAAGTGACCAGTCTGCAAGAGTGACTCTGGCTATACCCAGTAGGCGACTGTTTATGATCTATCTCATGTGTGAAGGGGGGCCCTAAGCTGTAGCAGCTGTCAGCTGGCAAGGTTCCAGCTCCTGACAGTTGTGTTGAAGAGTAACCAACATCTAGATAAAAGCAAGGTGAGGCAGGGCTCGTGAGCCTCTTCTGAAGGTGACCTTAGGTGGGGACGCTGCCTTGCCCAGTGGCCCCTCTCCCAGGGAGCAGCAATTGTCAGAGTTCCATGGCCTGGCACCCCAGAAATATGTCCATCCGACTCTGAGGAGGGCACTGTGCCCTGGGTAAAATCAATGTATCCTGTCATGTGTTTAATTCAGCTCTTGCCTTATGCCTGTCAAGATTCTGCTCAGAGTCTGGCAGGGAAGAAAATTGTCTAAGTTGAACATGTGTGATGTTGACATTAACAATAGAGGCAAGAGAAATGGTGATCTGCCTGAGGCCCCAAGCTGTGCACTAACCAAGATTCTATTCAAAAAAGAAGTAAAATCCGTATAGATCATAGGCCTGTCTCATTATCTGGGGCCATGGGAGGCAGACTTCTAGACATAGAAACCTGGTCATGAATCCCTATAAGGCAAACCACATCACCTTTCAAAGTCTCCACTTGTCTATCTGTAAAATGGAGACGACAAATTTGCAGCGAACAACTCGATGATGCAATGGATAGAGTTGTAGGGCTAGCGTCAGGAAAATCTGAGTTCAAATCTGACCTCAGACACTTAAGAGCTGTGTGACCCTGAGTGAGTCACTTAACCTCTGTTGGCTTCCATTTCCTTGTCTGTAAAATGGGAAGATAACCTACCTCCTAGTGTTGTTGTGAGGATCAAAGGAGACTTCTGTAAGGTCCCTAGCACAGTGCCTAGAATATAATAGGTGCTTAATAAATGCTTGTTTCCTGCAGTCCTAGATGAGTATAAGTCTCTTGGCCCATATTAATTAGATGTCAGGATGCTGGAATGGGATCAGCAAAAGAAATTTGAGTGGGATCAGCGAAAGAAATTTGGTAATGATTCATCTTTTAGGGATCATAAAGAATGGGAGAGGTGTCACAGAAGTGAAGGTGACAAAACAACCCAACTTGTGAAGACTCTTGTAAACCAACGAAGGGTAAAGCAAGCAGAACCAAAATCAAAAGCAAACAAACAAACCCCAATATATGAAATGGCTGCACCAAGATAAATGAAAAGATCACTAAAAGGTAGCCAACCTCTGAGAAACTGAAACAATCAATGATGGTCCTAGAAAACAGAGAGTAAAATAAACCTTTCTCCTCGAAGTAGAGAGGTGGGGTTCTAACGGGCAGAATATCATTTACATTGCCTGATGGAATCGTTGACTTTAATGTTGCTCTTTGTTATGAGGGAGGAGTCAGCCTAGAGAAGGAAGGGCTTTCCCCCGCCCAGGAATAATTCAGCTAGAAAAACAAGTTATGGAAAAGAAACCATTTAGCTATAAAAAAAAAAAAAAGAAAATACTCTAATTTTTAAAGTAAGGATGTTCAACCCCAGCAGAATTCTAGACCAGAATATCAAACAAGTGGTTTGGGAACATTTAGAATGGGAATTGGTCATCACTAGGACTAGACATGTATTCATTTGCCAGAAAATGGAATTTAGATCCTCAAGAATGCTTAGATGGTATCCTATCCAACACCCTCATTTTATGTGTGAAGAAATTGAGACCAAGAAAAGCAAAGAAACTTACCCAAGGTCACACAGTAAGTAGCAGGGTCAGGATTTGAATCCAGGTTCTTTGACCCCAAATCCAATACTAATACTATGTTCATTTCTTTCTTTTTTTTTTGGTAAGCCTGGTATATCGGAAGATTATTCAAAATTATTTGAACAAACAGACCCAAAAAAGCATTGACTAATGTCAAATTGGGTGTCTTTAGTGGAGAACCACAGGACTCTGTCTTTGGTTCTGTTCTGTTCACTACTTTTACCAGTTCCTGAAAAGATGATGTTAATAACATGCTTATGAAATTTGCATATGACCCAGAGCTGAGAGCAATACTTAATGCTTTGGATGAAAGAATTAAGATTCAAAAAGATCAGCAGGATGAATATAATAAAATGAAATTTAATAATGATTAAAATTTAAATTTCTGTACTTAAGGTGAAAGAGTCAAGTGCACTAATGCAGAATGGAGCGAGGTTGGCTAAACAACTATTCATGTGGAAAAGGCCTAGAGACTGCCTGCAAACTCAACTTAGTCATCCTTTCATTCATTTAATGATCATTTATCAAGTACCTACTATGAGCAAAACACTATTCTAGGCTCAATCTGTCTTAACAATTGTAATATGGTCATGAAAAAGAAGGCCAGGGTAATGAAATAATTACAATGAATTATTGGAAGAAGTAGTCTAGTGTACAGAAAAAAAAATGGGCTTTGATAGTCCTGTTGCCCTCAGCCCTGATTGGATCCCATCTGACATCTCATATTCAGGCTTCTACCCACATGTTAAGAGAAATGTGGATAACAAGTTCGAGGAAATCCAAGAGAGGATACCTAGAATGGTAGGTGACTTGAAATCATGCCATTTGAAGGAATGAATGAAAAAGCATCTATTAAGCATTTATGTTTCAAGAATTGTATTAAATGCTGGAGACACAAATGAAAAAGCAAAGCCCTGAGGGGTTTTAAAGGAAGAGATAACCCACAGGAGGGTCACTTTGGTCCTGAAAATTCAAGGGATGATGAGCAAGTCTATAGTGGAACAGATTAATATGGCCCATCCAAGAACAATGGCAGATGTACCATTGTTTAACCATGACTTGACCATGGTTCATGACATCACCAAGGGATGAATGGGCAAAGTGAGGAGGCTATAGTTGAGGTAGCCAGAGAGGAGTGGACCCTACCCCAGAGTATGTATGGTCTCTGGACATGTTCAGGAGAGGGTTGTCAAAGAGAATGGAGATGAGATAGCTAGAGAAAAGGAGATAAAGTGAATCATAGCTGATGTACATGAAGACTGATTGAAGAAATTTGGAGTGTTTTACCTGCACTAGGTGGTTCCATAATGCACAGAGTGCTGGGCCTGAAGTCAGGAAGACTCCTCTCCCTGGGTTCAAATCAGGCCTCAGACACTTACTTGCTATGTAACCCTGGGCAAGTCGCTTAACTCTTTTTGCCTCAGTTTCCTCATCTGTAAGATGAGCTAGAGAAGAAAATGGCAAACCACTCCAATATCTTTCACAAATAGGGTCACAGAGAGTCAGACATGACTGAAAAACAACAGAAAAATACAGCATGGAGAAGAGACAACATAAGGGAGACATAATTGCTATCTTTACAGGTCTGAAGGGCCCTCAGGACTTGTTGTGTGGAGATCTGGAGGAACGAACTAGGGCAAACAAGTGGAAGCCGTTCCTCAAACCTAGCATTGTGTTTCTCACCTCTGGGTCTTTGACTCCCACGCCTGGAATGAACTCCCTCTTGGCCTTCACCCCTTAGAATGCCTGGATTTCTTCAAGGCTCAACTCAACCACCCCTTAGTATGACCTCAATTGTTAGCACAATCTACCTCCAGATTTTTTTTTAAATATACTTATCTGTGTTCATTATAGCTATGTATGGGCTGGGTATGTTGGCATGACCACCACCCCTAGGGAAAGGCCATTGGGCATACTTCTTTATATACCAGCACATCTTGCTTACCTCTGGTGGACATGTTACAGCCCACTAATAGGATGCAAACTCCTCCAGGACATGAATTGTTTAATTTTCCTCTTTGTATTCCCAATATGGAATGTGACCTAAACAGAGTAGGTTTTTAATCGGTTTGTTAAACCAAGTAGAATTATTATTAAAGTTACAGAGAGGCAAGTTTTGGCACAATATATACACAAAGAAGGATTTCCAAATTCACTTCAGTTCCTAACAATCAGAGTAATCAAACAAACAAATGAGCTGCTTCATGAGGTAATGAGTTTCCCTTCACAAGAAGTATTCAAGGAGGTATCAAACCACTATTGGTCAAGAATATTCTAGATGGGACTCATGTTTTGGATTACAGCAGAACCTAATGACCACTAGGACACCTTTCATCTCAGGAGCTCTGACTCTGTGAATTCTACCTGCCTAGAGGACATCTCTACTTAGATGTTCTGACGTCCCCTCAAACCAAACTCCCTCCAGCTACCTCCTTCACAGCATCCTTACTGATCACCTTAACAAACCCAACCCACCCCACTCCCTACATGTACCCCAGTGTTCATGGGTGAAGTGTGTGAGTCTATTCCTCCTTATGGCCCCACTCACTATCCCAGTAACTTTCTGAACCCACAAAATGACCGTTTTCCTGTCTACCACTCCCCTTTGTGTGTAGTCTTCTCCTAGCAGCTCCTTGAAAACAGGGACTAATTTTTCTTTTGTGTTTGTAACTTCGGTGCTTAGCACAATGCTTTTTCATTCTTTCATTTGTAGCCCATATAAGCTCTGAGGCATGTCATCCCAACTCCCACTCCCAATGGGTCCATGAAGCTTGGCTCTTCACATCACATTACCTCAGGATTCTAGGGTTTCCCCCGAGAAGTCAGGAGTGATACTCCAAAGCCATTGGCTAAAGATCCTGATGGCAGACTTCCCCCCAAGATAATCAACTGAGAATCAGTCAGCTAACTTTAATGGGATTTTTTATTATTGTTATTTGTTTTTTAGAGAAGGATATTTACCAAGGTAATATAGTACCCAGAGTTGATTTAAAAAGCACCTCTCAAACATCAATGACATGCTCTCCCAAATACAGAGTCCTGGGGAAAGTGGGCTCAAGCTTAAAGATCACTTATGGCAAAGGAGTAACTGCTAACTTTTGGTTTCTGGAAGTCTTTTTCTCCCAATTGTGAGGTACTCTGGTTTGTCTTTGACTTCCAATGCAGATGTTACCATAAGCTGATATGGTAATTCCATTTAAGGCAAGGATGAGAATACATAAGTCCACCAAACTCCAAATCCAGAGGGTATAATGAATTCCCCTAAGCAATTGGACCAGACCTCTTGTCTGGTGTGATTCTGCTTGGTCAAGTGTCTTTCAAAGACTTTTTTACACTCAGTCCAAGGTTTATGTGTGTGATTAATACCTGCTCTCACCTGGTTAAGTCATCGGTAGATTTCTTCTTCATCCTTAAACATTCACTTTTCCCCAAAGTCACTGCAGTATTCAAAAACCATCAATGTACCCCACTCCCAACACTGACCCTTTTCAGCTCCTTTTTGTGTACTATCTTGACCCATTACATTATGAGCTCCTTAAGGGCAGGGACCATATTTTTTTTTGGTACATCATATTCTTAGCACTTAGTGCATAGTAGGTGCTTAATAAATATTGTTGACTGACTGCCTGACCTGCACTGACAAAGAAAGTTCATCCCTGGGAGTTTGCTATAGAAGTGAAATCACAAATCTCCTCTAAAAAGTCACATTCATCTTTACAGAGATAATTATAAAATCTTACAGTTAGGTTCAAGAAATTCATTTCACAGGAACAAGATGGGGGAGATGTGATTAAGCAGAAGTTGTCAGAAAAAGATTCATGGGTTTTAGCAGACGGCAGGCTCACTAGGAGTAGACAGTGTGATATGGCAGCTGGAGAAAAGAATATGGTCTTGGGCCACAGTGAGAGAAACATAGCTTCCAGGAAGAACAAAGTGATAGTCCTTCTGCAATCTCCTCTCATCAATGTTCTGCTCTGGGCACTACATTGTTGTTGTCATTCAGTCATTTCAGTCATGTCCACCTCTTCACAACCCCACTTGGGGTTTTCTTGGCAGAGATACTGGAGTGGTTTGCCATTTCCTTCTCCATCTCTTTTCATACATGAGGAAACTGAGGCAGACAGGGTTGAGTGACTTGCCTAGGATAATACAGCAAGTAGGTGTCTGAGGCAGGGAGATAAGTCTTCTTGACACCAGGCCAGATAGTCTATCCACTGTGCCACCTAGCTGTCCAAGGTATGTCATTAACAGGATTCTTTTTCAGGTATGGATTGGTATGGTCCCTGAGTGGCCTTAGACTTGGATTCCTTGTGTCTCAGCCCAGGGAAATGACTGGAAGACCTCTAAGGTACCTTCTGACTCTGACTCTAGGAACCTATGACCTCCTAGCCTCTTTCTACCTAGACAAAAGGAAAAGGTTCCCCAACAATGCTCACCAAGCTGGGCTTCTCAGACCTCTTGGAACAAAGGCTTAGGAGAAACAGAAACCAGGTTTCAAGCCCCCCCTGATAATTTTCCTCTTCCAAAAGTACAGAGTCTGCCTCTGTCAGACAAAGACCAGGGGAGAGGACTCAAGCTTTCCAGCCACAGGATTGGAATTACTACCTTTTCATTAACAAATCTGTTTCCCCCTTCTTCTCTGCAGTCCTGCCCATCATTTCCCCATAGCCAGTGATAATTAAACAGTGAGTGGAGTCTTAATGGCAGGCTAATGAAGAGCTTAAGCATTCATTTACAAGGGAACCCCTGGGGTCTGCTCACTTACATTTATTGAGTGGTCCTGTTGACCCAGGGAGAGAATTGTTCTAATGAGAAGATCGACTGAAAAACTGAACCAGAGCTTGGGGGATGCCTAAGGAAGGAAGGAAGGAACAAGCAGTTAGATTCTTCTAGAATAGGCTGCTTTCAAAGGTAGTGAGCTGCTCATCACTTCAGGTATTCAAGCAAAGGCTAAAGAACTCCTTGTCAGAGATTGCACCACATGACTTCTGAGGCCCCTTCCTAACTCTGAGAGGTTGTGATTCTGTGGCTCTCTGGTGTCCAACAACTTCTGGCCAAGCTCATATCCATTCAATTTAATAGACACTCACTGATTTCCCCACCCACCCACTCCCACCCCCTAGACAGCTAGGTGGCACAATGGTGCTAGCCCTAGTGTCAGGAGGACCTGAGTTCAAATCCTGCCTCAAGTCAGTTACTAACTGTGTTACCCCGGGCAAGTCACTTAGCCCTGTTTGCCTCAGTTTCTTCATCTGGAAAATGAGCTGGAGAAAAAAATCACAAACCACTCCAGTATCTTTGCCAAGAAAATCCCAAATGGGGTCTTGGAGAGTCAGATACAATTAAAATGATTCACTCCAGGGCCAATAGTCAGGAAAGAGACTATGGAGGGAGGGCGATAAGAGAAGATATGGCCCCTGCCCCCAGGAAGGAGACCCAAACAGGATCAACATGAAATTCATGACCTAGAAGCACAGCTCTAGATTCACCTAAGCCAGGCTTCTCAATCAGTCAACAAGCACTTACTAAGCCGACTGCTGTGTGCCTGGTATTTTACTAGGGATGCCCATCAACCAATCACCAAACATTCCTAAGTGTCTACTATGTGCCAGGCATTGTGCTAAATGTTGGGGAATGCAAAAATAAAGGCAAAAAATATAGCCTCTTGTGAAAAATGAATATTTCTCTCCTGTACTTAATAACTAATTATTGCATTAGGACCAAGGTTTTTCCCGTTTTCTACTTCCTCATCCAGAAATCAGACAGTATGGGAAATCTCTCATAAAGATTTGCCCAGGTCAAGATCTAATCACAGTAAAAGAAATTCTAAGTCTGGGCTAATGGGTGTGTTCCTGCTCATTGTGTTTGCTCACACACTTCTGGGGAAAATGGTGATGTTCCCTTTCTGTCAAGATAGGTGATATGAAAATTGATGTCCCTTTGACCAAGATTTGGGTGACCTAAGTCATGTACCCCAAGACCCTCATTTTAATGTAGCCCACCTCCCATTGTGTTAACCAGAGTTGACTGGCACACCTTAGAAACACCTACTCTTCAAAAGCATATAAACTTTGAGCCCACCACCATTAGGGGTCTTTGGTCTAGGAGAGATGACCAAATAATAATGTGCTGGCCTTATTAATAAAATGATTAAATTACCCAGAAATTATGTCTCTCAAACTTTTTAATCGTCACATCCTGCCCTCAAGGAACTTACGTTCTGGAGGACTGGCCATGGACAGGAAGATGCAACATAGACATAGATAAATAAATATAGATTTTACCTAAATGCACCAATAAACCAGTGACTCTACAGAATTGTCTGTTTCTTCCAATGGCACAGATTATACCTTTTCCTCCCCATACTGTTTCTTCCAGTGGCACAGATTACAATCCAGCCATGCCTGCCCATCCTATGCAACTCCAGTCCATGTCATCCCACAAATTTGCCAGAGGGTGGGTCCACTCAGTGTGCTGGAGGCTGTCCATGATTTCTCCTAATGCTCCAAGGATGCCTGTGGAGCCCTAGGCTGTCCATCCACTACCCCTTCTTGATTTCTATACAACCAGCTTCTCTTTTTTCTTTTTCTGCACATACGTTTCTCTGATAACATCTTTTATGCCAATTCTTCTTCCAAGTTCCTTATTAACTGTTATATGATCATACATCCCCATGGCCCTTGGTGAGACATTCATTTTTAATTCCTATTGTGTTCAGTGACCCATAGTCATACCACACCTGTAGAATATTAGTCTTTAAAAAATGGTAGGAGTTTGGGCTCATTAAAGGAGCTTTTGATTTTCTTGAAGAAACGCAGCCCACTCTCCTTCTGTCTAATTCTAGGCCCAACTTTCTGCTCATTTATATTATCTATTCAAAATGCATGCGCTGATGGACAAGCTTAATAGATTGTATGTCTGATTGCATGTTATAATCTGCCTCTGTCTCCAACCTTCTCTCTCTTCTCAGTTCCCATGGGCTCCACTCTCATCTTTATGAAGACGCCTCACAGCTCTACATAATCGGCCCTAGTTTCTCTCCTGAGTTCCAGTTCACATGTGACCTACTGGACATTTCAAACAGGATGTACCAGATATATCTCAAATCCAACATGTCCAAAACAGATTCTTTCCCATCCCTTCCCACTACTAAACTTCCCTTTTCCTGCCAGGGAATTCCACAAATTTGCCAGAGGACAGGTCCACTCAGTGTGCTGGAGGCTGTCCATGGTTTCTCCTAACTCTCCAAGGATGCCTGTGGAGCTCTAGACTGCCCACTATCCAAGGGGCGGGGGGCGGGGGGTGGAGGGGAGGAATGGGAGGAGGGACTCTATTTCCTATTTCCAGCACTGGTCATCCTTCACACCTGGACTACAGTCCCTCCTCATCTCTGACTCAAAAAATTCATCTCTTCCTTCAAGACACTTCAAGTACAACCTTCTACATCATGTCTTTCCTGAAATCCCCAGCTGCCAGGGCCTCCCTCACTAACTACCTTATATTTAGTCACCATGTATTTTTAGTTACCATGTATTTATTCTTCCTAAAATAGTAGTAACAATAATAACAGATAACATTTATATAGTAATATATACATATACGTATACATACTCATATGCATAGTATGTAGGTTTGCAAAGCACTTTATGTGGGTTATCTCGTTTAGTCCTCACAAAAGCCCCGTGGTAGATGCCATCATTATTCCCATTTCACAGATGAAGAAACTGAGGCTGAGAGAGATTGTCAATCAGTAAACATCAATCAAGCACCTACTATGTGTCAGGCACTGTGCTAGGTGTTACAACTTGCTCAGAGTCACACAGCCAGTCATTGTCTGACTCAGTCTTCCTGCGTCCAAATCCAACATTTAATCGACTGCGTGGCCTCCCTGCATCAAGCTGTCTATGCTTCACATATGGCTGCTGTCTCCGCTGATAGATGCTAAACTCCAGAGGAGATTGTTCATTTGTTTTTTGTCTTTGTGTGCTCAGTGGTTAGAATAATGCCTGGCATTTAGTATGTGTTTAATAAATGCATATTGATTGACTGGGCAATAGTCATGCTTTATCTGTTTAGTTTTTCTGTGTGGAAAAGGCCAGGCCAAACTCTTTTTGTGATAACAGATCTCTTCCAGGGAGCTCTACAATATTCCAGGGCCTTTTGCGGCCAGCCAAATGTCATCTGCAAACAGGAGCATATGGAGGACCTCCCCATGACAAAAATAACACCAACAGCAAAAACATCTATATGGCTCTTTAAGGTTTGCA
>CM053622.1:751304044-751331161 GCA_028646595.1 Phalanger gymnotis
TCATAAGCAGTTATCTCTCTGGTTATATCTTTCAAGGAATCTTGAATCATTTTGATGTATGGTTAGGAGACACCTTGTTGGAAGAAAGCCTTTAAGGCAACATTTTGCTCTACCAAGTCAAATGTGTTTTAAAAGATAATCAACAAACTATAAGCAGAGTGGGATGTGGTATTCTCTAGTGATAATAAAGATGTAGCCAACTGTGGAATAGCACAAGAAACGTGGCCTGGTCCTTCCCGATACCCTTCAGGAAGGTGTTCCTAGATGTGTATGAATATGGTGCTCATAGAAACTTTAATACAGATGGGAAAGTAGGCATAAAGGTGGCTGGTCAATATTTCTTCAGTCACGCTCTGATTGATCGGTATTAATAGGGTCTGGGATTTTGTTGGTATCTCCCCCTCTTTCAGCTGCTTTGTGAATCAATATCCCCCAATGCCCCCAATATTGCATCCTTTCTAAACACAATTGCTCTAATCCAGTTGCTTTTCCTGTCTTTGTTCTCTCTTCACTCTAGAAGCTCTCTCCACCAGCTGGACTATTTCTCATGTTGAAGTACTCTCCAACCCAGAAGCCAAGCCTTCTGATGGTTGGTTCCTCCCTGACCAACCCCACCCCACCCTCCTCCTGTAAAGAGGAAGCCAAGGTCAAAAAGTCTTTATCTCTCTCCAGGCTATACTGCTGACTCATCTCCATACTATAATGAAGAATTACGAAATTCCTCTGTTTGACCACGGTTTCCTATCATTCCATCTCTCCCTATGCCTCAGTCCAGGGGACATCTCCAGTCATCCCGATCTCTATCTGGCCACTGGACCCAGACGGCTCTGGAGGAGAAAGTGAGGCTGGTGACATTGCACAGCCCTCCCTCACTGTAATCCGATTCACTTGCAAGTCATGGCATCACCTTCCTGGTGTTACTAGTCCTCTTCGAGAATGAAGGACAAACAAACAACAATTTTCTCTACCATCTGAATGCCTTCCCTCTCTCCTTTTCAGCTCCCTTTTATGTGTCCTCCTCTCCCATCAGAATGGACGCTCCTTCAGAGCAGGGACTGTCTTTCCGCTTCTACTTGTAATCTCAGTGCTTAGCACAAAACCTAGAACATTATCATGGTTGTTCAGTCACGTGACTTGCCCAGGGTTCACACAACCAGGGTGTGTCTGAGGCTGGACTTGAATTTGGGTCTTCCTGGGTCCAAGGCCAGCTCTCTATTTATTATGCCAGAATGACTCTATCAGGGTACAATGAGGTCATCTGAGGGAATCAAACCTCCTCATTTTACTGATTCTTCTTGTTGTTCAGTCACATCCGACTCTTTGTGAGCCCATTTGGGGTTTTCTTGGCAAAGATACAAGAGTGATTTGCCATTTCCTTCTCTAGCTCATTTTACAGATGAGGAAACTGAGGCAAACAGGGTTAAGAGACTTGCCCAGAGTCATATAGCTAATATGAGTCTGAAGGCAGATTTTAACTTAGGAAGATGAGTCTTCCTGACTCCACTCCCAGCACTCTATCCATACTGTACCAACCAGAACATAGAAAGTATTTAATAAAATCTTGCTGACTAACTGACTGACTTTAGCTCCTATTTTACATCCTCAATAAATGCATCTGCTATTGTCATATTAGAGTACAAATATGGTGCCTCTCATCTGTGATGGTTGAATAAAAAAGTTTGCCATAAAAATATTTGTACCTTATTTTCTTGTTGGTTTTCTTTTATTGGCTCTCCCTTTCCATTGTCATCATTAAATGTTCTCGGATGACTTTGCTTAGTCCACACAGTCCTCTTCTGATGCTTTGTTGTAATATGGCCATGTGACCCTAGGTTTGCACAACCCAAAGGGCTGGCAGATTCTACCATGCTAGAAGGGCCTCAAGTACAACTCCATAGAGAGACCCATGTCCACTTTTCAAAGACCAGCCTAAGGCCTCAGTGACTCATTACCAGTAGGCTTACCACTTGGTGATGATTTCTATAGCCATGGTAACCCATGAAACAAAGAAAAATACAAAACGGCCCTCAGTCTTATACAGCCACCTCTGTAGAGGTGGTGACTGAGGATCAAAGAGCGGGGCAGAAGATGCTCAGAATCACATTGTTTTTAAGCCACCTCTCAACTTTCACTAGAATCTGGTTCAAAAACGTCAAATCCTTCTCCAACAACCAATGGATGGGCATACTATAAGAGGGATTGAATCATGATAATCTTGAGAATCTTGCTATAAATTAAGTCAGAAGGAACAAGTTTTAGCTGAAAGAGTAGCTCACAGATGCTCCTTGGAGAGGCCAAGAAGGAAGAAAAGAATGGATGGACTTACTTCAAAATATGCCCAAAGGTAACAAGAAATATTATTTCAGGAGATATTTTGTCATCTTAAATTGCATGATAAATATTTTCCTAAAGATGCCATGAAAATAACTGTAGCTTATGCATCAATATCTGCTACAGAGGATGAAAAAGTAGAGAAATTCAGTGACGAACTTGATAGAACCCAACAAATTAATATAACAAATACTTTAATACTCAGTGACCTTAATGCAAAGGTGGTACAAGGTGAGAGTGGAGAAAAATAGAGTGGAAAATACTTAGAGGCAACTGGGTGGTGCAGTGGATAGAACACTGGAGTTGGAATCAGGAAGACCTGAATACAAAACTCGCCTCAGACAATTTTTAGCTGTATGACCCTGGGAAAGTTAATTAAGCTCTATCTGCCTCAGTTTACTCATCTGCAAAATGCAGATAATAAAAGTACCTATCACCTATTGTGAGTATCAAATAAGATAATACTTGTAAAGCACTTATCCCAATGTCTGGCATATAAAGATGCTCCTTATAAGTGTTTATTCTCTTCCCTAGAAATATAGATCAGGGAAAAGAAATGAAGAGACCAAAGACCAGAAGAATACATAGCTTCCTGGTGCCTATATATCATGAATACTCCCTTTGAGAAAAGAATCAGCAGGCACAGGGTATGGGGAGCATCACATAATATTACACAACAAAAAAATGAAATTGATTATATTTTAACTGCCAGGAAAGAACTAATTATCAATATGGAAGTTATTTTTTAATCAGTTGTCTGTGTATACTCAAATCATCATCTTATTAGAGCAAAGATCAAAATCAATACAAAGTCAGAGTAAAAAAAATGAGAAAATGTAATTGAGACAACTCAATTCTGACCTATTCAAACAAGTTATTGATAATGAAAAATGGGTATTGGATACAAGAAAGGATATACACACAGTCTGTAATAATTTCACTCATAAAGTTAGCCACTGACAATCAATTGATATAACAAGAAAACTAAAAGAGCCTAAAAAAATCACTTTAGTCAGCAAACACTTGACTTACTTGCCAAGTGGTGAGAGAGAGAGGGCAGCCAAGGGCAACCCTGATATAGAATATAAACTTGCTTGTAAAACCTTATGAAGAAAGATGATTCAAGATTATGAGCAGCATTACCTCATAAAGCAGAGGGAAGCAATGAAGGGTAAAACCAGTTCAAAGAAAGTTTTTCCAGCAACCCAACTAAGCAAAGTCAAGTGTAGGATAAATACAAAATAAATGCCACTTGATTTCAGGGGAAAGAAACAAAAAACTGGAGGAATCAGAAAAGGTCTCTAGCAGGAGTTGATACTGAGCCTAGCAGGGAACCAGGGGTTCCCAGGGGCAGAGGTAAAGATTTGCTCCACCCCACCCACCCAAAGTTTCCCCTTCAGAATTTCAGAATTTGGCTTCTATCTAGCTCCCCACAACAAAAGGGAATTGGTCCTCAGCTCCAATGCGAGCAATTAGGCTAATGGAATATAGAACAGACTTTATTTCACCTAACAGCAAAAACAAGGTCTGACACTTGAGTTTATAGTCAAAACAACACTCCTTCCTTTTCTATTGGGTGTCCAGCATACTGACACAGTCCTCCAGACTTACTGTAAGTATTACCTTATAGTTAAATCCCTCACAAGGGCGAAAAATTTAAGGTTGCTAGAGAATCAAAGTAGCCCTCCCTTCCTATGGGCCCCACCTCCCTCAGGGTCCCAAATCCTCCAGACTTATAATACTACCCTGGAGTTGAGAGCCTCATATAAAGGAAGAACTATTGTGTTGATTCCTGCCTCCTGGACTTTCACAAGTCCTTATAACACACGGTACCGGAGAAGGACAAAGTTCAGGTCTGCTCCATCAAATCCTGGCTCTGTCCTTTGCTCCTTCTCAACTCGAGGTCCCATTTGGTCCATGAACTTGTCTTCTGGACCCTGGAAGCATGATTCTGGAGCTCAGCATTGCCCCGGAACTTTTCCTTTGGGTCTAGGATCGGTTGGTTGGTTGGTTGGTTGGTTGGTTGGTTGGTTGGTTGTTGTCCTTCATTTTCGAAGAGGACCAAAATGACGTCACTATGCTAGGGTCAAGTTTCAGTGTGTCTGACTGTGGCTGATCAGATCAATATGAGCTTGGAATGCTCTACCATAGGTCGGGCACAAATAGTCCATGTGAACATTTGGGGTGGATTCTCTAAAGTTGCACATCCTGCATTTCCTTTAAGCAGCTTGATCCTGGAATTCCCTGGCTTATTCGAAACTCCTCCATCACTCCATCATTTGCTACCCTACTACTGTTGCTGGATCACATTCATTCAGGCACTGGCTTGGCCCAGGAACTCCTTGACTATCTACCACCATCAGGCTGTGCTGTTCCTTGCTCCCTTAGGGTCAGTTGATTATGTGATGTATATAGATCCCCGGGGAAGGCACACTGAGGCCTGGGAACACTCCAGAGAAACAAAGTCACTGTATGTCTGACAGCCTTCCCTCTGGCCATCCCAGTCCTACTTGTTTCTAAATCTGCTCTCTAGATCTTATTTTAAAGCCTAAGTCCAAGAGCTTAAGTCAAGTGTGTGCAGTCATGACTCAATTAATCATCACCGAATACGGTGATAAAATGGACAAGGGGAATGTGTACCCAGGGCCAGGCACGTTCACATCTTTTATAACCTTCCCAAAAAGGATTTTACCACCATTAAAGACACAAAAGAAGGATTCAGGAGGATATTAGTGATTGTTCCTGAGCAGTAGGTCAGTTAGGTAGAGTTCAAATCTGACCTTACGTACTTAGAAGCTGTGTGACCCTGGACAAGTCCCTTAACCTGTTTGCCTCAGTTTCCTCATTTGTAAAATGAGCTGGAGAAGGAAATAGAAAAACCACTTCAGTATCTCTGCCTAGAAAACCCCAAATGGGGTCACAGAGAATCAGACGTGACTAAAAAGTGCCTGAACAACAACAAACCAGTAGCAGTAGAGTCGCAGTGACAGGGCACCACAGTGGTTTCTGGCTCAAGCCTCCTGGTCCCAGAAGAAGAGCTCTGATTCCTGAACCAAGCAGAGGAATTACTGAAGCCAAGAAACAGACAGACTGTAGAGAAGCAAATTTGGACCTCGCTCTTTACTGGTGCTATATGTTATGGGGACTGTGAAGAAGTTCCAAGGAAAGTGGTCAACAATTCTCTAGCAAGCATTTTCCCCTACCAAACGAGGCCTCTATCCTATTTGCACCTCACGGGAAGTGCAAATAATCTAAGGAAAGGGGTTGTGAGACACTAACCCCTGTTTATTTGTTATTTGTTATTATCATTATCATTATTATTATTATTATTTATTGAAGAGGGATAGAGAAAGGGGGCTTACCTCTAAGGAAGTACTATCATTCTAGAGCAGAGTGGGGAACCTGCTCTAGAGGGTTCTAGAAGTCTCTGGAAGAATTGGAAATCACTGGAAAAGTGGGTTGCTTAACTCTCTGACTCCAAATGAGTGCTTTCTCCTTTTAAGAGAACTTTAATTTTACTGGCTGGAATACTGTATACCTCAATTAGGGAAGAGGAACTCACTGGAAGAAGGGGGTTTCTTGGTACTTTCTGGTTCTATTTCAAAGCAATACCGTGTAATAAATGCTCTAAGTCTGGATGACTGCACAATTTCCTGAGGAAGGTGGAGGTCCAGCAATGAGAAAGGAAAGCTATTTGGACTGTTTGTGGGCTCAGGGTGAGTCATTTGTGGTGTGTGTGTGTGTGTGTGTGTGTGTGTGTGTGTGTGTGTGTTTATGAGGTTACATAAAGCCTGTCCTATATTTGACACGTCGTTAGCTTGAATACCAGTATGGGAGCTGAAGGCTTGTTCTCTTTTGTCATTGAGACCAAAATAAGAGCCAGATTCTGATGCGTCCAGAGGAAACCCTGAACAGGAACACGAGCCAAAGAAAGACTTGTGGGGAGCAGCCCCCGAGTTTAAATCTGGTCTATGGAAACCCAGAGGTGCAGTTCTAAAAGGGCAGTAGATTTAGAGCTGAAGGAAACCATGAAGGTCATCTACTCAAATTCTTTCCTTTTACAGAGGAAGACACTTGGGCCCAGAAAAGTTAAGTTACTCACCTAAGGTCATGTAGGTGAGACCACAAGCGGCAGCACCAGGATTTGAACCCAGATCCTCTGATTCTGGGACAGCTAGGTGACACAGTGGATAGAATATCTAGCCTGGAGTCAGGAAGACTCATCCTCCTGAGTTCAAATCTTGCCTCATACACTTACTAGCTGTGTGACCCTGGGCAAGTCATTCAAGCCTCTTTGCCTCAGTTTCCCCATCTGTCAAATGAGCTGGAGAAGGAAATGGCAAACCATTCCAGTCTCTTTGCCAAGAAAACTTCAAATGGGGTCACAGAGAGTTAGATACGACTGAAATGATGGAATACCACCCACACCTCTGACTCCAAATCTTGTGCTTTTCCCACTGTTCCATTCTTCTTCCTCCCGTTATACACAATGAAATGAGATATAGAGGTCCAAACCAATTGAGAAATAAAACTGTCTCTAACTCACTGTGTGACCGTGGGCAAATCACTTCCCCTTTCTGGGCTTATTGTCATTCCTTCCTTTTGTAAGATGGGAGAACTTTGTACTAAACGATCTCTGAGGTATCTCCCAACTTAGAGGCAGAGAGGTGGCCTGACCTGGAATCACGATGGCCTGAGTTCAAATCCTGACTCAGATGCTTACAAGCGTTGTTACCCTGGGAAAGTCATTTAACCTCTCTCAGCCTCAGTTTCCTCATCTGTAAAATGGAGACAATAGCACCTACCTACTTCTCAGAGTTGAGGATAAAAGGAGATATAGGAGATAAGGTTTGCTTTGCAAACCTTAAAGATATGTATATATACATGCATATATATGTATGTATACATGTATGTTAGCTGGCTGAGTGGTGCAGTAGATAGAGCACTTGGCCTGAAATCAGGAAGACCTGAGTTCAAATCTGTCATTTATTATCTGTGTGACCTTGGGCAAGTCACTCAAGCCTCTTTGCCTCAGTTTCCTCATCTGTAGAATGAGCTGGAGAAGGAAATGGCAAACTACTCCAGTATCTTTGCCAAGAAAACTCTAAGTGGGGTCATAGAGAGTAAGGCACAACTGAAATGACTAAACAACAAAAGAATTATAAAGAGTGATGTGTGGCTTAGACTCTAAGAGCTATCACAGGTGGAAAGAGGAAAGAAGGCCTGGGCTGAAGATTCATTTCCTTTTCCACTTTTATTTTCACCCTTTCCTATGGCAAACTTTCCCCAGAGCTTCCTCTTCCTGACAAAACAAGGCCTCATCCACCCGGGGAAAAAGCTAGCACAATGCTAAAAACAGGGGAAGGATCCACTGGTGGGTGGCGTTGGAGAATGGTGGATGGCAGAACACCATCTTTTCCTGAACCTCAGTGCCTGAACATGTGTGCTGGATAGGCCCATACAAAACATATTCCCTGAAACCTCCCATGACGGCCACCGTTCAACATGACACATACAAACACACACAGAGAACAAACACCAACATACAAGCTTAGTCTCTAGAGAAACAGGAGGTTCCCTCCCAGTCGAAGTAAAAGTCAGGCAGTTTAGAAGGAGGTAAATTGTGACTGATCTGCTCTGCCCTCTGATTTACTGGGATGCGTGCATGTGTGTGTGTAGGGGGGTGTATATGTGTGGGATGTGTGTGTGTGAGATGTGTGTTTATGTGTGATGTGTGCATGTATATGTGGTGTGTGTGTGTGTCTGTGTGTGTGTGTATGTGTGTGTGTGTGTGTGTGTGTGTGTGTGTAGGGGGGTGTATATGTGTGGGATGTGTGTGTGTGGGATGTGTGTTTATGTGTGATGTGTGCATGTATATGTGGTGTGTGTGTATGTGTGTGTGTGTGTATGTGTGTGTGTGTGTGTGTAGGGGGGTGTATATGTGTGGGATGTGTGTGTGTGGGATGTGTGTTTATGTGGGATGTGTGCATGTATATGTGGTGTGTGTGTATGTGTGTGTGTGTCTGTGTGTGTATGTGTGTGTGTCTGTGTGTGTGTCTGTGTGTGTATGTGTGTGTGTCTGTGTGTGTGTCTGTGTGTGTATGTGTGTATGTGTATGTGTGTCTGTGTGTGTGTCTGTGTGTGTGTGTGTCTGTGTGTGTGTCTGTGTGTGTGTGTCTGTGTGTGTGTGTGTATTGTTGACATCACTCCGACAATGCCAAACAAAACCAATCCATCAAGGGAGACTCTTTCTACCTTCTACGGGAAGATATAGAGAACCAGAAGCAATGGAGGATCAGGACGGAGACTAGACCTGGGATTTCATTGCTACAAGAATTCCTCAAAGGGGAAACTCTCTCTACCAATGCAATTTAAAGTCTTAGAAGGTTGTGTAGATTATTGAGAGTTTAAGCGACTTGCCTAGAGTTCATACAGCCGAGATGTATCCAAGGCAGGATTTGAACTCACGTCTTCCTGGATCCAAGGCCAGCTCTCTATTTACCATATCATAGTACCTGTCTGAGGAAATCAAACCCTCCTTTTACAGATTCTTGTTGCTGTCCTTCGGTCATGTCAAACTCTCCATGACCCCATTTGGGGTTTTATTGGCAGAGATACTGGAGCGGTTTGCCATTTTCTTCTCCAGCTCATTTTGCAGATGAGGAAACTGAAGCAAACAGAGTTGAGAGACTTGCCCAGGGTCACCCAGCTACTAAGTGTCTGTGGTCAGATTTGAACTCAGGGAGATGAGTCTTCCTGACTACAGACCAGGCACTCTGTCCAATGCAACACCTAGCTGCCCTTCTTAGCATTTCCTGATTTGCAGGATGTAAAAGCTCACACTGAAGATTTAACAATCAGCTCTCCCCGGTCAGTACAAGCTTATTCCAGCACATTCCTGCTTCCCCTCTTCTCCCCTTTGGGAGGTTCTCCATGGCCTCGAGTAGATGAATATTTGGGAATTCCTATCCCCCAAATGTCTGGATACATGAACAGGCTTCGTGTAATCTGGTGGAAACACACACCAACACCCCCTCCATCCCACCCCACCCTACCCCCAAACACACAAAAGCACAAAGTGACTCCTAGAAGCACTTGAGCCAAGTCTTCTGATTCTAGTCAGGGGTCCTTCATCTGGGGTTTCTGGACCCCTCAGAAGTCCATGGATAGATTTCAGGGGTCCAGAAACTTGGATGGGAAAAAATCATCTTTATTTTAAAATAATTAACTTTCTTTTCAATCCTATATTTATTAATTTATGCCTTTAAAAACATGATTCTAAGAAAAGGTCCCCAGGCTTTGCCAGACTGCCCAGGGGGCTAAGGACATACACACACAAAAAGGTTAAGAGACCCTTGTCCTGGAGTCCGAACTTACTCTAGGATACCAGGCTGCCTCCTCTTCTCCCTATTTTTTCCCCTGGGCTGGCTGTGTCCCAGGACAGGGCTGTGTTTAGAGCATCCCGCCCACCACTCTGAGCAGGGAGTTGGCAGCCTCAATGCTGCCAGCCAGGGATCTGGGGCCAGGGCCTGCCTCACTGATGATGGGTTGATTTCTAGACTTCCAAAGCTCATCACAGGCAATCAGTCCCCAGAGGAGCTGCCTATTGGGGAAAACAGTTCTTCAAAGAAAAGAGAGGGAAGCTCTGGGGACTGACCCATCTGGGGGTAAATTAGATTAAATCGGGAGCTCTGGTGTTGGCAAGAGGGATAGTGCAATATTTACTGAGACACAGCAAATGTGCGTACACAGCTCAGTGAGCCGACAGCCTGGAAAAGAACGGATAAGCTCTCCTGTGGAACCATCGACCGTCAGAGCTGGAAGGGAGCTCAGAGGGCATCTAATCCACCTCCTTCATCTCACGCATAATGAATTAGAGGCCCAGGGAGGAAAAAAGACTTACCTAAGGTCACATTGTAAATAACAGTCTTGGAACTAGGATTGCCAAACTAGGATTCTTCCCACTATATGGGACCCACTATGGTCCAGTCTTGGCTGAATCTTACCAAACCTTTCCTGTGCCTTGATAACCATCTAGGCTTGACTCGTCTTCAATCTGTCATTACCCTGACCTCCACTGAATGAGGTCTGACCTACCCGTGCCCTCCATGGGCCCTTAGGAGCATCCTGCCCCCATTCCAAGGACCACCACCCCCACCACCACCTTCCTAGCTCATCTGATCTCCAGAAGTCAGGGCCCATTATAAAGCAATTCACTTTACTCTTTTTTAAATATATTTTTATTTATTTTGTTAAATATTTCCTAATTACATATAAAAAATGTTAACATTCATTTTTTTACAATTTTGAGTTCCAGATTCTCTCTCATCCCTCCTCCACCCCTTGAAAAGGCAAGCAATATGATATCAATTATACATAATTCAATTTACTACTGAGCTAGCCCTTCTGGCAGGAAATGTGGAAGACAGACAAACACAGAAAGAGATAGAGAGGCAGAGAGAAATTGAATAAAGTCTTCAAGAAGAAATGCCCTTTCATAGCAAGGAAGTGATCCTTACTTCTTTAAGACTGTCATCGGCATGTAAGATTTTGCAGGTCTTACCAAGACAGAAAGGCTTCAAGTATGACTCCCAGATAGACTGGGTTTCCTTCATCTGAGGATTGACTTAGACACAGGGAGATAAATACCTGATCTACATCAAAACCCAAAGACTGTCTACCAAGTCATAGAAGGGCTGTGATCTGTGTCAGTGAAGAGAGTGGTTCCATCTGACAAGCACATGTTTAGCACCTACTTTGTGCCAGGCACTGTGCTAATAAAGATACAAAGACAAAAAATGAAACTGCCCCTGCTCCCAAGAAGCTCACATTCTTCAGGAAGGAAACAACATATAAATGGATTTTAAACAGATAAAATGTACACAAAGTGAATACAAAATCATTTCTGATGGGGAGGGGAGGATGCTAACAGCTGGAGTAATTAACAAAGGCCTCTTACGGGAATTGAGCCTAGAAGAGAAGTAGGAATTGAGAGAGGCACAGGCGAGAAGAGAGCGTTCCAGGCATGGGGAAGGGGACACAGCCTTTGCAAAAGCCCAGTGGTAGAAGATAGAAATCCTAGATCAAGATCTTCAAAGGATGAAGGATTGGTTGGAATGAAGATGAAGGTGGTAGGGGATACTTGACAGTCAAGGATAACAATTTAGTATGATGGCATATAAGAGGAAGTAAGAATGGGAAAGTAAGGGTAGGGAAGAGGGTTGGAGACAATATCCAAGGACCAGCCAGGGAGTCTACTGCAAATATCACAGACTTAAGCAAGGTCTGGGTTCGAGTGGAAGGAGTTGACTAAGGTTGGGAGGCAATAGGCAGCTATTCACAATCCAAGAAGATTATCAGTTTGGAGGATCTGGCTGGTCAGAATTAGAAGGCACAGCCCTCATAGGTCAGAGGCTGCTTACTCCCTGCCCTGCTGTTTGTCCCTGCCCGGTGGGTATAGGACCCCTGTCGCCTACATTGGATTTGTAGTGAGCAGCAATAGGAACTCTCCTAGGCTCTGTCCTGGGCCCTGCCCTCTTCTCTTGTTTCTGTCTCTCTTCATCTCTATCTCTCTCTATCTCTGTCTCCCAACTGCTCTACCTGCCTGAGTCCAGCTGCTAAAACAACCCTCCTGATCCACAGGTCATTCCCCTGCTCAAAAAACCCTCTGGGACTCCCAATTATCCTTAGGATACAAAACAAAGTCCTTAGCCTGGCCTTCAAGGCCTTCCCCAATCTAGTTTCAATCTACATTTCCTACCTGTTCTCCCTCACATGCTCTGTGTTCCAGCCAAACCGGTTTACTAACATAACTTGACGTTCCATCTCCTACCTGGGCACATCTGCACGAGCAGTCCGCCATGTCTAGAGTGTGCTCTCCTGTCACCTCCACCCCTCCTCTGTTTCCTCACCTGCCTTCAAGGCTCAGCTCAGGCAACACCTCTTCCTTGAAGCCTTCTCCCTCTCCTCAAATTCTCCTTTGTGTGGGTCTCTCCGTTGAGCCCGTCACAGTTGAACTCATATTCCTCCATTGGAATAAAAGCTTCTTCAGAGCAGAGATTTTGGGAATTCGTTTCTGTGTCCCAAGAGCCTATGTATCCCACAATGCCTTGTAAAGATTAGTTCCTTAGTAAGTGTAAGATGCTGTTGAGGAAGAACTCTGGGGCCTTCTGGGTGCCCTCCATGTTTGGGGCAAGGACAAAAAGTGCCAAGTGACTGTTGTACAGTCATTTTCAATCACGTCCAACTCTCTGTGACCCATTTGGGGTTTTCTTGTCAGAGATACTGGAGCGGTTTGCCATTTCCTTCTCCAGCTCATTTTACAGATGAGGAAACTGAGGCAAGCAAGCTTAAGGGACTTGCCCAGGGTCACACAGTTTGTAAGTGTCTAAGGCTGGATTTGAACTCAGGAATTAAGATGATTCACCCATGGTATCTTATTTGATCCTCATAGCAATCCAGTGAGTTTAATGCTAATATCATCCCCATTTTACAGATGAGGAAAAGAAGACAAAAAGATGTTGAATGACTTACTATGTGATGGAGTCACACGGTCAGTGTCTGAAGGAGAATTTGAACTCAGGCCTCCCTGCCCCCAAGGCTGATCTTCTACGTAGTGTACCACCTAGCTGCCTCTGTTGGCTTTCATAGAAGTGAAATAATTTTCCAAGATTAGATAGCTAATAGTGGAAAGGTCAGAAGTAGGCCTTAAATCTGCTGAATTCTAGTCTGGAACCATTTACATCTTCCCTTCCCCCCACCCCCACTGCACACATTGTGGTCCAGGTCACATAGCTCCTATGTGAGTAAGTACAGAGTAGCTGCTGTTCCCTAATCAACAGCAGACACGCATCCTTGAATCACCAAAAGCCCCATGCCCAGAACTTCACAGGGAGAAATTAACAAACATTTCTGATTCTTCACCAAGGTCTGAAACTTTATTTTTTTTATTGGACACCAACCTCTTGGTTTCTTATTTCCACAAGAGCCATCACTAAAATTGTTTCCTTAATTAGGTCAATTAAATTAAGCTTTTCCTCCAGTGTCCCAAAGAGGCAGGAGGGCAGAGACTTGGAGACCGGCATCACACATAATGACCGAGTTCCACAGAGGCCGCCATGCGGGGACATGATTAACCCACGGAGGAGGCCTACTCTGCTCGAGTGACCAAAGGCAAACTCAGGCCAATTGGCAGGCACCATGCCCATGAGGAGGCCCTGACTCCTGTCTCTCACCCTCCGATGCATCCTGCAGATCCATCCAAGCCATGTGTCCGAGTCTTCCCCTGCCCTAACGTAGGGCCATGTGCAATGGATCTCCATTAGACATAGCTCGGTGTACAATGGAGAGAGACCCTCTGGGTCTCGTGTCTGGAAGACCTGAGCTCAAATCCAGCCTTGGGCATTTACTAGTCACATGGCCCTGGGTAAGGCACTTAACCGCTGTCTGCCTCAGTTTCTTCATCTGTAAAATGGGAATAATCATAATATGCACCTACCTCCCAGGATCGTTGTGAGGATCAAGTGAGATGTTTGTAAAGCGCTCAGCACAGTGCTTGGCACACAGTAGGTGGCACATAAAAGCTTATTTCCTTCCTCTTATCTCCCTAATACAGTCCACAACCCTTAGCTTAGCATTCAAGGCCCTTCTCTAACCAAATGATGGGCTCTGTTGGGAGATGGTTGGGGGAGGGAGACTGTCTTGGACCATTTCCCATATTGCTGGGGCACTGGCAGATTGGAGGAGGAGGAGGTGGTAGCCCAGGGCCAGGTCCTGCCGATCCACACAAAAAGGAGGCACTTCTTACTCTCAAGGAGCTTGTGTTTTACTCACAAAAAAAAAATTCCCTGGATTTACAATTAGGATAACTGAGTTCAAATCCAAGTCACGATCTTCATCCACACAAGGAGAATATTGGCACTGAAAGTGACTTCCCTGGGGGCTCCTGCTAAGGAAAGTGTTTTGAATTCATTAGCTCATTGAATGTTGATCCAACTCCTACTATGTGCCAAGTCATCTACTGGATACCAGGGATTCAGGGACAAAAATGGAAATAATCCCTGCCCTTCAGTAGTTTTCATTCTACTAACTGAAAATAGCACGTATGCAGATAAGGGAAGACAACATGGAGCAATGGGGAAAGTGTCAGATCTGGAATTAGAGACCCTTGGTTCAAATCCTAGCTCTTCCTCTTACCTCATGCAGCCTTGGGTATGACACTTGACATCCCCAGGCCTGGAAGGGGTTGGACTGGGTGAACTCAGAGCCATCACCAGCTCTGAGTCTACGACACTATGGTTCTGGATATACGCAAATTAAATATGGAGGGAAGAAGCAAACATCTGGGAAGATGAAGACAGGCCCTTGAGCTGAGCCTTTAAAGGAAGCAGCTGGTGGCAGAATGCATAAAGCATTGGACCCGGAGTCATAACCTGAGTTCAAATCCAGCCTCAGACACTTACTAGCTATGTCACCCTGGGAGAGTTACTTGATCTTTATTTACCTCAATTCCCTCAACTGTAAAATGGGGATAACAAATAATAGCATCTACCTCCAGGGTTGTTGTGAGGATCAGAAGTAATAATATTTGTAAAGCATTTAACACAGTGCCTGGCACTTAGTAGGCATTATGTGAATGCTTGTTCTTTAAGAGGCAGCAATCCATTCCAAGCTTGTACAAAGACACAGACTACAGATGAAACGTTTTGTGGGTGAAGATCAACAAAGACGAAGTATTCCTAGAAAATGGGTGGAGCCACATTGGGAAGGACTTAAAAGGTCAAAAAAATGAACTTATATTTTAGCATAGAAGTAACAGTGAGCCACTGGAATTTCTTTTCTTTTTCTTGAGGCAGTTGGAATTAAGTGACTTGCCCAGGGTGACAGAGGTAGTAAGTATCTGAGGCCAGATTTGAACTCAAGTCCTCCTGATTCCAGGGCTGATGCACTATCCATTGTGCCACCTAGCTGCCTGCCACCACTGAAATTTCTTGAGCAACATGGTCTGATCTGTGTTTTACGAATGTTGATTTGGCTTAGGCTCAGAAAAAAATGTATTGGTGGTGGAAAGACCCCCAGTCTCTGGAGGTTAATACAGTGGTCCAGGCTAGATGTTGGAGCCCCGAATTAAGGCTATGGCTGTGAGCAGGATGGATGTGAGATATGTTAAAGAGATAGAATTGACTAGATTTGGCAACTGTTTGGCCATCTGGAGTGAGGAAGAATGACACCTTACAAGTTACAAGCCAGGGTGCCTAGAAGGATGGCGGAGCCTTCTAAGGAAATAAAGGTTGAGTCAGAAAGAGCGGTGGGCTTGGGAAGAAAGACTCTTAATGTAAACTTCAATGCTAGGTTGGTTCCATTGCTAGGAGTTTTTTCTTGTAATAAGCTGGTCTAACTCAGGCCAGTCTCCAAACACTTTAGGTTCAAAACCAGAACAAAATGAGACATTTAATCCATCTAACTGATAACAAAAGGGGGTTGCTTAAGCATAGCAGGAAACAGATGTTCAGACAGGGAGAACCATTAATACCATTGAGCAAGCCTCCCCAGTCTGGTTCCTGCTGCTGGTCTCAGGTCTAAGACCCCAGGTTGAGTCACCAGCCCCTTAAGGAAGCTATGTTATTGGTCAGAACCTTAGTGCCCTGAACCAATCAAATCTCAAGGACAGTTTCAATACCTTTTAAGGGAAAACCAGCCAACCTTGAGGAGGGGAGGAGAAGAGCTATTTAAGATACATTCTACCTCTATTGATTTGCTCAAAATTCCCCCTAATCCAATCCAATAACACAGAGTAGTCAGCCTTCAAGAGTTGCTGTGGCTAAAAAATGAATCACTCTGTGACCAACCTAATGAAGATTACTCTCCACACCCAACCTGTGCCTCAGTCAACCAATAAACATTTATTAAGCACCTACTACATGCCAGACGCTGTGCTGCACACTGAAGATACAAATGCAAAAAAGAAAGAGTCTCTGCCCCCAAGGAGTTTACAATCTAATGCAAGAGGACAGCACACAAAAGAAAGCTGGAAAGTGTGCATGAGGGGTGGGGGGAGGGGGGGGGAGGCACACAGCTCAGGGGCACAATGGAGAGGTTCAAAGGAGTGTAGCCCAGTGGGAAATGAGGAGAGGGTCATCCTGATCAGTTTCCTTAAATGGAGGTTTGGGGAAGAGCCTGTCATCAGAGGGGCCCCAAGGGTAGAAGGTACTGTTGAGGAGAAAGTACCAAGGCTGATGGATCCTCCAAGATGATGAGATTCCTGATCAGAAGGTTCCTGAGGGGTATGATAAAGAAATTCATGACCAGCGACACAACCCATGACCCAAATGGTGCTCAAAGTCTTTCCAGTCAGAGAGAATGTACCAGAGTTTGCCCTCCACTGATACCACTAGGAGAGCCCAGCATCATCGCCTTGCTAAGAAGATACATCGGATGGGACCCCAAGGGTGACTAGTCACCCTTAAATCAATGTGACTATCAGAATTATTGTTATAGGAGTCAGGGTTCATATCCAAGCTCTGATACTCACTAGCCATGTGACCATGGACAGGCCACATATCCTCCCTGAGTCTTAATTTCTTCATCTGAAAAATGGGCATGTTGGAATTTGCATTTTCTATTTCACAGAGTTGTAGTGAGGAAAGTGCTTTGAAAGCCTTAAAGCACTGTAGAAAGGGGAATAATTACAATAGGTCTCCTCTCCACTTCCTTCACATCCTTCTTCACTTGACTTCTGACCCAGATGGCCTTTCTAGCCAGAGAACAGCCAAGCCCGCTTGAAAAATTGAAGGAAAGCTTTTAAGTGGCCATCAACTCTTACCAATCACCCAGTGGGGGAAACACCGTGGTGCTGTGTGGGAGAATATAAGTAAATTAGCAATCTTCTCCACTCGTTTCTTTATTCCACTGACCTTCTGCCATGGTCTTACCTATAAAACCAGAGTTTCCTCAACACAATTAACTACCAGCCTCAGAAGACCAGGAGTTATTAACCTTTTTTTTTCCTTTTTTGTCATGGACTTCCAGTGAAGCATATGAATCCCTCCTCAGAATAGTGTTTCAAATAGACAAAATAAAATATTTTAGATTACAAAGGAAACCAATTATATTACAATACATTTATCAAAAAAAAATTTTAAGCAGATGGATCCTAGGTTAAGAATCCTCGTGTTAGACTAAAATCTCCTTGAAAGCAGGGACTATGTCACCTCGTGTTTATACATCAGAGCCCAGATATTTGTAGAACTGAATTAAACCGAGGGCAAGGGACTGTGGCCACTTTCATCTTTGTATCCTCAGCATCAGTCACTGAGCATACCACAGTAAGCTGAAGGACCCGATTTTTTTTCCTCGTATGGGAACTCCTTCCAAAACCAGATCATGACCCAACAATTACTTAGTAGGTAAGCCCTAAGGCATCGCCTGAGGTACATAAAAGTTAAGTGACAACTAACAAATAACAGAGGCATGGGCTTTCTGACTCCAAGGCCATAACTTTATCCACTATGCCGCACTTTACATGTTTCTTCTGGACTGCCTCCTGTGATTTTATTGGTCAGGGGAACTCCCAGTGAGGTAACTCCCTCTATCAATGTAAATCAACAACAGTTATTCCTCAGCTGAGACTCTTAGAGAGCAACTGAGGTACTGAGAGGTGAAATGACTGCACTTGATTTATACTGTGTGATAGAGGAAGGATTTGAACTCAGGTCTCCTGATTCAAGGACAGCTAGGTGGTATCACAGTGCACATAAAGCCTGGCCTGGAATCAGGAAGACTCTTCCTGACTTCAAATCTGGCCTCAGACACTTACTAGTTGCATGACCCTGGACAAGTCACTTAATCCTTATTTACCTCAGTTTCTTCATCTGTAAAATGAGCTGGAGAAGGAAATGACAAACCACTGCAGTATCTCTGCCAAGAAAACCCCAAATGGGGTCATGAACAGTCACTTAATTTCTCTCTGCCTTAGTTTCCCTATCTAAAAAATGGAGATAGGGCAGCTAGGTGGTGCAGTAGGTAGAACGGCTGGCCTAGAGCCAGAAAGACTCATCTTCCTGAGTTCAAATCCAGCCTCAGACACTTAATAGTTGCATGACCCTAGGCAAAGTCACTTAACCTTTATTTGCCTCAGTTTCCTCATCTGTAAAATGAGCTGGAGAAGGAAATGACAAACTACTCCAGTATCTCCCAAGAAAACCCCAAATGGGGTCATGGAGAGTCAGACATGACTGAAAAATGACTAAACAACAACTGATTCAAAAGTTGCTCTCTGTCCCCTATGCCACGCTGGTGCTACTTGTAGTGGTAATTAAGAAATGTTTGGTGGGTTGAACTGTATTCCTCTGGGCTTTCTAGCCTTGAGCCCACTGTTGGATGTACAAAGAGCTCACTAATTGGAGGCACTGGTCCCATTGGCCCCTTGAAACTGAAAATGTATGGTAATGATTGGGCAAGATTTTCTCCAGTTCCCTGTTTCCCTCTAGGGACACCAAATGAGGACAGTTGATCACAAGAAAAGATGATCTAGCTTCTTTAAGATGTTCTCTCATACTGACAGCGTAACAGGGGTTTGGCAAGTGCCCAGATCACATTAGATAGAGCACCCACATGGGAGACACTTGGGACCCAGGAGAAATGGGCTGTTTGTGGATGTCTTGTATTGTCCCACCATGAGGTTGACAGCAGCCTTTTGCAACTGGCCGTCTGCTTCTTTAAATCTTCCTAAGAAGAGTCACTGTCTCTGGCATGCCCAGGGCTGAAGGACTCTTTCTCTCGCAGCAGGTGACACCATGCAGTAAAGGCACCAAACCCTGTTGTAAGTGTATCTGGCCAACTGTCATTAACATTGGAGACGGAGTGTCCCCTGACAAGGAACTCCTATCTATATAGTTTGGTGAAGTGGGCTTTGTTGCCTAGGCCTACTTTGATATCCTAAAGAGGATACCACAGTGGTGCCCAGAAAATAACTTCATTTTTAGAACTGTAAGTAGGGTATAGAGACTGGAGCTTTGTCTCAAGGAGCCAAAATTAGAGTACAATGGTGGCACTTACAGTCCTTCAGTAGAGCTTCGAATCTATTAAGCAAGAAGAATTAGTTTTAATACAAAGTTATCATACGGCAGGTTGGGATGAGAGTTCCTTTTCTGACCTATGCCGCCGCTCCCTCAAGCCAATCAACTGAGGGCACCCTTTATGCTGCTTTCTCTGGGTTTGGTTTGGGAGGTTAAGCAAAGTAAGATGTCTAAAGTCCTCTGCAAACCTGAAGAGGATATACAAATATTGAGAAAGACAATGCAGTACAGAGCCAACAGAACTGGCTTTGAATCCAAAGCCCCAGGTTTGCATCTCTCCTGGCTTTTGTATTTCATTTTCTAAGGACCAATGACATCACAGGGTAATGTCTCAACTCGTGCATGAATTGGATTTAAGTGAGGCAGAGTTGCACAAAGTCATACAGATTGCACAAATTCTCATCTCTCCTTGAATGTTTATGACTTATATGACCCTGGGCAATCATTTACCCTCTGCCTACCTCAGTTTCCCTAACTGTAAAATTTGGATTATAATAGTACCTACCTCCCAGGGTAGTTGTAAGGATCAAATTAGATAATACTTACAAAGTGCTTTTTAAGATAATATGTATAAATAATAAATGCTTGTTTCTTTCTTTCCAGCTCTATATCTATGGTCTAACAATCAGTTAGAGTAAAAGGCTAAATTAATTATCCCAAGAGCAAAAATTCCTCAGCCCGGCTCTGTCAACCTCTTGAGGAACATCCTTCAGGTTAAACGGATCTCAAACCTCCTGTAGGGCTCCCCTCCGATTCTATCGTGCAGCAGGGACAATGGGATAAGCCAGTCTCCTTTTCTAGGATGGGGCCTGCCGAACCTCTCCTCCAAGCCTGCCTTCTTTGGTCCTTTCCTCCCTCCTCCCTCAGTGCCACTGCCTCAGGGACTGCACTCTGCTGGCTAAGATGAAAGGTTGGTGCAGTGGCCTCCCATGCCAGCTCGCCACTCAATTGCTTTTAATTAATTCTGCTTGATTACAGCACATGGGAACAGAATCGGCAAGATAAGAAGGGCTCTTTATATTCTGTCTTCATTAAAAAGTTTGGTTCTTGAAGCTCTTTCAAAGAGCTCGATATTTTCTTTACTATTTTTTGTCATTTTTAATTGAGGTGGGTGTGGGGAACCAAGTTGAGTCTTCAGTTGCAAAAGAAAGTACAAAGAATACAGGAGCCTAGACCCAGAAAATCCCAGGACCCTTCTTGGGGGAGAGAGAGCCCCTAGATGGACCAGCTAATTATCCTAGCAGTCAGTCTTGAGACCTGGCAAAGAAGGCCCATGAGATAGTGTTGATTGCAATGTGCCCCATACTCAAAGGAAAGGGACCTGTGGCATTGGGAGGCAGAGGGGGGAACTAAATAAAATTGATTTTTTTTTTAAATTTTATACCAAACCTGGGGAGCTATAGAGCCCTAGTTAGCACCAATGTACTGTGGATGGGATAGGGACTAGACCTATAATTTCATAGATATAAGGAACTCTCAGATAAGAAAACTCCCCCTACTGATGCAGGGCAGCCAGCCCCTTCTATTCTTAGCTGCCTACAACACAGAGAGGTTCAAAGACTTGCCCAGGGTCACACAACCTGTGTGCCTCAAAAGTGGGACTGAAACCCAGATCTTTGGGGATCTATAATGGTAATTTAAATTTGAAGATCTTTCCCACCCATTAATAGGTCCATGGGACCTGCTTACATCACAGGAAGCCTAAGTCATATGTGGTGGGAGGACCTTGCTGAATGAGAGGAACTGGAAGGGTGGAGCAGAAAATTCTCAGAGCAGCTAGAGCTGAGGGAGAGGGCAGACATGTGCTAGCTGTGCTGTGAGTGTGTTTGTTGGTAGCAAGGCCCCAGCGGGGGGCAGGAAGGTTATGGGATGGCTTGGCTCCCTGCTGTGATGTCATGTTTTAGATTCTTGGCTCTTATTACAAGGTGGACTGGTTCTGGAATTTGTTTGTTGCTTGGATGGATCAGACTTATTGGTTTTGGGACCTGGTTCTCTGGCATCTGAATAAATGGTTTATTTCTTCTGCCTTCTGTATGGGGAGTCTCTTATATTTTGCAATACAGAACTACATAGGCAAACTGACAATTATTGTCTATATTGTGATTATTGCCTTGCTAATACAGGATCCAAGTCCATTTTTCTATCCATTAAACCATGTGTCTCTCATGTCTTTCTACTATGTAACTGAGGAGTCCAATCCAGGTTCACAATCACCAACAATAGGAAACACCAAGGCTTAGCATCTGTCTCCTTGGAAAGACAGGAGAAGCCACTGAGCCCTGCCTATCCTGAAATATTCACCCACCTCAATCTCAGCCTGCCATAGGCTGCCCCTACCAATTCTATCTGCCCAGACATTCTCATCATTTGTGGTAGCCCTCTGGGTCAAACAATTAGCATGGAGCCATTGTTTCCAAAATATATATAGGGTGGAAGGAGTGAAGGAAATATCCCCTTTTTCTAACTCTCATTCATTTTTTGTATTATTGGAGACATGTTGGCTAAAGCAGGGAACATGAGAGAAGACAGAACTACTTGATGCCTATGTCCAATTCAATTCATATTCACTATTAGTGTCTATATGCTCCAGGCACCAAGGATTTGAGCAGAAAGGAAGGAAAGAGAAGTACAGAAAGCTTCCAGTGAGAATGGAATGCTCAATGGATGCTTCTAGTCTTGAGAGATTTGCCAGGAGCATTGGGTGGTATACACAAGGTCACATACCCAGAATGTGTCAGAGGCATGATACCATGCTGACATTTGGGCATATACAAACACTGTTCTCATCTTCTCTGTCCTTCAAGCCAGTCAGATCAAACTATTTGCCACTCTCCAATCTTGTCCTGCTGCCCAACGTCTCTGTGCTTTTTTTCATGCTGCCACCTGGATATGGAATGGTCTCCCTCAGGCCACTCTTGCAAGAAATCATATGTCTACCTGTTGAAACCCTTACCTTCTTTCAAGGTCCAATTAAGCTATCATTGCCCCTCCAAATTCCCCCAACCTCCAGCTATAATGGACCTGTCCCTCATTCCTGTGAACTGATATAGACTGTCCAAAAAGTCTTCGTGGAGTTTGAAGCTTCAAAAGCTTGCTTTTCAATTATCTGCATACTTGTCTTATTTTCCCTCCTAGACTGTAAGCCCATGGAGCACAAGAATCAAGCAATGTATCATCTTTCCATGCCCAGGGCCAAACACAGTACCTATCACAAAGTGGGTGCTTTATAAATTTATGCAATGAAGTTGCAATCCAAGAAAGGTATGGAGCTAATAAAAAAGTAGCTAAGTTCAAGTCTCAAGATCCAGATGATTTTGCCATCTATGCCAGCATTTGGAAAGAACTGGTACATGTGATCCATAATGGAGGGGCAGGCCAGCCTGATGGAGGGAGGAAAGGAAGAACTCAACCAGAGAATCAGGAAGACCAGGGTTCATAGGTTCATAGATTTAGGGCTGGAAGAGACCTTAGTGGTCATTGAATCTAACCCCTTCATTTTACAGATGAGGAAACTGAGACCCAGAGAGGTTATTTGATTAGGGTCACATAGCTAATAAGTGCCTGAGACAGGATTTGAACCCAAGTTGTCTTGACTCCTGGGCAGTTAAATGGTACAGTGACTAGAGTGCCAGGCCTAGAGTCAAGAAGACTTCACCTTTCTAAGTTCAAATTTGGCTTCAGACACAGACTAGCTATGTGACGGTGGGCAAGTTACTTAGCCCTACTTGCCTCAGTTTCCTCATCTGTCAAATGAGCTGGAAAAGGAAATGGCAAACCACTCCAGTATCTTTGCCAAGAAAACTCTAAATGGGGTCACGAAGAGTTGGACACAACCGAACAACTTCTTCATCCAATGCCTTATCCACTCTATCAAGCTCCCTTTTCTGTGTACTGGCTGGTTGTCAATCAGTCAATAAACATTTAGCACAGTGCCTGGAACATTATAGGTGCTTAATAAATGTCGACTGTATGACCTTGGGCAAGTCATCTACACTCTCAGTGCTCCCTGGGAAAATTGTGTAGGACTCCAGGTTTCAGAGAAAGTGCATTGGTAGAGGGAGTTCCTCACCTAGAGGTCCTTATACACAAGAAATCACAAGTCTAATAAAATAAAAATGTTAATAATAAAAATAAGGAACAACACTAATAGCTAGCATTTACTTACCACTTTACAAATAATATTTCATTTTAACTTCACAACAAACCTAAGAGGTAAATACTATTGTTATCTTCATTTTATATCTGGGGTGACTGAGGCAGAAAGAAGCTGTGACTTGCTTGAGGTCATACAGCTGGTAAGTGACCGAAGCCAGATTTGAACTCCCAGGCCCAGCGATCTATCCACTGCACCACCCAGCTGCCTCTCAAAATGGCTGTTGGCCACTTCAGGGATTCATGGAATTTGAAAGAAGCGCCCTAAGAATGGAGATAAGCAAAAGCTGTCTGAACTTCCAGAAAAAGGAAATGGCAGATCTCAAGAACTATGGGCAGTCATCTTGATATTTCCCCCCTCCCCCAGCAAAATTCTGGAAAGCCTTATTAAACATTTAGGAAAGAGTGAAGTCACAGTACGAGTCAATATGGGTTCTCTCAGGATAGGTCATGGCAAACTAACCTCATACCCTTTTTTGACAGGATTACTAGGCTGATGGATTGGGGAATGCCCCAAACATAATATATCTTGATTTCAACAAACCATTTGACAAAACCTTCTATGACATCATGCTTGGATCTCTCTTGGGTAATCATATTATAACTTGCATTTTAGTTATCAGTGTACTTGTCTCATCTCCCCTATTAGACTGTAAGGTTGTAGCAGGCAGGACATTTTCATCTTTGCATGCCCAGCACCAAGCAGCTGGGTGATGCAGTGGTTGGAGCCCGGGGTCTGGAGTCAGGAAGATCCAAGTTCAAATCTAGCCTTAGCTGCATACTAGCTATATGACCCAAGGCAAGTCACCTAGTCTCAGTTTCTTTGTCTGTAAAATGGAGGTAATAATGGCACTTTCCTTCAGAGGTTGTTGTGAGGATGAAATGAGACAATATTCGTAGAATGCTTTTTCAAACTTAATGCAATATACAAATGCTAACTATTACTATTGCACAAATAAATTATTTAATAAATGTTTGTAAATTTTAATTGCAGATAAGATAGTGTCATATGGGCTTGATGAGTATAGGGGTCTCACAGCTGGAGTGTTGGTTCTGTGTCAATTGGGAGGCAGATCGATAACAGGTGAAGATGGAAGGGTCCTGTCCTTGTCTCCGTTCTGCCCAGTGCTTTGCTTTGGGGTTGTGAAGGTCATTACTGTCCTAATCAATGACTCAAATGAAGACAGAGATGGTGTGCTTCTCAGATCTGCAGATGACATACAACAGGGCTGGAAATCTAATGTGATGATGGATGACAGAATCAAGATTTTAAATGATCTCAACAGTGAAACTATACCAAAACGCCAAGATCGAATTCCATGGAGATAGATGTAAAGTCCTACACGTAGGTTCACAAAATCAATTGCACAAGTCCCCAGGAACCCTGCTAAGGTTAGGAAGGGAGAAAGGTTGAGGAGGGGAAGGGGCATCCCTTGAAGTACCCCCCAGATTTTATGTCTGTGAAATAAAAAGATGTGGATTTTCTCAGAAACCTAGACCTGAAAAAAGCCCTCAGAGTGAGTAAGTGAGTAAGGAGGAGGAAGAGGAGGAGGAGAAGAAGAAGAAGAGGAAGAGGACCAGGAGTACCAAGAGAACCAAAGACTACAAAGAACAAAACTACAGAAGAACAAAAGAACTAGGTTTGAGTAGAGGTGCTGTCATTTATTATCTATATGATGTCCTGCCTCTTTAGACATTAGTGAGAGAGGAAGAGGAGGAGGAGGAAGAGGAGGAGGAGGAGCTAGGTGGCACAGTGAGTAGAGCACTGGCCCTGGAGTCATGAGGATCTGAGTTCAAATTTGGCCTCAGACACTTGACACATGCACTAGCTATGTGACCTTGGGCAAGTCACTTAACTCCAATTGCCCTGCCTTCCCCCCTAAGAAGAGGAGGAGGAGGAGAGGGAGGAAAGAAGAAAAGGAGGAAGGGAGAGAGGGAGGAAAGAAGGAAACGAGAGAGGGAGGAAAGAAAAAAAGGAGGGAGGGAGGGAGGAAGGAAGGAAGGAAGGCAGGCAGGCAGGCAGGCAGGCAGGCAGGCAGGCAGGCAGGCAGGAAGGAAGGAAGGAAGGAAGGAAGGAAGGAAGGAAGGAAGGAAGGAAGGAAGGAAGGAAGGAAGATGGCTGTTCAGGGCTTCAGGATGACCCCCCAGTGGCCAATATGGGGCAGAACAAAGACAAGAATCATGGGGGCTAGACAGGCATGGATTTGCTGCAATCTGCATTGCTGGGACTGCTCTCAAACTGATAAGATCACAAATACATTTGTACTAGTATTCACCAGGTACTGAACTAGGTGCCAGAAATAGAAAGACAAAAATGAAACAATCCCTGCCCTCAAGGAGCTTCCACTGGCTATTGGACTAAGTGATATCAAGAGTCCCTTCCAACTCAAAAATCTTAGGATCCTATGATTATTTCAACTAGGATGAGGAAAGAGACAAAAAAAATTTCCTCAGACGCTGCCTATCCCCTCCACTCTCCCAAAAAAAAGCTTTCTTTGGATTGACTATATATATTTTGTATTGACTTATCTTGGTATACATTGTCTCTCACCAGTGGCATATAAATTATTTGTGGACAGAGAATGTATCACTTTTATATTTGTATCCCCTGTGCCTAGCACAATGTCTGGCTTACTCTGCGTGCATGATAAATATTTGCTGAATGAATGAGACAATAACTTGATACAAGGAAGAAAGAAAGGCAGATCAAGATACAGTTCTCTCTTTTTTTCTTTTAAGTTTTATTGATGCATTTTATGTATAGATCACAAATACTTTCGGATTATTCTCACTTTGTGAGAGCCCTCTTATAACAAAGTAAAACAATTAAATAAAACTAAAAATACAGCAACCTCATCTGAAAGTGCACACACCATTCCACGTCTATAGCACTATCCCACTTCTATATTTTTTGGTTAACAGAAATCTGTTTTCTCTTTCCCAATTCCCACCTCATTAAAAAAAAAGAAAACAAATTTCTTGTAACAAATATGCATAGTCAAGCAACATAAGTTCCTTCAATGGCCATATATAAAAATATCTGTGTCTTACTCTGCACCTTAAATCCATCACCTTTCTGTCATGCACAATGTGTTTCATCATCAGTCCTCTGGAAACATGAATGGTCGTTGTTCTTACAGCCTCGCAGCTCTTAGAACCTTCAGAGTTATCTGTTTTTAGAGTGCCATTGCTACCGTATAAATTATTCTGGTTCTGTTCTTTTAATTCTTCATCAGTTCTTTTCTAAATCTTCAAAATTGTTTATTTGTATAATATTGACGTTACAGTATAAACTGTTCTTACTCTGCCCACTTTATTTTGCATCACTTCATGCAAGTCTTTCCACTTCCTCTTGTAGCAATCAATTTCCTCATTACACACAGCATAAAGATATTCCATCACATTCATACACCACAAGGTATAATTTTCCCAATTGCAACAAAGAAGTGTATGAACCCCCTCCTGCTCCAGCCCCTAATCTCTGCAAAAAGCTCTTGGGAGAGAGGAGGGAGGGAGGGAGGGAGGGAGGGAAGGAAGGAAGGAAGGAAGGAAGGAAGGA
>CM053622.1:751331661-751401078 GCA_028646595.1 Phalanger gymnotis
GAAGGAAGGAAGGAAGGAAGGAAGGAAGGAAGGAAGGAAGGAAGGAAGGAAGGAAGGAAGGAAGGAAGGAAGGAGGGAAGGAAGGAAGGAAGGAAGGAAGGAAGGAAGGAAGGAAGGAAGGAAGGAAGATTTATCAAGAACCTACTATGTGCTGGTCAGTGCTAAGCACCTTACAAATATTATCTCGTTTGATCTTTAACAGTAATTCTGGGAGGGAGTGTGACATATGAGAAAATTTGAGAGACAAAATTTCTGAGTAATTAATTATCAATTTTATTAATTATGGCTAGCAGATAATTAATAAAATGATGGTTATTTGGCTTTCTCTCCTAAACCAAAGACCTTCCCTGGAAAATACTGAATGTTTAAATAGATTTGAAAAAGGAGGGTGTTCCTGAGGGTAAAAATCAATTCTGATTGGTTAACAACCAATGAGAGAGTGGACATATTAATGAGGAGGTGTGCAAAATGTCTTCAGCAACTCTTGCTGAGAAGTGACCCAATCATGACACTCAGCCGTCTCCAGCAATCTGGACAAAAGCATTCATCTTTACCCAGATCATGCCGGCTGGTTTTCCCTTTCATAAGCTGGGTTGGTCACCCTAAATTCTAATGGAAGGCTACAAAGACAGGGGCTTATTTCCAAAGGGCAAGATCTCGCCTAGACTGGATTCTATCTGTAAGGTTTTCTACTTGGGTGGGGTTCCATTTAAGATCAAAAAGCATGTACCCCAAGAATTTGGGAAATCTCATCTATTAGCAAAGTCCTCCAGAGACTAGCTGAGTAACCTACAGGGGTTTATTTCTGAATGAGGAAATAGAAAGAGAAAATCTTAATCTCATTTAGTAATTGGTTATTAATATAAGAGAGAAATAATCATTTCTCTCTGTAGATACTAAACGTGTTAACTTGCCCAGGGTCACACTACTACTAAGTGTCTGGATCAGAATTTAAACTCATGCCTTCCCAACTCCAGGCCCAGCACTCTAGCCACTGTACCACGTGGCTTCCCAAAAGGAAATCATATTTCTAAATACCATGGTAGCTTAGAGAAGTGTCTGGACTGGAACAATGCCTGGCCTGGCCCCTCCTCTGCCAGGGACTTGCGCCCCTTTCCTCACTAAAGCTTCATTAAAGTTCCTTCCAGCAGTCACAGAGAACTTCACCAAGTAGTATTTTGTAAGGGAACATGGCGGGTGGGGAGAAGCGGGGAGCAGGAAATATTTTCATCTTATAACTTTTAAAGCAGACAAGAGTCTCTCGGCTTTTCTAATCCCGATGACAGGCAACAGGTCTCTGTGCCAAAGAAAGCCCTTATGCAAGGCTGAGTTCAACGGAAGCCTTGATTTACTCTTGCCACCTCCTCTACCACGGCCCCCTCCCTCCCCAAATCAGCAGTCTGTGCAGAAGCTGCTCTCACTTGTTTTAGAGGGGAGGGGGACTTCTCTTCCTCAAAGCCGCTCCTCCATCCTGCTAACCGTGTTCCATCCCCATTGTCCTGCTCTCACCATTTCCACATCTTCCTTGAGACATAGCACTGGAAACACAAAGTCACTTTAATATCAGCTTGAATCCAACAGAAATGAGAAGGGGAGCAAATGTAAATTGCCCAGTGAAGAGCCATTCCAAATGCCATTCTGGGTCACATATGTCGCAGGATCACAGGATTTGCAGCCAGAAGGGGCCTTAGAGGCCATCTGGTGCACAGTTTCTTAACTTTTTTGTGCCACGGACCCCTTGGGCATCCCAGTGAAGCCTCCGGACCCTTTTTCAGAGTCATATTTTCAAATGCATAAAACAAAACACATTGGATTACAAAAGAAACCAATAATACTCTCAGGCATATTTTTAATCTCATCTCCCACCCTGATCAAAAGAGCCTCTTATCATCTTTCCTGGAGCATCCACCAGCTCCCTGAAGCTCTGGACTACTTCTTGTGGTTGATTCAGGACACAGACAATAGTTCACAGCTAAGAGTGCCGTCCAGACAGAGGCTTCCATCTTAAAAAAAAAAACCCACAATGCTGATGATTTCACTTGTATTTTCTTGTTATTGTTCAGTCATTTCAGTCACGTCCAACTCTTTGTAACCCCATTGGGGGTTTCTTGGCAAAGATACCACAGTGGTTTGCCATTTCTTTCTCCATCTTATTTTACAGATGAGGAAATTGAAGCAAACAGGGTGAAGTGACCTGCCCAGGGTCACACAGCTAATAAGTGTCTGAAGCCAGATTTGAACCCGAATCTTCCTGACTCCAGGCCTGCTACTCTATTCACTGTGCCTCCTAGCTTCCACTTACTTGCTTTCTTGAGGAAGGGGGAGGTAAAGAAGGAGGGACCTCAAAATTATTAAAAAGGAATGTTAATTTTTTACATGTAATTGGGAAATATCAAAATTAATTTTTAAAAAAAATTTTAAATAAAAAATAAATGCAATGCCAAATTATGCAAGCATAGATTTCTAGGTAGAATGTCTTATTTTACACGTGAGGAAACTGAGGCCCAGAGAACCTAAGTACTTTCCCAGGGTCATATAACTAGTGAGAAACAGAGCTGGGATTTGAAACCACATCCCTGACTCCTAAATCAGACATTCCTTCTGCTGTACCATAGTGTCTCTCTCTGGAGAGAAGCCCCTGATTATGCTTCTCATCCATTGCAAGGCAGGGAACATGATGAAAATGGACTCTGCCCAAGTTTAATAACTATGGCTTCATCTATTTACTAAACACATAGGTCCATTTATTAAAAGGAACTGTAGGGTTGCTGGTGTCTATGCTCCCTCAGAAAAGCAAGCCCAACACCAAGCTTTCTCTTGTCCAGGGGGTAACAAGGGATCCTGTTGCCAACTGAGGAGGAACTAGGGATGCCATCTCCTAAGAGGGGACCCAACTGCCGAGCTCAAGCACTGATCAGGTCCAGTCTTGGGAGGGGGGAAGCCTAATCTCATTGTGTCTATCTCTTTACACCTCTTCTTTGGAGCCTCCCCATGGGGAAACGACTTAAAACATTAATTTGGCTCATGTCTGCTCTTCACTAAACAAACATTTCCCTCAAGGTTCAAATCTTCTGAAAAATGAGTTTATGTCTTGGGTTCATCCTCTTGTCAATGGGCATCTTCTCGTAGAAGTGTGTTAATTATAGACAATTTCCTGCTGCCAGTCAATTCCAGCTGACTTCCTGAATTCACAAGTTTACCTCCAAGCCTAGAATGGCCATCTCAAGATTACTATTCAGTCACCTATACTAAGGGAAAGAAATACAAGCAGAAAAGGTAGCCAGGGACCACCAACACATAAGCCTAATGTCATGTGCAAGCAGCCACTTTAGCTTCTGTTGGGAGAGGGATGCCCTTCCCCACACTTCACCAGAAATCCAAGACACCTCCTAGAAGGTCCCTCCATATTCCTCCAAGAGGAAGAAAGGAGAGTACCAGAGGGTGGAGTCAATCCTTTTAAGATCTCTGGATTAGGTTACTCTTCCTGGATCAGTACTTAATTGTTTCTTGCAGCCCCCATCCTTTCCTTCAGCTTGACTTAGAAGACTAAGAGATTGCTAACTCATCCCAATTTTCTTCAGTGCTGAGTGCCTATATTCCTGGAAACTGGGGCCCAGCACACAGAAGGAATTAGGTAGCACAGTGGATAGAGCCCTGAGCCTGAAGTCAAAAAGACCTGAGTTCAAGTCCATCCTTAGACACACTAGCTGTGTGACCCTGATCAAGTCACTTAACCTCTGTCTACCTCAGTTTCTTCAAATGTAAAATGGGGATGATTATTATATCATATCATAATATAATATGAGGATGAAATGAAAAATATTTGTAAAGTGCTTAGCACAGTGCCTGATCCATAGCCTACTACATGAGGTATTTAATAAATGCTTTCTTCCCAGGGAGCTTAGCTCAGCTCCATGTATACACCACAGAATAGCTCCAATTCAACCTCACATGTACTGGTGATGCTGAAATCAGATGGTCCAATGAGCTAGTCTTAGGCTTTGTCTTCAGAAGAAGATACAACTAGAGGCAGAAAAGGCTTCTAGACCCTCTGGAAAGGGAAGGACAGAAGAGAACCACAGAACTCCGCAGATCGTAGGGCTTCAAACCGGGACAGCCCTAAAAGATCATCCAGCCCAAATCCCTCATTTTATGCAGGAAGTAAATGAGGCCGAGGGAGGTACCCAAGGTCACATGGGCAGAAAATAACAGAGAAGATTTGAATTCATATCCTCTCACTTCAAATGCAGGGCTCCTCCTGTACCTGTGCCCTCAACAAACCACACCTGGAGTACTGTGTTCTGTACTGGGTTCAAATTTGACCTCACATATGTACTAGCTGCATGATCCTGGGCAACTCACTTGACCCTGTTTGCTTCTTGTTGCAACAATTCGGCTAACAGCTGTTGTGGGAGTGAAAGACCAACACAAGCCCAACAACAAGAATGCTGCCAGCACAGATTCTTTTGATCTGCTTTATTAAGGAAAAGGAAAGCAACGTTAAGGAGTTAACAACTTTATTTCAATCCAACATACTAATATCATTCACTTAGTTCAAGGGGAAAAGCCAGCACCCTGAACTTCAGAGCAAACACAAACAATTATAAACATGCATTATAAACAGACCAAATACAATTCATAGTTACCAAGAAACCATCAACATCTGGGTGAGCCAGGAGGCTCTTAGAGCAGCTGCCCAGAGTCCCGAGCCAACACTCCTCCAGTAGTGAGAGCCTCAAGCAAATAGCTCTATTCTCTCTTTTTATACAGTCTTTGGACTTAGCCTCATCTGAGCAATCAGAACTTAGGTGCATACTATTGGCTCTGGTCTTAGCAACTCCCCTTAGGACCCTGAGGGCTTCATGCCCACATAAACTTAGCACCTAGTAATTAGGGATTTGGGCTTGGGGCTTTGCACCTAGTAAGGCTCAATCAAAGACACTTAATTGATTTAGCATTCCAAAATGTAAAAAAAAAAAGTCCCGACTTAATTCTCAATACACTTCTCTTAAAAAATATATATTTAGCCCATGTTCCAGACTGTCAGAACAGCATGTTAGCATGCCAAGAGGAAAATTACAAGAATGATGAAGGAACTAGAGACCATGCCATACAAGGATTGGGGGAAAGAACTTGGAGATGTTTGGCCTGGGGGGAGAAAAAAGGCTTAGGGACTAAGTGATTCCTATCTCCAAATCTTTGAGGAGGCTCCTATTCCATAAAGGGGTTAGATTTGATCTGCTTGGCCATAGATGATGATACCTAGGGACAATGGGAGAACCTTACCAGGAGGCAGATTTCCCCTCTATGTAAGGGAATACTTCCTAACAGTTAGAGCTATCCAAGAGTGGAATGGGGTGCCTTATAATCTCACCAGGTGGATTGGGAATGCCTTCCTCATCACATAGCCATTTTATAGAAAGGAAAATTGAGACCCAGAGAGGTAAGGGATTGGCATAGGGCCTAGATGTCCAGTTAGTGTCAAGGTTGGGACTAGAACCCAGGCCTCTCAGCTACCAGTCAAGGGCTCCTTCCCCTCCACCCTTGCTTTCTCAGTTCTCTCTACCCAGACAGCAGGAAGGTGACATTCATCTCTGAGTACGCGGAAAAATCAAATCAATTTAAAAATTAAAATGCCACTACCAAGAAACCAAGTTCTCACAATAGCCACAGGCACTCTTGTCAATTTTCTCCAGGAACAAAAACTTCACCTCCCTACTGTGTCCTGAAGTGTCTGCGGGAACCTCAGGGAAGCAAACCGGGGACACAAAACTGAATATTCCACTGAGGTGAAGCCCCCAGGTCTGGCCTTAATCACACAGAGCCCCCATGGGCTCCTGCCATTCTCTCAGACTCCCACTGGCCTAGAATTAATCAAAACTAACAAGTCTCAAAAAGGGAGAAATAGTCTTGGCTCAGCGGGGCCCTTTAATAAGTCACAATAAGTCTCATGTCTAATCACATGGATTTGAGGAGGGAGACAAAGAAGCTGTTTACTTCCTCCTGGCCACCTGTGACCACCAAGGGAAAGGGGGAACATGTGCTTGTCCTGTTTATTCTGGGCTTTTGTCTGAAGGAGGAGGGTATGCAAATGATCCTGGGGACTGAGCTAAATACTCACTGATCTAAATAACTAAACGGAGCAGGTACTCTGGAGTGGAGGGATAAAATGTTCCACTAATGGGTAGAGCACCTGAAGGCTCTACAGAACTTTTGGGGTGATGATGAAATTCAGCCTCCACCTTACAAGTCATTGCCCCTTTCCGTCATTCAGTTTGCCCCTCTGAAAAATTAGTGAAACAGATTTTTATGGTCATTTTTACTTCTGACATGCTGTGAGTTTGTGGTTCAGTGTTTACAAAGGTCCCTGGCAGCTCTAATATATGTGTGTATATATACATACATACATATATATATATATATATATGTATATATATATTATTTTCTGGTTGTGATGTTTCCTGATTCCACCAAAAACGGTGAAAGTTTGAACTCAATCTTGGAAAGTAGGGACAGTCCCTCCCCCATGGCCCTACCCCTAATTGAGCCTACCCCTAAAAGACAAGGCCACAGGATAGACTAGGGACCCTCAGATCTTGGGTGTGTTTTGTTTTGTTCTGTTAATTAGCAATTTGAATAAAGATGCAGGTAGCATGCTCATAAATTTTGTTTAAACAAGCATTTATTAGGTACCTACTATGTGCCAGGCCCTGTGCTAAGTATTTTACAAATATCTCATTTGAAGATAGTGCAAAAATAGGAGGGAAAGCTAATATATTGGAAGGAAGAGGGATGTTCCAATAGGATCCTGATAGGCTAGAAGCTTGGGTCAAATAGAGTAAGATAAAATTTTGATAGGGAAAAATATAAGGTCAACCTAAACTTGGATTCAAAAATCAAGATAAAAGCGGCATAGCTAGAAGAGTCCTAAAAAAATCATGGGGTTTTAATGCAAACTAAACTGCAAACTTGATATGACTTAACGGGTTCTCCCAGGTAAAAGGATTAATGTGATCTTAAGCAGCCTTAAGAAAGGGATAGTATCCAAAATGAGAGATCCTATGTTTTTGCCATTCTCTACCCCAGTCAGGCCACATCTGGGCCATTGTGTTCAGCTCTAGGAGCCATATTTTAGAAAAGCCATTGATAAGTTGGAGAGTGTACCAAAGAGGTCACGTAGGATTATGAAGATCCTCAAGGTCATGTCATTTGAAGATTACTTGAAATAACTAGAAATGTTTAACCTAGAAAAGAGAAAATTGGAGAGTGACATGATAGCTGTCGTCTTATATTTGATGAGCTGTCACCTGGAAGAGAAAATCAACTTGTTCTCTTTGGCCCCTGAAAGAAGTACAAAGAACTATGAGTGGAGGTTACAAAGATGCGAATTTAGGCTTGGAATTGGGGTGGGGGCAAGCTTCCCGAGTAATAGAACTGTCCAAAAGTGAAATGGAATGCCTCCAAAGGAAGTGAGTTCCCCATCACTGGAGGTCTTCTAGCAGAATCTAGATGAGCACTTGCGGGGATGTCATAGAGTGGAATCTTGTACAGGTGTGGGTTGTGCTAGATGGCCACTAAGGCTGCACCCCCTGCTGAGATTCTGTGTGTCTGTGACTCAATTGATTCTTCAGTCTCTATACACAAACATATTGTTGTTTGTCCTTCCTTTTTGAAGAGGACCAATGATATCATGGGGTGATGTCTTGATTTGCACACACAAACAGAAGTCAGACTATTGTCTTTCACCTTTCCCCAAGAGCAGATGTTTCTCTCTCCCTAGAGCAGAAAGCCTAGCAAGAAAAGGAAGGAAAGGAATCTATATGGAGATCGCTAGCAAGACAAAATGAGATGGGTAGATCTCAATAGATAATTGGATTTCATCTTGTGTTTTCATGTTTATCTCTTTCTGTACCCTAAATAAAATAAGCCTTACCCCACAAAGGAGGACAGAGTACCACGCCATTAGGGAAGTAGAGGGAGCTACCTGTAGATACAAAGTCAAACAAGTTGGGCAGATCTTATTAGGTAATTGAATTTTGTTTTGAGTTCTTGTGTCTTTTTGTTCGCTTTTCTGTTCTTGGGTATTGTTTGCTTCTGCCTGCTAACTGAATTAAGCCTGAATCCATATCCTTGGTTTGACTAACACCGAGTGACATTTATATTTGCTCAAAATCCAAGTTGGTCCCCATCCTAAAGGAAAAAGTGGAAAGGACCAGAGGAATCCATTTCCATTCTCCGAGTCCTCAAGAGAATAACATGTTTTTTTGCATAAGAAGTCTTACATGAGCAGATGCCAGGCAAAGAAAGCAGAACTAGGAAGAATATGCACACAATGATTACAATCATTTAAATATTAAAAAGGGACAGCTAGGTAGCATAGTAGATAAAGTACTAGGCCTGAAGTCAGGAAGACCTAAGTTCAAATCTCGCTTCAAGAGCTTAATAGCTATGTGACTCTGGGCAAGTCAATTAACCTTGTTTGCCTTAGTTTCCTCATCTGTAAAATGAGCTGGAGAAGGAAACAACAAACCACTCTGGTATCTTTGCCAAGAAAACCCCAAATGGAGTGACAAAGAGTCAGACGTAACTGAAAAAACTAAACAACAGCAATGTCAAATGTTAAGAGGCAGTTGAACTCAGACTAGTTGCGATGACCAATCCTGGTCTTGGAGAATAGATGATGGAATGTACACTTTTGCTCTTGGTAAAGAGGTAGAGAACTAACAGTCTACAACGATGCACAGGATGTCATGTGTGCTTAATTTGAGCATCAGTTTGGTGTAAGTATTTTTTTCTATTACAAAGATGGGGGAATGGGAGAATTAGAGAAGATATGGGGGGGAGTATGTATGAGGAAATGACTAGTTTTAAAGATGAAAAGCATTAATAAATTTTTAAATAAAATGTTCCTTGGGAAGATGGAAATGATTCAAAGGAGAAACAAAGGGGGAAAATTAACAGGAAAAAGAATTTTCAATTGTCAATAGTGATGAGGTTGGAGGAGAAAATAATGACTCAGAGAAGAAAGAGAAGGACGATTAGACATTTGGTGCTATCTAATTGTTGTGAGGCTCTTCTTCTAGAGGGGAGAACCGGACCATTTCAGGAAGAAGTGATATCTTGTGCCCTACCAAATGAAATTGTAGGTGCTAGCCAGAGAAGAGACCATCAAGTAATGATCAGAGGAAGAATTCACTAATAATGTAGGTCCAGCAATTGATCCTGCTAAGAAAAACCAAGAGAACCAAGACAGCTATTTGTCTTCCTGACATAAACAACAGAAGAAAGGTCTGCTGTCCTCTCTAGTCTTGCATCTATGGGAACTGTCAAACCTGACAGCCACTACCTTCTTTTAGTGATTCATGGAGGGGTCAGGAAGGAACCATATTACCAGGAAGAACTAAGGATTATGAAGCTTTGGGGTAAAAATCTGAAAAGCTTAGGGGCACAGGTGTTGTTTCCATCACTACTGCCAATCGAAGGTAGGGGATTCAGAAAGGAAAGGCAGATTTCAGAAGTGAACAGCTGGCTAAGGAAGTAGTGTCTGAAAATGAAATTTAGATTTCTGGACCAAGACTTCAAACATAGGAAATATGGGTTCTTGGCCAGGATAAAGTTTTCCTAACAAGGAATGCTAAAAATATTCATTTGATCTTAAAATTTTAATTAAAAGGATTTTAAACTGAAAAGACAAAGAGAAGGAGAAAACTATTCACTTGGGTTACCCAGTGACCTGCTACCATGAAGAGAAAGAACATAGAAAAAAAAGCAGAAGAGGACCAATAGTTGAAGAGGACCAATACTGTCCTCTCTTGGATAAAATAATACTCAAGAAGAAGCCAGCAGTAAAACTCATGGCCTCAGATGTCTGTATACCAATGCACAAAGTATGGGTGATAAAGAGGGTAAGTTAGAGATCCTTACATAAGGAAGCAAATTGGACTTCATAAGTATCACCAAGATTTGGTGGGATGAGATCCATGTTAAAATGGTTCTGGAAAGGTATACTTTATTCAAGAGGAACAGAATAGATAAAAAGGAACCTAGAGTAGTGTTACATATTAAGAAGTGACACTCATGTAAGGAAATCCAGGAACCAGAGATCAGAAAGCATAGAACATGGTGCAATGTTCTAGAAATGATAGAGAACATTTGAGTGAGGATCATTACAGTGAGGAAGAAAAACAGTATTGCTGGGGAGTGTGTTACATACCAGCTGGACAGAAAGAACAATTTAGACGGGAGCTTGGGAAACAAAGGATCAAAACAGATCAAAAACAGTGATGTGAAAGCATGAGATGATACTGATGAAGGACTGCAACTACCCAGATATGTTCTCTTTCCCTCTTTCTCTCCTCCTCCTTCCCTCTGCCTCCATCTTTGCCTCTGGCAGTTTAGTGAAGTGACTGAAGTGGCAAGAGATTTGAGGCAGGAAAACTAATCAAGTTACTGCAATAATGCTTGGCTTGAAGTGATGAAGGCCTGCACCAAGATGGCGGCTGTGTGAGTAGAGAGAAAGAGACATATAAGAGAAATGCTTTGGAGGTAGAAATGACAAGACTTGGAAACATATTTGAGACGTGGAGTACATGAGAGGGAGTCAAGGATGAGGTTGCAAGTCTGGGTATCAGGGAAGATGGTGGTACCCTTGACAAAAGACAAGGAAGGGAGATCATTGGGAAGGTGAAATGAGATAGATAGAACTCATTAGATAAATTACTTTCATCTTGAGGCTTTGTTCTTATCTCCTTCTGCCTGCTAAATAAGGAAGTTCAGAATAGGGGAGGGGAGGGTTTGGGGTGGGTAAAAGATAATGAGTTCTGTTTGACAGGTTGAGTTTGAGATCTCGATAGGGCATAAATTTCAGATGTCCAATAGGCAGTTGGAGAATTGGACACTGGGGAGTCAAAAAAGAGGTCAAGTTTACACAAATATATCTGAGAATTATTTGCATAAATTTAATAACAGACTTCATGAGAGCTGATGAGGTCACCAAGTGAGTCAATATAGAGAGAAAAGAGAAGAGGGCTCTGGACAGTGGCTTAGAAGATACTCACAGTGGGTCTGATACGGATTAAGAACCGGCAAAGAAGACAAAGAATCAAACAGAGAAACTAGAGAGGGGAGGAGAAGATGATTGAAAGTGTCAAATCCTCATCAAGAAGGATGAGAATTGAGAAAAGTCTTAGATTTGGCAAATAAAAAAACCATTTGGTAACTTTGGAGAAGGTATTTTCATTTGAAGAATGAGCTTAGATGCCAAAAACTATGAAGGGTTTAGAAAAGTATGAGTGGAGAAGAAATAAAGGTTCCGATTTTATGTGACTTTCTAAAAGAATTTAACCACAAAGAGGAGAGAAACAGAGAGATAGAAGGATTGAGGGAGGATATTTTAAGGACGGGGGACACATGGTCATGTTTGTAGGCAGAAGGGGGAAAGTCAGCATAGGGGAAGAGTGAAGATTAAAGAAGGAGCAGAGATGTTCAATAGAACAATCTACTGGAGAAATTGGGAGATAGAATCAAGGAAGTATGTGGAGCAGCCAAGGAACATGATATAAATGATGAGTCTACAAAGGAGATGGAGGAGTGATCAGACACATAGGAGGAGAACCAAGAGAGAGTAACATTATGGAGTCTCAGAAAGAAGAGAATATCCAGGAGGAAAATGTGGTCAACTGTTTCAAAGGTAGCAAAAAGGTGAAAGATGAGGACTTAGAAAATACCATTAGATTTTGCAATTAAGGAATCATTGGTAAATTTAGAGAGAAGAGTTTCCAGTAAATGTAAGAAGAAATATCTGCAAGTTTGACTGAAAAATGCAGAAGATGCAAAGGACAATGGCAAGAGGGGATGGTAGGGTCTAGTGAAGATTTTTTTTTTAAGGACTGGGAAGACTTTAGAATTTTGAAAGCAATAAAGAAAGAAGCAGCACATCAGGAGAAGATTGGAGGATGACTGAGGGAACAATCTACTGGGGAAGAAACAAAAGGATGAGATCAAGAGCAAATGTAGAGGGGTTATCTGGGCAATGACACTTCATTAACAGAGACTACAGCAGAGGTTCCCAAACTTACTTGGCCTACCACCCTCTTTTCAAAAAAAAAATTACTCAGTGCCCCCCGGAAATCTACTTTCTTTAACTCTTTAATGGGTTTTTTTTAAATTTGCATCATTTCAAAAACATAAAATATTTTTAATGATGCATCTTAAATTTAATAATTTATTGTAAATTTGTGGGGTTTTTCCTGCATGGAAATTTTTATGATGCAATCTTGCATTGTACCCATTGTACACATTCATTCACATTGTACACAAGTCATTACACGCACATATTCCCACAAATACATGCTGCACTTCCAGACAGTGCACAACACACTCACCTACCAACACTTGCTTGTTAAGACCTGTCTAAGGACTTGACCACTGATCGTTTGTAACTTGCGTTTTACATGTTTATTTGGAAAATAATATAATCACTATGACTTTAACTCTGTTACACAACGGATGAAATATGAACAAATGGTTTTTCAAAACCTTCTTCTCTTCTTTCCTTATGTTTCCACTGCCTGCTCATTTTTATTTAATGCCCCCCAATTGTACCTGAGGCTACTAGCACCTCCCCCCATCATTCTAGGGCCCACCTCCCCAGAGGGCAGTATCACTTTGGGAACCTCTGAAGGAATGGAGGAAAGAGTAGAGGATGATGCCAAGGGATTTTGAGATGAAGAGAAGGGAAGAAAAGAGAGTTCAAGCAAATTACCTTAATTTTCTCAGTAAAGTAAGAGCCAAGGTCTTCAGCTGAGAAGATGGGAGGAGGAGGGAATTGTGTAGGCCTGAGGATAGAAGGTTTGAAATATCTTTTGTGGGAAATGAAATAGGGAACCAGTTACTATGAGAGCCTAGTTAAGATTAGATAACATAAATTTGTAGTGTACATGGTCATCATAGTGGTGACTAAATCTTCCTTTATTCAGAATGAGCTTTTGCTAATAATGTATGCTAATGACAATAAAAAAGAGGAAATTGGGTTTAGGTTTTCGGTTTGGGGGTAGATTTTTTTTTGCTATGTTGCAAATAATTTCTCTCATAGAAAGCATTCATAAAAGTTATTTTGATGAGAGAATAACATTCCCTCCCCCACAATAAATTATCAATCAAGAACAATAGAGTCATCAAACTTGAACCTTAACAAGACCATCTCAATGGTACTTGTAGTGCAGATAGGAATAGTACTAAAGAAGATGGAACAGGAAGGGAACAAGCATTTAAGTGCCTACTATGTACCAGGCACTATGCCAAGTGCTTTACAAATATCATCTCATTTGATCTAATTTGATAAAGAACATAAAAGTGAGAAATGCAGTCAGATGGAACCAAGTATACATAAATGTGGTCCTTGCAGGAAATGACACAATTGTGAAGGCATTAAGGGATTGATACATAGAGTATCTGAAGGAGGAGAAGATACCCAAGGTACAGAATAAATCTTGAACCTTATTAATTTTTTTATAAGGGCAACTGAGAGAATATGAATAACTACCAACAGCTATGTCTACTCTTCCATTTATACAAAATCTATATGAGTGTTGTCTACCTGAATGGAGGGCACCCCAAGGAATATATTAGTATGGGACAGGAAGACAGTCATGAGTGTTATTCAACAAGAAATCACATCCATACCATTTTGCAATTGATGAAAAGATGTAGAAAAATAATAAATTTCCAATGTGTTTGTGGACTGCCAAAAAAGCATTTGATTTAGTAGAACAAAACTGCCTTATAGTCTCTTTTCCAATAAAGTTTCTCCCATCCACCTATTAAAATCACTCCAGATTCTTTGAAACATATAAAAGCAATAGCCCTGTTCAGCAACCTTCTAATCATAAAAATCAAGCAAGACATGAAAAAAGGGAGTTGTATGCCTACCAAAGGTGTTTGCTCATCACTGTGGTGGAGGAGATCCAATAGAGTCCAAGTTGAATCGGGATTCCAAGTAATGACTAAGGTCCTGCAGATGCTCCTTACTGTGGATGACATTGTGCTGATTTCATCCAGATCTGTAATCACCCCAAAACTTTAGCCTGATCCTCTACAAAGGAAAGACCAAATAGATAAAGAATGTCTCTTGCCCAGATTCTGACATGCATGTGTAAGTCTTTCCAGGTTTTTCTGAAATCAGCCTCCTTGTCATATCTTATAGCACAATAATATTCCATGATACTCATATGCCATGATTTATTCAGCCATTCCCCAATTGATGGGCATCCCCTCAATTTCCAATTCTTTAAGGCCTATCTTTTTAATACCAGCATTCTACTGATGTACTGTATAACGGTGAAACATAAAATACAAAGGTCTCCAAAGATTAGACATGAGAAGAGTGAATTGATCCTGTATCATTTTCTTATTGATGCAATTCACAGTTAATTGATCTGGCACTAGAACTGCATAAGTCATGGCTCTTTGTCCCTGAACCTGGTTCAGAGCGTCAGCTGGCCTGTAACGTGTTAAGGTTAGAAATCCCACTCTCCTGCTACTCGTTAATCTAGTCTTGCCCGAAGAAATTTAGCTAACCTTGGGGAATATGGAAAGGAGTAGGGCCTGATATCTTAACACCACCAAGCTATCCTTCAAGCATGTCTTGTTTGCTGTCCAAAAGTCTGGGCCATTCACTCACACCTGCATTCAAACTATGAGTACTTTTTAGCCTCATGAGAGAAAAGGAGTGGAGAGGTTATAGCTAGCCCCTATTACCAAAGCTTCCAACTAATCATGTTGTTCCCTGCACCTCAGCTCTGTAACAAATCATGTTGTCCCCAATCCCATAATGTTATCGACCCTGTTCTGTTCTTTGTTCTATGCTCCCCAAAAGCTATAAAAGGGGAATTGTCCTTTTTCTTGGGTCTTTCACACAACCCATTAACCCATTTAGTGACAGGCAGCATGCCACTGCCTAATAAATGTTATCCTGCTTGGAGAATTGCCCATTTACCTTTCTGTTAAATTTCGAACGTGACAGACACAAAGGACAATGGAAAGACACGTGGAGAAAGAGAGTAGGCAACAATATGCAATCGATGAGGATCTTCCAAGGACAAGATAAAAGAATTGTATGATAGAAGAGAAATTGAACTAGTTGTGTAGTGAGGGCAAGGAATGACAGATGGGCAGCCAGAGTCCTCCACTAGCACCCTAATGATTCCAAGAGCAAGCAAGGAAGGACTCTGGGACATTGGGTAGTCTGACTGTGGCAAATTTATGGGAAGACGTGGATGAGAGTTGCACAGAGTGGGCAGGCATTCATGGGCTTCAACCTGCATCACTGAAGAGACCACAGCTCTATTTGAGTATTTGGGGATGAGGGATGTCAATTAAGAAACGGGACCGCTGCTTGAGATCAAGATGATGGTAATGGATGACGAGAAGTCTGAAATAGGAAATTTTTATTTTGCTTGTTGACAACTCTGAGTGATAAGAAGAATGATCTTTGGAATGGGAAATACAAGATGAGTGAAAAGGTGGTCAGCAAGCATTTAGTTGCCCTCTGTGAGTTGAAGTCATCAAATCTGGATGAACCACTCCCAAGATCTCTGAAAGAACTAAAGGTGTGATTGCCGAGACACTGTCACTGATCCTTAAGACATCTCAAGGAATAAGAGAAGTGAAGCATGGCTAGAAAAGAGTAAATCAATTGTCGTAATATACAAAACAGAAACAGAGTAGAACTTTGCAAAGTATAAGCCAGTGAGCTTGATTTCTATTTCTGGCAAAATCCCTTGTTGGCAAGGGCCTTGAATCAGCTGAAAGAACTGGGAGTAGTTAGTCTAGAGAACACACAAGAAGAAGCTGAGAGAATCATTCATTTAAAGATGGAAAGCACCTTAAAGGTAACTGAGTCCAAATCCCTTGTTTTGCAAATGAGGAAGCTGAGGCCAATTACTTGTCCAGGATCTCACGGCTAGGAAGTACCTGAAATTAGATGTGAACTCAGGACTTCCTGACTCTAAACCTATTGTTCTATTCACTATACCTTACTGATCCTCAATATATGAAGCTGTCCTCAAGTATCTGAACAGCTGTCATGTAGAAAAGTGATTAGGCTTGTGTTTTCTAGCCCCAGAGGGAAGAAGTAGGAGCAAGATGCAGAAATGAGGGAAATTTAGGCTCAATGTCAAGGGAAAGTTCCTGATGATTGTTGTGGTAGTTCAGTCATTTCAGTTATGGTTGACTCTTTATGACCCCATTTGGGGTTTTCTTGGCAAAGATACTAGAGTGGTTTGCCATTTCCTTCTCCAGCTCATTTCACAGATGAGGAAACTGGGACAAAGAGGATTAAGGGACTTGCCCAGGGTCACACAACTAGTTTCTCAAGTTGGATTCAAATTCAGGTCTTTCTGACTCCAGGCCTGGTGCTCTATCCACTGTGCCACCTAGCTGCTCTAATGATTAGAGTGGTCTAAAAGTAGAATGGACTGCCTTAGAAAGTTAAAATGTAGAAGGGACTCCTTCAGGGCATGAGCTGGATTAGATGTTCAATGAAATCCATCCCAACTCTAAATTCTGTGATTCAGTGAAAATTCTAGAGCGTATTATTAAAAGGTTGGTTCGCAAATACATAGAAGGGAAAGCAGTGATGAATTACCAAAAGCCAGTATAGATTCATCAATAACAGGTCACCTCAAACTAACTCCCATATTTCCTGTAATAGACCAGAAAATTATACTCTAGCCATGTATACTGAGATTTCAACCAAACATTTAACAAAGTCGATCATGCTGTCCTTGTAGACAAGACCAAGACATGAGGGCTAGATGATAGTATAATTACATGGATCTGAAATTGTTTGAATACCTGAACCTGAAGAGGGAGGGAGGTATCTGAGGGATGGCTCCTGGAATCTGCCCTTGTCCTTATGTTGTTCAACATCTTTATCAGAGATTTGGATGAAGGCTTACGTGGCATACTTGTCAAGTCTTTAGATGACATGAAACTGAAAGAGAGAGCTTAAATGTTTAATGAAAGAGTTAGGATCCAAAAGACCTTGACAGGACAGAGTGATGAACTGATCCGAATAAGATAGAATATAAGAGGGCTAAATGTAAAGTTCTACACTTGAACTGAAGAAAAACAAACCTCACAAGTACACCACGGGGCAGATATGGCTAGGCAACCAGTATTGTGATAAAGATCTGAGGGTCTTAGAGAATGGGAAGCTCAGTACTGTGTGAATCTGCAGTGTGATATGGAAGCCAAAAATTACTAATGTTATCCAAGTCACATTAAGATTGTTGCGCAATCTGGTTAGCCAGAAGTCTTTCTCCCAGTGACAGGGACACATAGACGGAAATGGCTAGAATGACTGATGAGTCATTCGTGAGTCACTCCTAAGTATAGCTCCTGACATCCAATAATTCTTCCACCCCTGGTCTACTCATGATTAGTACATTCTAAAATGGCTTGAAATATCATGGTGTGGTAGAGTGTCAGACTTGGGGTCAGGAAGACCCAAGGTCAACTACTACCTCTGACATTTCCGTGTGACCATGGGCATGTCACTTAACCACTCAATGCTATAGACAATTCTCTAAGATTATAAATTGAAGAGAAGGTGCTGTATTACATTGCCTTACCAAGGGCCTCCCTGAATCAATGAAATCACAGGTCTAGTACCTATCTCCATCCTACCCACTTCACAGGGTTGTTGTGAGACCCAAATCAGATAATGTATATTAAGTGGTATAACAGCGTTAGCTAATATTATTACCCTTTATTGGTACATTTGTAAAGGGCTCCGATTTCCTTTGCCTAGCTCAGTATAAATCATCGCAGAGTCTAACCTACCCAGGCTAAACAGAACTCACCCATTGGATGGGGGCTGGTAGGGAAGCTAGATGTGAGCAGATGAAGGAAAATCTAAGTTCAAATCTGATCAAAGACCCTTACTAGTGAGAAAACCTAGGCAGTTCACTCTATATGACCTCTACATGCCTTAGTTTCCTCAATTATAAAATGGGGGTTATAACAGCACCACATCACAAAATTTCTGTGAAGACAACATATCATCATGTGTTCAATTGATTCAATTGTATATGACTCTTCGTGGCCCTAAATGGGGTCACAAAGAGCCAGACATGACTGAAATGATAACATATACCTCATATCAAATGAGATATTTGTAGAATGCTTAGCACAGTGCCTAGCACATAGTAGGTCCTATATAGATGCAAGTTATTGTTATTATTACTTCCTTCATCTCTCAGAACCCAAACCAATATTAAGACCTATAGCAGTATGTTTCACTCCGTATCTATAGCAGAGATTAAGTGAAACATACATCCTCAGCATCTTTTGTCCACTAAATAAATTTGTAGACTATCAAGGTGAAAATATACAGGCCTCTGTGCTTCAACATAAATGATCCCCACACCAGGAATGCTCTCCCTCTTCATCTCCCCTTTAGAGAACCCCTAGCCTCTTCCAAAGACTGGCTTAGGTGCTACCTCCTGCAGGAAACCTTACCTGACCCTTCCCTCTCTCCCCTAGTTATTAACATTTTCTTCCATTGTTAATTACTTTATATTATTGTGTAACTGTTTTTTGTATTTACTTGTGAGTCTCTTGTGAGCTCCTTAAGGGCAGTGACTTTTGGGGTTTTGTCTTTATGTTCCCAGGTTCTACTATAGTGACTTGTATACAGTAGATGCTTAAGAAAAGTTTGCAAAACTGAAGGGAATTAGAAATAGATTTGGAATTGAATTGAACTGAATTGGAATTAGGATGGAATGGAATAGAATTGAACTAAATTGAATCCAATTGAATCAATAAAATCCCATAATTAGATCAAAAAAGAATGAAGCTCTGACTCTGTATCTTAATATCCAGGACTGGACTAAGACAAAGAGGCACAGTATCTGGATCCAGAAACAGGGTTTTCCTACTATGTACTTTGTTCTGTTCAGACCACCTCTAGAGAGCTGGATTCCATTGTGAATATCATATTTTAACAGAGGAAGATGTGGAAGTCTTTGCACAGCACCAAAGCAGGAGGGATTTTCTTTCCACACAGATATTATTCATTGAGTCAATAAGCATTCATTAAACACTTAGCATGTTCCAGGCACTGTACCAAGCACTAGGGCCCTCAAGGAGGTCATGTTCTAATGTCAGAGATAACATACAAATAACTACATACACATAAAAGGGAAAGTAGTAGCAGTATGGGGGAGAGGAGGAGGACCAGGAAAGGCCTTGTGAAGAAGGTGGAATTTGAGCTGAGCCTTGAAGGAAGCTGGAGAAGGCAGGAAGTAAAGATGAGGAGGGAGAGAATTCAAGAAATGAGGGACAACCTGTATGAAGCACAAGGTAGAGAGGTACAGTGTCGTGTTAGAGTAGGTAGGCTAACAGGGTTTGATTTTAGAGTATGTAAAGGGTAGTGAAGTGTGAGAAGACTGAAAAGGTAGGAAGGGGACAGGTGCGAAGGGCCTTGAACAACAAACAAAGCATTTTATATTCAATCTAGAAGGTATGGGGAGCCACTGAGTAAACATTGATTGGGGATGACATGGTCAAACCTGCACTTTAGGAAAATCATTTTGGCAGCTGAATAGAGAATAGATTGGGGTGTGGAGATACTTGAGGCAGGGAGACCAAACTGAAAGCTATTGAAATAATCCAGGTATGAGGTGATGAGGGCCTGAACCAGTCAATTAATCAATTAACATTTATTAAGTGCCTGCTATGTGCCAGGCACTGTGTTAAGCAGCAAAGACATGAAAAAAGACAAAAGACAGTGCCTGACCTCAACGAGCTTACAATGGTGAAGACAACATAAATACAAACAGGCCTTACATGAGATAGCACCAGGATGGAAGATTGTGAAACAGAGAATGCTGGGATGGTAGAAACAATGATACCAGAACAGACTGAAAATGTAGAGTGAGTGAGAGTGAAGAGTTGAGGATGCACCAAAGATGTGAGTCTGGTTAACTAGGAAGATAGTGGTGTCCTCAACAGTAATAGAGAAACTAGAAAGAAGGGAGGATTTGGGAGTAAATACAATATAATGAGTTCTGTTTAGTGTGTGTTGAGTTCAAGATACCGATGAGGCATCCAATTGCAGATGTCTAAAACGTAGCTGGTAATGTGAGACTCAAGAGAGATACTAGGGCGGGATATGTAGAACAGAGGATCATCTGTGAAGAAATAGTCATTGAAGCCATAGGAGCTGATGAGGTCACCAATTGAGATATTACCAGTTGAAAGGAAGAAGAAAATGTAGGACAAAGTCTTAGAGAATATCTACTGTTAGGGGCTGTGACCTGGATGGAGATCAAGCAAAGGAGACCTAGGAGTACTCAGGTAGGAAGGAGGAGAACCAGGAGAGAGGAGTGCCATAAAAACCTAGAATGGAAAGAGCGTTCAGGAGTAAAGGGTGACCAATAACATCAGAGACTACTGAGACATCAAAAAGGATGAGGATTGAGAAGTCTATTGAGTTTGGCAATTAACACATTATTGATAACTTTGGAAAAGACTACTTCAGTTGACTATTGAGGTCAGAAGCCAGACTGCTGAGAGTTAAGATGAGAGTGAAAGGAAAAGGAGTATCATTATCTGGTGTAGACCTTTCTCCAAGTATCTAGTATAGACTTTCTCCAAGAGTTTGTCTGATAAGGGATGGAGAGGTCTTGAGTGATAGCTAGCAATGATGGTCAGTTCAAACGAGGGCTTTTTAAGGATGGCAGAGGCACAGGCATGTTCATTGGCAGCAGAGGAAATAGGGAAAAATTGAAAATTAGAGAGACAGAGAGACAGACAGAAGGAGCAATTTGCTGGAAAAAATGGGAGGGAATGATATCAAGGATAATATTAGGGTTTGCTTTGATAAGGAGAAAGGTCACCTCTTCATGCGAAACAGGGGTGAAGGAGGGAATAGTGGGAGATGTCTAAGTGGCCACAGATGAGGAAGAGAAGAAGGAGCTCTCCGTGAATGCATCAATTTTTCCAGTGAAGTATGAGGCAAGGTCCTCAGCTGAGAAAATAGGAGTGCTATAGAAGACTTAAGAAAGAATAAAGTCATTTTGCATAAGAACAAAAAAATGTTAAAACTTGTTTTAATATGTAATTGAGGGGGGAAATAATATATACATATATGTATTTATATATATTAAGAAAAGAATTGACAAAGGAAGGAATAAAGGGTAAGTGGATAGAGAAAAAAGGCCTTGACTGTTTATCTTTTGTTCTGGTTCAAATTTACTTGCATGCTAAAGCAAAGAGAAACTTGGGAATATCTAACCCTAGATTAAATCATTATCTGCAACAGAGGGCTATGATCTCCCAACCAAACCCAAGGCATAAGAAAGATTTAGGGATAGCTGAGGGTGAAGTGAATGTGACTAACAAGCTCTTATGAGGAAGATGTCCCTGAAGAGATGAGGACAGAAGTTGGCATCATGAAGCAAGTCTTAACAGAGACAACACAGTCGGCGCCTAGCAGCCACTGACCACCACAAGACAATCTCAGATCGTCAGTGCACTGCTCAGTTGTTCAGCAGCACAAAATGCCCAGAAAAAAAGGGGAGCAGATTCATCGAGAGCAGCAGAGTAATGTCATCAAAAGACACCAGCGGTACTATGGTGTTAACCGCGTGTGCCCCTCATGTATGATCCCTATACTACCCATTCTCCGTACTATTGGTTTATTTCTGGGAGAGCATATACCAGATGCATAAGGGAAATCTATTGTGACTCTTCTTACCGTGCCATTTTCCTTCAATGCCTTTGTTTTGCATTAATCGTGTCCTCTGATTGACTAGAGAAAAAGTAAACTCACCAGTAGAGGCTCATGAGCTATGGCTTTGAGTGGATGTAGAACCACAGATCACCTTAAATCTAGAGAAACTATTCAGGTTGGGGGGTAGGCACCACATGAGTGCTTCAAGCTCACAGCTATGTTGAGCCAGATCCATACAGCTCCCCCGCCAAATGTTAAATTTTCAGTGTGAGCATTTACACCTCAAAATCAGCTAAATTATAAATCAGGGCTTGATTTATTGTTTTGTTGACTGTCTAGACTTAAGAAAGTGATGGAGAAAAATGTTAATAATGCAAACTAAACAGCACGCATTTTTCTTTAATAGAGCCAGTCGTTGAACATTTACCAACACATCTCTGCCTAGGTGCTACAGTAAGAAATACAAAGACAAGTTGAAGTATGTCAAGGAGAGGATGATCTTCTGATGGGAAATATTAAAGATGGCCTCTTGCTGGGTATGACCTAGATGGGATTCTTGCTCAGGTACGGTTTGGACCAGAGACCCTCTGATATCCCTTCCAACTCTGTGATCCTGTGATCCTTCCCTTTTTTCCTCTCCTCCAAATGCTCCTTTCCCTCTGCTCCAACCCTCAACATGGGATAGATGCCTCCATTCTGTCATTCTCTGTCTCCCCCTCCCCACAAAAGTACAGGTCTTCCCTGTTCCTTCAGCCTTATCCCACCAACCAAAGAAAGGGCTGGCTTCGCCTTCTCTGTAAAAGGCAAAGGTTGGATCAGTTTATCTCTGAGATCCCTTCAAACCCTAAATCCTATGATAATATAAGCCTATGAAAAGCTTTACAAAAACTTAATGTATTATATAAATGTCATTTTGAAATTAACTTTAAAATTGGTATCATTATTTTGAGGTGTTGAGTGTTAAACCAAAGAGAGGTCTCTGAGGGAGTTCCACAGTGCTCCGTTCTGAACTCGTTCTTTTGCACAGCAATCACATCACTGACTTGGATAAAAGTGTAGAAAGCATGTTGATCAAATCTGAGGATGGCATAAAGCTTAGAGAGATAACTAATGCTTTGGGTGATAGAATACAAAGCCTAAAAAAAAAATTCTTTTGAGACAGCATGACACAGTAGGGGGAAGGGAGGAAACATGGGTTCAAAAATCAGAATACCCAGGTTTAAATGTAAACTGTAACACTTGTGACTGTGCAACTTTGAGCAGACCTCTTTTTGCCTCAGTTTCTCTATCTGTAATATGAGGAAATTAGACAAGATTGCCTCTAGATCTTTTTCCATTCTAAGTGTCTGTTCCTGTGATAGGCAGACACAGATCTGACTAAACAGAGATGCAAAGTCCTGCATTTAAGACCCCAAAATCAACCGAAAACATCTCACACGGTGATAACAGCCTCAGGAGGGCACAGCTAAAGACCATGTGGAGCTAGAAGACAGCAGCTATTGTCAATAACCCTGATGAGGGGACCAGCCTTTCTCCATTGCCAAGGCTATTCATTTTAGGTTTTTTGACCCAGACCTATGATTTTATGGTATAGAGAACTCCCAGGGTGAGAAGACACTTTCTATTAATGCAGATCAGCATCTGCCACGCAGCTCACTGTCTTTGGCCACCCATAGCCAGCCTAAAAGAGCAGAAGCAGCCCAGATCCCTGAAGCACTTTGACTGCCGAGCCGCTTGTCTAGTCAGGAGGAAAGAACAAGCAGGCCAGGTGAGGCTATTATCCGGCAGAGCAATGCAGCCCTTGTGAGGCTGCTTACCTGCGTGGCTTTCTGTGTGTCTACGTTTGTGTTCTCCTGTATTATGTTTCCCTAGGGAGTCTTGGGCCATGAATTGTACTGGAAACTGCTGGAGGTCTTAAGGCACAGCACACATCAAGAGGCCTGGGCAGAGACAAAGCACTTTCATAAGAGCAGCACCGGCTGCAACCTTAACAACAGCTTCCGAGGCTCCCGAGTGTGCCTACCTCCCAGGAAGGGGGATGCTGACAATCAGAGGCTACCGGATCATAACTCCGGGGCAAGCTGCAGCTCAGCAATGGTTTATGTGGAAAAGGCCATAGGGTTTCAGAGACTACCAGCTCCATCTGAGTTTGTGAAGGGACAGCCCAAAACGGTACTGCACCATAAGGTACAATACCAAAAGCATAAAGTCTAAAAGGAGGGAGGTAGTTGTGCTACGTATCATTCTCTGATCTGGTCAGACCACATCTGTTGTATGGTGTTCGGGTTCAGAGCTGCATTTGAGGAGGGACGTGGATGAGCTAGACTGTAGTCCGTTCTTACATGGGAAGGAAAGCAGGAAAAGTACAGAGCTCAGAAAGCATGGGTCTGTAGGAGATACCCCAGGAGAATCACATGAGGAAAAAATTCCCAAAGGTTAGCCCAATATCCCATGACAATTGTTTGCTAATAAGTGTTTGCCCTTACTAGCTGCATGACCCTGAGCAAGTCACTTAACCAGATATCTGGGCAGCTAAAGTGCCTGGCCTGGAGTCAGAAAGACTTATCACTCTGAGTTCAAATCTGGCCTCAGACACTTACTGACTGTGTGACCCAGGGCAAGTCACTTAACCCTGTTTGCCTCAGTTTCCTCATCTGGAGAAGGAAATGGCAAATCATTGCAATATGTCTGCCAAGAAAACCCCAAATTGAATCATGAAGAATCAGACGTGACTGAAATGAATGAATGACTCTGGAGATCAAGCAGGGACTGAGAGGTGCCTCAAGACCTTTGGCCCTGGGAAGCCTTTTCTCCCTTCATTCCATCTTCATAAAGTTCCCCATAGATGTAGCTCTCTGCTGGGCTCTGTAGATCAGTGTTTTTCGATAGTTTATAACTAGCACTTCTGTCACGAGTGGACAGAAGCCCTAGAAGATGGTGATTGGACAAGCCAAAATAGTTAATGCAAATTTGTAGCTCGGTAACAGAAATGTAAGGTCCAGATCAGGAGAAATGGGGTATTGGGTTCAGCTCGCAGCCCCATATTTGAAGAGGGTATCGTGGGTAGCTGTCTTTCCATATCCATCTGCAAGAGTTTACTCTGTGGTCAGCCACTAACGCTCTGGCAGGCATGCCTACCATCTGCAGTCACCAGGGGGACTTGTAAATGGGAGCTCAGACTTTTCAGAACTCTCATGGTCACCTGTGCACTCTCCTCCTGGAATAATAATTCACCCAAAATCAGGAAAAATTAATACAACAATAACAGAGGTGCTGTGAGTCCAGGGAAGCAAGGCAGCTGGGTGAGAGATACAGCAACATCCTTTCCCCAGACAGCAACTCCCCTCATTAGCCACCAGAAAAGAATAAGGACTCTAGCTAATCCCTTCTTATATAAACCCAAATCCTCTTCAGAATTTACCAATTCAACCTTTCTTGGTTCTTTCTGTTCTACAATCAACTTGAAATCTTTTCATCATCACACAGTAACAACCCCTTACCTACAGCCAGTGCCCCAAAGTTCCATGTGTTGGACTGGAATCAGTCAGGGAATTATCTGTGTATGTGCTGTATTACCCACCATGAAGGACAAATTGGAGCACGTTCTAAAGGCTTCATCTTCATTGGCCCATTCAAAAGGAACTAGCCCAATATCCCACAACAATTGTTTGCCCTTACTAGCTGTATAACCCTGAGCAAGTCACTTAACCCCTTTCTGGCTCAGTTTCCCAATCTGTAAAACAGGGATAATAACAGTACCCACCTCCCAGAGTTGTTGTGAAAATCAAATGAGATCATAATTGTAAAGCCCTTAGTACAATGCCTGGCATATAGCAAGTGCCATATAATGTTAGCTATCATCATCATCATCATCATGGCAGGATCTGAACCTACCCTGACCACTCCAGCTCAAAATAATCTCTCCATTCTCTCAGCTCCTCCAGGATTTAGTAAATGGATCCCTCCTTTTTCACCGAGCCTGTGGATGGGTCTTTGTCTCCCTAGTGCTGCCAAGCACCAGGGCTCCAAGAAGTTTTGGCCAGAATACCCAATCATTGTCTTTACCCACCACCCTCTAAGGTTCAAATAAGAAGCAGATATAGAGGACCCAGGTTCATGCCAGTCAATGACTGGCATGGTTACGCCTGTGTGACCTCAGACATACCTTCAATGTCTCTGAACTTCGGTTTCTTGGTCCATAGAAGGAAGGGGTTGGAGCAGGTGGTCTGTAGAGATCCCGTCCCTCTCTTAGCTGAATTTATGTGATTGACCAGCAACATAATCAGCCACGCCTGATGCCTTTCCTTTCCCCATCCAGGAAAGCTCCTGCCCCTTCTCTGTATGTACTGGGTGAAGAGGTACAAAGAAGTATCCTGACCTAAAAGCCAAGCCAGGAGTTCTAGTTACAGCTCTGCCCCTTATTAGTTGTATGATCTTGTGCAAGCCATCTATAAAAATTCCCTAAGCCTCAGTTTCCACATCTGTGAAAATAGGACTAATAAGAAGAAGCAGTACTGTGTAGCAGGAAAAAAAAAATTGTACTAGGAGTCAAGACCTGGTATCCAGTCCAAGGATGCAGCTTGCTACCAACCAGGAGAGGCTTGAAGCCTGGGAAGTTTTACATTTGCATAAGAAAGAGCAGCTGCCAGACTGCCAGAGCACCCTCTAGGCTAAACCTTCCACACCAATGAATGGCTTCTCCACGTACAGTCCTGCCTTTCACATGCAAAAGCCTCAGCAAACACACTTCTTGGGCTTGGAGCCTGTGTGACCTTGGGCAAGTCACATGCTCCCTCTTTTCCCATAGATAAGATGAAGGTTCAGAAAAGACAATGGATCTCTTAAGGATCCTTTGACATGTAACTTTCCATGATTCTGCTTAGGTGTCCCCAACCCCCTAGCCAAGAGAAAAGAGTCGGCCACCTTTTCCACTCCAAGGCAGCGCTGCCCATCAAGCTTCCAGCTTCCAGAAGCCTCCCTCCATCTCTAAGAACCTGTCAGCCCATGTTTGCAGCTCCTTTCAATTTAATACATTTTAATCAGAAAATTAATCAGGAAACACCAGTTCAGCAAGATAATTGAACAATGAAGAGACACGATAATGACTGTTTGGTCTAATTAACTTTGTTAAGTCTTTATTGGGAACAGAAACTTCCTGAGTGAAACTTATTAAATGTGTCTCTCAGAAAAAAAAAAAAGACAGAGGTCCTGGTCCCCCAAAAGGGATTTTTCTTATTAGTGCTTTGACTCCAGAGGAGGAGTCAAAGCATGATGGACAGGTTAGGAGACAAAGAGGGGAAAGGCTGTGCATGACTTGTTTCTGATCAGAAGAATTAGAAGGGACAGTGGAGATTATCAATGAGGAGGCCAACTGCCTCATTTTACATATAAAGAAACTGAGTCTCTGACAGAAGAGACCTGGCCCAGGTCATCCAGAGAGTAAGTAATGAAGCCCAGAGACTCTACCTTTTTTTCCCCACTGTACTATGCTATATCTCTTTCTACTGTCGGCGCTGTACTTTGTCTCTCTCCTGGCTCAGTGAAGACTATTCTCTCTGGAGCCAAAGCCTTCCCTGGCTCAGAAGGCTTGCCATAAGTCATCTAGGCCATCCCCCTGCCTCCAGGTAGATTCCATCCAAACCACCCCACATGCAGGGCCCTAATTAGTTTATTTTCCCCTCCTGTTGCTTTCTGGGTCTTCAGGAGAGAAGATGTGGGTAAATCTTTTGCTTCCAGCCAATGAAGAAACCACTCATCCCTGATCCTATGCAAATTGTATGAATATATTTGCATATGTTACACAGCAGCAGGTTTCTTCTCATGTGTTGCCCAAAAGTGGGCTGCTGGCCTAAATTATGTACATGCCGCAAAGCCTTCATCCAACATTGTCAGAGAATGAGCTGTTCCATCCAGATGAATTTTCCAGATACTTGAAACTCACTACTTTAAGGGCCAAAAATACTCTTATTTTCAGCATTTTGATGAAAATCTTTCTAAGATGTATCCTACACTTTGTTGATTTTTTCAGCAAGGTACGCGGAACAGCCTGGAGTAATAGAAAGAATATAGGATTTCTAGTCATTGCACCGGGATCCAAATCCTGTCTCTGCCACTTATTCCCTGTGGACAAATCACTCAACCTGCCCTCAGTTTCCTGCCCTCAGTTTCCTCACCAATAAAACGAGGGGATTAAACAAGATGGTACCCTAGGTTCCTTCTGGCTCTAGGTCCTATGAAAAAAATTTAACCTATTTTTCCTGACTCAGGGTCGATATTATGAACATTAATAATTGCTTTGGGCCATAATAAAAGGGTCCATGCCCCCAAGGCTATTGAGATATAAAGGACTCTTCACCTGATACAGCAGTCCTTTTACTTGCCCTATTCTCCTCCCTAATAAGTGTGCAATTACTCTTCATTATCCAGCCTAAAGAAAGATTCTGCCTTACCTGTAAAGAAAGGTGCCTGTGCTTTGTGACTGCCATTTGACACTCAGGACTCTGCATTGTTCTTCCTGGTTTTCAGCTCCATACCAGAAGGATGAGGTTACTAATGCTCTTACCACTTAGAAGAAATCAGCTGCCTCTGTGAGGGTTGAGGTACGTACCATAAAGTTAGAAAGGCAGTACCCAAAGGTTCAGAGGTCAGAGAAAAATTAATGGCCTTCACGAATAAACGGGTCCTGATCCCAGGGCAGACACTATTTTCCCTGTAACACTTTGATTTCTGCCTCCCCCTCTTTGTCTGTGAATAGAGCAAGACCCATATATCTTCTTATTGGCTTAAAGGGAATCAAAGAAGAACCTTGTCCTTACTGAAAGCTGAGATTCCATCCCACGGTCATATCTATCCATTAACTAACTGATCTGAGACAATAATAGATATACTAGCTAGCATTTATATAGTGCAAAGAGATTTACATGTCATCTTTATCCCCCTAACAACCTGATGACATAGGAGCTATTATTATCCCCACTTTACAGATGAAGAAACTAAGACTGAGAGTGGTTAAGTGACTTACTCAGGGTCACCCAGCTAGTAATAGTCTGAGGCTGGATTTGAACTTGGGTCTTTCTGAGCATTCTATCCACTGTGTCACCTAGCTCCTTCCAGGGGAATGGGCACTGGTTCTGGAGTCAGAGGCCCTGGGCTCGAATCCCTCTCCTTGATGATTATTCCCTCTATATGGGTAACCCCCGTATGTTTCAGATTCTTCCCCAAAGTTGAGCTAGGTGGCCTCTGAGGCTGTCTTTCAGCTCTAGATCTGGGATCCCTGGGGATGGGAGATCAGCAGGACGTGAAGGCAGTCTCATTCAGAGAGGCAGCGCCAGACTGGATGAAATACAGTATCATCTTCAGTGACTTTCCTAACTGCAATGCAGGAGAGGAGGTGTGAGCTTAGGGAGATAAGAGTCAGAAGCCAAGACTGAGACAGACCCCTGTGAATACTGCCCTGTAGCAAAACGAATCAGAAGGGAAGGTGACTCTGGACCAGACATCATGGGCATCACAGCCCCTCCCCTGCATCCATTCCATCCACCCATTCTTGCCACCGCACATAGGCAGACCCATTGGATCCAAGATACACAGGTTGCCTTCCCATCACCTGGATTTCTTTAAAACCCCAGCTGAAATAGGGCATGATCAACTGCCATTTGTTACAGCTAATTCCTTTAGCCCTGGCTCTATATGGGGGGGCTTCTCCTTAGAATCTTCTGCTTAGTATAAGACATTTTCTGTGTCCTCTCCCATCCCCACCCTGGGGCACCCTCTTCTCCCTATTACATTGACACACATGACCTTCCTTCCTTGGACAGCAGGAATCTAGTCTCAGACCAGCAGCAGGGAGTGGGGCCAGGCCCTATTAGCCTGATGGAGTATGGCAGCAGCATTCTGCAGTAACATCTAGCAGGCTGGATTCATTTATCTCAGGGAGAAAAGGGATGAAATATTCATGGGCTTGAGGAGGGAGATAAGCAGGGAGACTGAGGTGAGGTGAACTTTCTTCACCAACCACTTCTCCCACCAACCCAAGCAGGATCCTGGGAGAAAACCTGTCCAAGGTCTCACACGTAGTAAATAATGGACCCAGAAATTAAATCCAGTCCTCCTGATGCCAGATTTACTTTGCCTCCTATCTCCCCTGGCTTCCTTTAACACTCAGCTCATGTCCCATCTTCCTCAGGATGCCTTTATGGCTCTACTTCATCCCTGCTACTGCCCTCCCTCTAAGATTATTTTCCATCAATGCTGTATATATCTTATGTGTATGCAATGATTTGCATGTTATCTCTCCCATTAGAACGTGAGCTCCATAAAGGCTTTGTTTTTGCTTTTGTGCCCTTAACACTTACTGTACTGCCTGGCACATAGTAGGTACTTAATAAATGCATGTACAACTTGAACCCATCTCCTCAGACTCCAGATCCAGCCCTCTTTGGAGCACACCATGAAGATTCTTTTTACTTTCAATTTTTTTATCTCAAGGTGGCTCAGCCAGTTCCAATTGGATGACCAGGACATTCAGGATTGATTAATTCATCTTAGGGTCTGCTGTAGCCAGAGGGGAAGCAACATTCTCTGGTGCATGAGAACTAAACTTTGCTTAGTCCCAGGAATCTTCCCCAGGAGTTGAAAATGGATCTGCCACCTCTTCTAGGAGGCAATTAAAGAAGACACCTCCCCCTACTCCTTTGGAGAGATGGGAGAGGGAAAGGTCCATGGGTGTGGAACGTCACATATAATGTCACTTTTTTTTTAGTATAATGATCAGTTTTACTGATTTTTTTCTTTTATTTCTTTTTTTTAATTCGTTGTTATAAGGGATGGTTCTTTAGGAGCGGAGAAAGGAACCTTGTAAGAACCAACTATAAAGAAAACTTTGACTTTTTTTTTCTTAAAGGAAATCTTTCCAGTTTTGTCTCAAGTGAGCTGATGGCTTCTCCAAGTACCACTTTGTCTATATGTGTAAACTCTGTCTCCTACTCTCCATTCCCAAAAAGTATTGGCCCTTGCTTCACAAATGCTTGCAACTGCTCTGTCTGTGCTGGCCCTGGTTCTATTTGGCTCCCTGTGTGTCAATTTCCTGACTCTATTTCTCAGGCTGTGGGTCCCTGGAGTGCACCTACCCAGCCCCACGCACAATATACATGGTGACAAGGAAGAGAAATGAAAAGATGAGATTTGAGGTGGGGCATGGGGGTGGGGCCAAAGCTGCTAGAGTCTGCAAAAATAAAGGGGCATTTGGGGGAGAAATATTTGTCTCTTCAAGAGACTCTTTGCCCTTAAGGGCTGGGCAGAGGCATGCGAGCTGATGGGGGCAGTGGAGTAGCCTCCTTCCGCTCAGGAGTCCAGAGGACTGGCTGGGCACCGTCCAGGACTTCTGTGCAGCCCTAGGACCTTCGACCTCTGCTGGCCTTTACCTTGGCCTCTCCTTCCAGTTCCCTCATCCTCAGCCACCCTGCCTATGAGTCTGTTCATTGATGCTGCCGGCTTTCTCCTTACACAAGGGCATTGGGTGCAGTACCACCCTCTTTCCCCCCCCCCTCCCTTTTCCCAAAGCTGTTTTCTTTGGGAGATAATTTGTGCAACTAATCGCCCAAACATTGTGAACGCTGCCCTGGCACACAAGGCTGTAATTGAATTTATAATTTATTCTGTCCATAGAGAATTAAAGCCAGCCCCATCCTGAGCATTTTCTAAAAGCGAGGGTTTTATATCTCCTATGCCAAAACAGGAGGAGTCAGGTGGCCAGCCCACCCCATCCTTGCCCCATGGGGCTCATCATGATCCTAGCTTGTGCTTCTATCTACAATGTGTTACAATGACAATGTCCTTTCACAAACATTGCCTCTTTTCATCCTCACCAGGTCCTTATAGGAAATGAGGAAAGAATCAGGACAGTGGTTAGTATCCCCATTTTACAGGTAAGGCAATTGAGGCTCAGAGAGTTCCACTGGCTTTCACGAGGTCTCATAGTTAATTGCAGCTATGGATGGAACCCACATCTTCTTCCTCCAAGTACTGCCCTCTTTTTTCCTATCAGCTTCATACGATACTGGAGCGCTTCATCATATGGACAAGGAAACTGAGAAACAAAGCAGGAGAGGGACTTACCCAAGGTCTCACAGCTAATATCAGAATGTCAGAGTTGAGATCAGAGCCTGGGTCTTTGGTCTGCAGGCCAAAGCTTCTGGCTTCCCAGGGAACAGAGGAAAGACTTTGGAGGGTGGGGGACAGCAGGAAAGCCACACTTCCCCACCCCAGAGAGGTCAGACCCACCAGACCAGCCAAGTGAGGGAGATTTTTTTTCTCCCCATTTATTTGAGATTTGACTTCCCCAGCCTTTCAGCGACCCAACCAATTAGTCAGTCAATAAGTATTTATTAAGCACCTACTACGTGTCAGACACTGTGCTAAGAGCTGACAAGGCTCAGAGTCTAGCCACCTGCCCATTCCAGAGTTTTCTTATGTCCTGGTCTAATTACCCCGCCCAAACCCAGTCATCATGAGTAGGACCTGTCTCAGAGAAAGAATGTGGCTCTGCGTGATTCCCATTTAGCATTGGGGGAAGGGGAGAGCAGGAATAATTCTGAGCATCGAGGAGCACATTCTAAGAAGGCAAAATTGTCAGAGTTTTAAAACCCGTTGACGTCGCTGCCACCACCAGAGCTGGAGAAGTAATTAGTATTTCAGAAGTACAATTTGGCAGGGTTAAAAGCTGTGAAATAAACACACAGCTCCCAGCACCAGAGCAATTTCAAACAACTTTAAAGGGCTGCAGAGAAGGGGTTCTCAGTTCTCCTACCCTAGGCAGGATACCCTAGAGTGAGGTCCCTGACTTTAACAGGAATATGCAAAGTTAGGACTTCTGCGCCAACCACCTGCAGTGACAGGAGAGGCTTTGCCTGTGTCTGGACACACCCCAAGGTGACCTGTACTTGGAGGGACACAGCAGCTGTCTTCATTTATTCAAAGGGCTTTCTTGCAAGGGGAAAAAATAGATTTGTACTGCTTTGCTTGACCCCAGAAGGCAATGGGAGAAAGTTACAGTGAGGTTGAGTTCAATTCAATGTAAGAAAAAACTTCCTAATAATTTTTATTGTTGCTGTTCAGTCTTTTTTAAAGGTGTCCAACCCTTCATGACCCCATTTGGAGTTTTCTTGGCAAAGATACTGGAATGGTTTGCTATTTCCCTCTCCGGTTAATCTTACAGAAGAGAAAACTGAAGCAAGCAGGGTTAAGTGACTTGCCCAAAGTCATACAACTATCTGTTAGCCAGATTTAAACTCAGGTCTTCCTGACTACAGGCCTGATGCTCTAACCACTGTGCTACCTTCCTACAATTGGAACCATCCAAAACTGTAATGGGCTGCCTCTTAAGGTAGTGAGCTCCCCATAATTGGAAGTATTCAAGAGGAAGCTAGAGTACAACACTTATCAGGGGTGTTGTAGAGGGAATTCTTATTCAGACAGGGGTTAGTTGAGATGAACTAGGAGCTTTCTCCCAACTCTGAGATTTCCTCAATAATCTAGTCCCTAAAGTGCCAATCTCTTAACTAACAACACCTTGACCTCTCTACTCCTCAACATGTCACCTGAGTAATCTACCTAATGCTGTGCTTTTGGCCATAACACTCTCCTACACAAACCCCCCAGGGCTCCCTGTTGCCTATTGGATAAAGTCCTCACTCAACCTAATATTCAGACCTCCCATCATCCAGCCCCAGCCTACCTTTCCAGACTTTCTTCTATTGGCCCTTTCCTTCATTCATCCTAGTCTCCTTCGGGTCCCCCAAGCACGTGAAGTAGAATCTTCCCTCCACAATTTGGCTGTCTTCCCTTTACCCAGAATGCCCTCCTCTTATGGTCTAAATTATTCCTTCCCTTTAAAGCTCGTGTTCTTAAACTCCTACTTCGATTCCAGACCATATTTCATCTCTTCAGCCATGCACCTGGAAATTCAGGACTCTACAACATAGTGTCTCAGCATCAGCACTACTGCGGCTCACAGAACCCTTTTTCCCTTGCTCTGGGAACAATCATCGTGTCAATGCAAACCACTGCTACAGTCAAGAATGTGGCAGGCAAATCAACTGTCCTTTGGCTCCACTCACTGATCCAAGGACTCTCCAGACAAATATTCTCTTTCCTGATTCCATTCCCCACTATATGTCTTATTCCCCTATTTGAATGTAAGCCCCCCACTCTCATATTTATATCCCTATTTTGGGCTCTTCTGGCTCAGAGTGAATGTCAAAGTCACTGTTTCTCTTTGGAACAGCAACCCTGAGGATCTTCCCCTCCCAGTTTGATTTTTTTTTCTAATTAAAAGGGCCATCCCTTGACTCACTTCTTAAAAAGGCCTATTCCCTAAATGGGCCTTACCTCACTCAAAATGAGAACCTGAAAAGACCTTAGCCTAAAGGGCCAGGGTCTCCCAATGCATCCTGGGCCATCTCTAGTCATACTGATGAATACCAGGCCACTGGAACCAAATGGCTCTGGAGGAGAAAGTGAGGCTGGTGACCTCGCACAGCCCTCCCTCACTCAAATCAAAGTCAACTGCAAGTCATGTCATCATTTCCCCGATGTCATGGTCCTCTTCAAAAATGAAGGACAAACACAAGGCTAGCACAAAATAGGTGCTTAATAAATTCTTGTCCATTCATTCATTCAAATCAACAAATGTGGATATTATATGCAAGAGAGCGAGGTGGCTCAGTGCCTAGAGTGCTCTATCTGGAGCCAGGAGGACCTGAGTTCAAATATAGCTGTGTGACCTTTGGCAAGTTGCTTATCCTTTGTCTACCAGTTTTCTCATCTGCATAATGGGTATGATAATAGCATCTACCTCCAAGGTTGTCTTGAGGATAAAATGACATCTTACTTATAATGGACTTCTGCAAAACTTAAAGTACTATACAAATGTTAGCTATTATCTTTATTGAAGCATTGTGTTGGGTGCCAGAATACAAAGACAAAAAAAGAAAAGCTATAGAACTGGGGTGGAGAACCTGCAGCCTCAAGGCCACATGTGGTCCTCTAGGTCCTCAAGGATGGCCCTTTGACTGAATCCAAACTTCACAGAGCAAATCCCCTTAATAAAAGGATTTGTTCTGTAAAACTTGGACTCAGTCAAAAGGTGTACTTAAGGACCTAGAAAGTCACATGTGGCCTCAGAGCTACAGGTTTCCTACTCCTGCTATAGACCCTGCCCTCAGAAGGAATCAAGGGGTCCCCCTTACACTCTGCTGGGGACATCCAATATGGATATGAAAACATAAAGTGAGAAGACCACCTATCAAATGTGTCAAAGAAAAATTCTTGCGTGGGGTGAAAGGCTTGACTAGGTAGCTTCTAAGACTTATACAGACTAACTCTAAAGCTTATATACATATATGCAGCCTTTGAGTTCAGTCAAAGGAGCAAGCAAAGGACAATGAGATGAGTCAGAGACAAGGACATGGCTGGTACTGCAGGAAGTCAGGGTGGGGGAAGGGGGAGAGGCAGAGAATCAAGAAATGAGAAGAAACTAAAAGGAACGTTGAAAATAGCTGCAAAAGCAACCCTGTCTTATTATAAACCTATTAAAAATTGCCTTTCTTGGCACTGAGAAGTGTCTCCACCAAACTGTCCTCTCCCTGCCAATAGGTGGGGGATAAGAATCTCTTATAGGCTCAGCTTAACCCCTCACTAGAAAAGTACCTGGAGGAGAGGCCTAGACACGTGAATGTCCAGGCCCCATGGGAGATGGGTGATTAAGTCTTTGGAGGAGAAATTAAGAAATGATAAAACAAAAGCTTGAGAAAGGCTAGGATAAAGGCATTCTATTGGGAATTGGGATTTAGGCTGCTCTTGGAAGAGAATTCCAATGGAATTAGAGGACAAAAGATCCAGCTTAGGGTCTCAGTGAAGGCAATAGAAAATAACAAGAAAGCTCACGTTTATGTAATACTATACAGTTTGCCAATATGCTTTCCTCATTACAGAGATCCACAGTGAGGTCCATAGTAGAAATGGCAATATACCCATTTTACAGGTGAGTAAACCAAAGCTTAGTATGCCGAGAGACTTTTCCAGACACAAGGCTAATAAGTAATAGATCAAGGTCTTGAACCCAAATTTTCTGATGCATATCATTACTTCTTTGGTTCTGCTTGGCTGAGAATATTAAGACCTATACCAGGTAGCATTGTCCTGGGAGAACAGTCAGAAAGGAGTCTTTTACTGACCTTGCCTGGGCTCCTTCAGAAGGAGTCAAGGAGTCCCCAAAGCAAACGTTGCACCCAGCTCCTCTCTGCCTTTCCTTGAGCACAGAAAAGCCATTTGGTCTTCCCCAAAAAACAAGCCCTGATAGAATCAAAGGAACATTTCCCATGGCCTAAGGTCAGACTCATAGGAAACATGAAATGAACAAAATTAATACAATTAAATAAAATAAACAAATACAACAAAGCCAGATGTTAAGAGCTGGCAACTTTCCAGGTCATGTCCCCTTTTGTCTTTTCCAAATGTCCTACTTTCGCTTTTTTCCTCCTTTTCAGCCAGGGGATTCCCAGAACTGCTCATTTCCCTCAAATCTCCAGCCATGAGACTGACAGCATCAGACAGTAGGCATTGACCTCCCCACTTCACCCTCCCACCACCCAGGTCAAGAGGGCAATATAAACAAATCATTAATATCCGGGCACTATCAATGAAGTCTTTGAAAGCCATTTTTTCTAAGCTCTGTTCAACGAGATCTATGACTAAGCTGTCTACCTATATATAATTTGGGCTCAACATTCCTTACATGAGAGTTAAGTAGATTTGGCCATTTCAATGGCTACCCGAATTTGTTATAATCCCTAGACTCTTAGACTTGGAAGGAAGGCCTCCTTGTCCAATTTTAGACCTAACATAGGATCCCTTCTTCAATATCCTTAATAAGAGCTCATTTAATCTCTGCCACCAAAGACAAAAACTCACTGCCTTGCAAGGAAGCCCATACTGCTTTTGAACAGCTCTAATTCATGGTCTGAATGTCAGAGCTGAGAAGAGCCTTAAAGGTTTTCTAGTTTGTCCTCTTCATTTTACAGATCAGGAAACCAAGGCTGTGTCATTGGCCTAAGGAGACCCAATTAGTAAGTAGGAGCGTCAAAATGCAAACCCAGATCTTCAATTCCAAATTTCCACTGAAATCATGTACCATCATCAACAGGAAGTCCTTCAACTGATGTTACTCCATCTCTTGACTCCAGACATTTTCTTTAGCATTCCCCCAAACCTGGAATGCTCTCTCTCCTCAACTGTGCCTACTGGCTTCCTTTAAGTCCCAGCTAGAATCCCATCTTCTAACTCCAAAAGGCTCATGATGGAAAATGCCATCCACATCCAGAGAAAAAATTACAGTCTGAATGCAGATCAAAGGATACTATTTGCTCTCTCTTTTTTGTTTTGTTTTGTTTCTTCTTTCTCGTCGTTCATTCCATTGGTCATAATTCTTCTTTGCAACATGACTAATGTGAAAATATGTTTAATGGGAATGTTTATGTAGATCTTATATCAGATTGCATGCCCTCTTGGGGCGGGGAGGGGAGAGAGGGGAAAAAAATTTGGAACTCAAAAGCTTGTGGAACTGAATGTTGTAAACTAAAAATAAAGAAATATTTTTAAAATCCCATCTTCCACAAGAAGCCTTTCCCAATCCAACCTAATTCTAATGCCTTTCCTCTGTTAATTATTTCCCATTTATACTGTATATAGCTTATTTGTATTTTTGTTGTTGTTGTTGTTGTTGTCTCCCCCATTAGATTGTGAGCTCTTTGAGGGCAAAGCCTGTCTTTTGCCTCTTTTTGTATCCCCAGAGGCCAACACTGGCCCTAGCACATAGGCACTGAATAATAAATGTGTATTAATTGATTGAACCTAAATCAGCTTTTATGGAATCTGCATCCATTTCTACTAATTCTCCCTCAGAGAACAAGCATAAAACTAATCACTCTTCAAATGAGATAGCCCTTTATTTAATTAGAGATAGGAATCATGCCTCCTGACAAGTCTTTTTTTTCCTTCTGACAATCTTATCTTGTATTGACTCCTCTCCTCTCCTCTCTTCCCTTCTGTCATTCTTCTCCCTTCCTTCTTCCTTATTCCCTTTTCCCTCTTCCCTTCCCTTTTCTTTTCTTCCCTTCATTTCCCTTCTCTTCTTTTCTCTCCTCTTCTCTTCCGTTCTCTTTTCCTTTCTCTTCCATTCCTTTTCTTCCTTTCTCTTCCCTTTCTTCCTCCCTTCCCTTTCCTTCCTTTCCCTTCCCTTTCTTCCTTTCCCTTCCCTTCCTTTTCTTCCTTTACCTTTCCTTCCCTTTCTTCCTTTCCCTTCCCTTTCCCTCCTTTCCCTTCCTTTCCCTTTCTTCTTTTCCCTTCCCTTTTCTCTTTCTTCCTTTCCCTTCCCTTCTCTTTCTTTCCCTTCCCTTCTCTTTCTTCCTTTCCCTTCCCTTCCTTTCTCTTCTCTCCCCTTCTCCAGTTCCTTCAACTGACCTTCATCCCATCTCCACATGCCTGTTGCCCTGTATGTGCACCACTTTGTCACTATCCCTCTGAAAATCTGTTGTCTAGATATTGATAAAACACACCTCCCTGCCCTCTGTAGACAATGCCATGTACACTGTAAAATTCAATTGCTCTGTTGGTCAGTTTTGCTTCATTATTTTTCTTTGTTACAAAGGAGGGTTGAAGTGAATATATTGGGAAATGACTGTGCTATAAAAAAGAAAAATTATTAGTAAAACTTTTTTGATTTAATGTTCAGAAATAGACACAATACATCAGCAGCGAAAAGTCCACAGCATGTAAGAGGAGGGACTGTCTTATTTATTTCTGCATATCAATCAAATGGTCAAACAAGATGATATTTATAAAGCACTTAGCACAATGCCTGGCACATAGTAGGCATTTGAGAAATTCTTATTCCCTTCTCTCCCGCCCCCATATTTCAGTGCCTTGCACAGGATTCTGCACACATTAGGTACTTAATAATGTTTCTTGAATTGCTGTTGTAGTTGAATTATTCTAAATACTGTAGTTTCATTCAACACAACCTAAGACTTAGTTGTGTTGAGTTTTTTTAAACATCCAAGTAACAGAGGAATAAATGTTTGGATTTTTTTATTTATGGAATAAAACAAGCATTTCCATAACATAGTATGATAAAAAAAAAAAGATTGCATATAAAACTGCAAATCTGCTATACTCAACTTGCTATTCCTTTCAAATGCACAACAAAATTATCATGTAAATTTCTTTTTTTAACCTCCCTCCTCCCCCTCTCCACCCTAGAGATGGCTACCATTAGGCACAAATAGGTGTGTGTGTGTGTGTGTGTGTGTATATATATATATATATGTGTGTGTGTGTGTGTGTGTGTGTGTGTGTGTGTATACGTGTATATATATATACGTATATATACGTATATACATAAATATAATTTACATATGTATATGTAAAATTATTCTATACATGCTTCTATTTATCAGTTCTTTCTCTAGATGCAGATAGTGTCTTTCTTCATATGTCCTTTATAGTTAATTTGAGTATTTATAGTAGTCAAAATAACTTATTCACTCAAAGTTGTTCTTAAAATAATATTGCTGTTACTGTATAAAATGTTCACCTGGTTCTACTCATTTCAGTCTTCATGATTTCATGTAAGACTTTCCATGTTTTTCTAAAAATCATTGAATTCATCATTTCTTGTAACACTGTAATCTTTCATCACAATTATAAACCACAACTTGCTCAGCTGTTCCCCAATTGATAGACATCCCTGCAGTTTCCAGTTCTTTGCCACCACAAAGAAAACTGCTATAAACATTTTAGAATATACAGATTCTTTTCCTTTTTCTCTAGTTGTCCTAGAAAATCAAACAAGTAGTGGTAGTAATAAATATTTGTTAAATTGAACTATTGGTTTATATTAACCCCTAGGTCTCTTACAGTAAAATTGATGTTTTTCCTTTAACTTGTGCCCATATAGTTGATTTTTTGAACCTACATATAAGACTTTGCATTTATCCCTACGTGTTGATCTTCTTAGAGACAGCCCAAGATCCCATCCTCTCTAGAATCCCATTCAATTCGACAAGCCACCTACATGATCTTGGACAAGGTACATACTTAACTTTTCTAGGCCTCAGCTTCTACATCTGTACAATGAGTGGGTTGGACTAGATGACCTCTAAAGTCTCTTCTAATTCTAAATTGATGATTCAATGAGACTATGTACCAAGAATTTTGCTATGAGGATTCATAAACAGAAACAAACACGTATACATGTATAAATAATAGAAAGAAAATGTAAATGCAAAGGAATTTGGGGCAGACACTAACACTTGGGAGGATTTAGAAAGGCTTCTTTCTTGAGGTCCTTGAATTAAACCTTGAAGGGATCTGGGGATTGCAAGAGCTAGGATCTGTTTAGAACTTTCTGAATCCCAGTTCTGATCTCCAGAGTTTTAGCCAATTCCCCACCCCATACCACCTTCAGCTTCTGATCTTTCCACATGAAAACCATGGACTTTATCTATATCTACATCTCAGTCCTGTCTGGAGCATAGAAAATAATATTGTCAACAAGCAATTATTAAGTACTTATATTCCAGGCACTGTGCTAAGGACCAGGGACACAAAAATAGGCAAAACCATGATATCCGTTCTTAAGAAGCTCACATTCTAATGAGGGAGACAACATGCAAAGAATTATGTACATCCAAGTTCTATATAGGAGGTAAATGGCAGGTAGTCTCAGGCACTAGCAGTAGAGAATCAGAGGGAAGTGGGTGCATTGGGAAAGCCCTCTTTCACAAAGTGTGAAAACATTTGTTATGTTTAAGACCTGTCTAAAAAGGGGGGACCTTTCAGGTTCTTGGGCAGTAACATTAGGACTTCCCAGAAGTAAACCCTGTTGAAGGGCCAAAAAGGGGGGGGGGCGCCAAAGGGTCCTGAAATGTCACACCCAACCTCCAAACTCTTTTACTATAATGCCAGCCAAGATTAGTCTAGTCCTTGGGATGAGCTCTTGAATTAATTATAGGAAATAACATCTTATATAATGTATGTATGTGCAGAGCCCAAATCCAAATTTCTAATAGTGTTTAAAAGCTCTCTATTTTAAGAGATGAGCAATTGTCATTGTCTATTGCCTCTAAAACCAGTCTTTTAAGAATAAGAATAGCATATGCAATGACATGTTAATGTCTGAGGCCCTGACCCCCCAAAAAGAAGGAGGGAGCCCAGGACACAGCCCAGCTAAGGCTCACTCCTCTCTCCTGGAGCAGAAGCTTCCCAGCTACTGGGAGCCCCAAAACAGCGCCAGGATAATGCTGCATGTAAAGGGAGACCTGCTTAAACTCCCCACTTCCCATTGTCTCCTCCACTTCTGCCATACCCAATCTCAAAGACCCTGGTCTCCATGAAAGCATCCTACTACCCACCCTGGTCTCTTGTATCCCATCCATCACAGGCTGGCAGCTCTCAAGCCTTCTTGAGGCCAACAAAGTCCCTTTGCTCCAAGTATGAGCATCAAGCATAGGCTCTATCCTAGGAAGAAATTAAAGAGGCAGAAAGGAGATGTTGAATCCAGTTGTGTTGGCTTGAGAGATTACTCTTACCTAAAGAGAACTTGGTTCCTTGACCAGCCACCTGAGACCATCCAGGCCTCTTCCTAGCACCTCAAGAATTTCCCACCCAGTGAAGGGATCCTCTCTATAGCACCTCTGATAGAAGATTCATTGACCTTCTGCTTCAAGACCTCCTCAGCCACATGAAGACACCTGTTCCAAAGTTGTGTTTTTCATTGTCATAAAGTTCTTCCCCATGTTGAGTTAATACCTGACCCTCTATAACCTCCAGACATTGCTCCCAGGCTTCTTTTTTGCAGCCACTTAGACTACCTCTGCTATACAATAATCCTTCAAACCTTTGAAGACAGATACTGTTCTGTCTTCCACCCATCTTCTCTTACTCCAAAGTTCCTTTAATCCTTCCAAATTATGATTTCATTGTCAAAATTTGCTTCTTAGCCATGATAGGGTGGGAAGAGCATTGCATTTGGGATCTGAAGACCTGAGATCAAATCCTGCCACTTCTACTTACTAGTTAAAAGACCTCACTATGAGATCGCTATCTGAGGTCCTCTGTTTCATCATAAAAAGGGACAATAATATCTGTATTATCTATGTACCATCCAGGTCTGCACACACACGTAAACTTCCCCAGTGCCACTCCACGTTCTGGGCACATTATGAGCGTGGCTTAATGTCCACTCAAAATTGTACTTTTGAGCCTCCATTGGACGGTATTTCTTTACCAGCCAACTAGAGGAAACATTCATTCACAGCAAAATATATTTAATTAGATAGTATAGCCCATACAAGCTCTGAGGAGCCTCCTCCTAACTCCTACTTTCACAAATGCGTTTCTGGTGCTAAAGTAAGGCTACCTCCTCTCCCCTCCCCTCCAGATTCTCTAATGCCATTGCCTCAAGCCCTCAGCTGTGTGTTTGCCCCCAAGATGAAAATTATCTTAGTCAACTTTAAATATTCAGTCATTTTTCAGTCACGTCTGACTCTGTGACCCCATTTGGAGTTTTCTTGGCAAAGATTTTTGAGTGGTTTGCCATTTCTTTCTCCAACTTTAAATAGCCTTTAGAAAGAGATATTTACTAAGATGATATCATAAGCACAGCTGGTACAAAACTTCTCCTCAAAACAATAATAATGATAATAATTGCTATCATAACTTTCATATAGCACTTAGTATGTGCCAGGCCCTGTGCTAAGTTCTTTATAATTATTATCTCATAATAGAATATATAATACAATAATAATATTAATATTATATATAATAATATTCTTATGTGTTATATTAATATCATATATAATAGCATATATTATAATGTAACATATAATAAGAAGATGGGGGAAGGGAACATAATATCTGTCTTCAAAGGATTGAAGGATTATTGTGTAACAGAGGTAGTCTAAGTGGCTTCAAAATAATTATCTCATAATTATTATTTTAACCCTCACAATAACCCTGGGAGGTAGGTGCTATTAATATCCCCATCTTACAGATGAGGAAATAGAGACAAACAAATGTTAAGTGACTTGCCCAGGGTCACAGAGTTAATAAGTGTCTGAGGCTGGATTTGAACTCAGGTCCCTGACTCCAGACCCAGGACCCTATCCACTGGACCACCTAGCTACCCACCTCACAAAATTCACAACTCCTGGTTGCTGGTTTTTTTTCTCACATTCATAGGGGGGGTTCAGGAAGTTCCCTTCAGGTATAGTGTAGTTTCTTTGATGGGCAATTTGTGGAGTTGTGAGTCTATGCCCAGTCTGTTCTTGGCTCCCAATGAAGACGTAATCATCTGACCCAGGGATACCCCAGGACATCTACGGGAATATAAGAAGTCCAGCATCCTCCAGACCCTTCAAAGCTTCTTCCAACTAAGATGGCAGAGGGGCTAACAAAATCTCGACTAGAGCCTAAGCTGATGTATCAACTTCCTCCCCCTCCAGGAGAGTCCTCCTCAGGGGTGTGCTAGAACCCCCTTCTGGTTTGACGCTCTTGAGGGCTAGTAGCCAGCACTAGACCGCTCAGTGACTCAGCGGAGAGAGTGCTGGTCTTGAAGTCAGGAAAACTCATCTTCTTGAGCTCAAATCTAGTCTCAAGCACTTACTAGCCATGTGACCCTGAACCCTGATTGCCTCAGTTTCCTTATCTGTAAAATAAGCTAGAGAAGGAAATGGCAAATCACTCTAGCATCTTTGCCAAGAAAACCCCAAATGGGGTCACAAAGAGTCAAATGCAACGGAAATGACAGAACAACAATAGAACTCCTGGATTCCATCTAATTATAGTCATCTCTTCCACGTCGCTACTTTCCCCATTGTAGTTTCTATGTATCATGAGTCAGCATAAGAAATTAAATGGAATTTGGGGGGAGTTCTGAGGTGCAGATGACATGCAAGAGCCAGCAAACAACACAGTAAAAGTTTAGAAACTCAGAAATATGTAAAATATATGTATAGTATTATATAATAACAATATATTTTATCTTTTAATGCCATAATAATTCAGATTTCTTCTCTGGTACAAAGGGAGGACCTAAAAATTTTATATGGATTTTCCAGATCATAGGGGTAGGGAGGGGGGTGCTGTGCCCCTAACCCCATCCCACGACCCCATCCCTGATGTGAAAGGGATAACTGTAAATGCTTTTATAGAGGATCAAGAGGGCATGATGAAATCCAGCAGCCAGCTGGAATAGACTTCCTGTCTGTCATCCCTTCACTTTCCCAATGGCTTTCAAAGATTTTTTTCACACTTAATACAAAATCTGTGATTCAGATTGATTGATCAATTGAGCATCTTGTCACTTACTTTAAATGGGTAGAATGATTTGATTGAGAAAATACCAACCAACCCCACCAGTGCAGTTAGCACAACAGGATAAGCTACAAGAAACATCCCCCCATACACACAACGCTAACCACATCACATGTATGTAAGTCAAACATGTACCTAGGGTTCATGTGTTCCTGCTGCAGTCCATGCTTCAGTGGCTGCAAAGTTATCAATGTCCTCTGGGGATATCATCAGGAGTTGTTTTCTCCACTGAGCTGGCCTTCTTTGCTTCCTCTTTCTCCATTGTAGCTACTCCCAGCTAGACACCTCCACTGATCTGGGCTTCTGCTGCTCTCATTCTGCAGGATGTCTACACCGCTGCTGCGGCTGGTCTACCATCTGCCCAAATAAGGCTACCCTTCTCCCTTTAGGAAGAGGGGTGTGCCAGATCTTTCACCCCAGGGACGTTCTTTAGCTCTTTTGCAATATAAAGTGCATCTAGCCCCCCACAACCAGCTAGCTAGAGAAGTCCTTAGCCATCTTTCTTTTTTCAGGTTTTTTTTGGGGGGGGCAGGGCAACTGGGGTTAAGTGACTTGCCCAAGGTCACACAGATAGTACATGTGTCAAGTGTCTGAGGCCAGGTTTGAACTCAGTTCCTCCTGACTCCAGGGCCAGTGCTCTACTCACTGCGCCACCTAGCTGCCCCCCATCTTTCAGTACAACTTTTTTTTGCTGACTCTTCTCCCTCTGTCCTTTGGACCATCTCAGTCAAGCTCTTACCTGAGTTACAGTCAGAAAACTCCTATGCATTGTGCTCAGCTTTCCAACGGAGCTAGGTAAAGCCGGGGTGAAGACTTTCAAGCTGTCATCATGTGTCTCATGTTCCATATAGATCACAGGAACTAAGCTGGATAAAGAAAACTTCCCACTGACAACCACTGTGCCTCCTACATCTACTTCACAGGGTTGGTCTGGAGGTCAAAGAGATGATGGATGTAAAGCACAACAGTTACCATTATTGTTCATCATCATTGCCTTCATCATTGTCCTCGTCTCCCTTGTCCAGATCTTCTCCAATTTATCAAGGCCCCTCCTAAAGTCTGGCCCACCGAACGGAACACAATGGTACTTAGGTGTGGTCTGACCAAGGCTACTTTGGGCACTCAATGTCAAGAGCCCTCAACAGCCAATGCCGGCATCCATATAAGAGAGATACTCAGAGACTCAGCATCCTGTGACCCTGGGCAGGTCTCCTCATCCCTGCCGCACTCCCCTTACGTATCTGGCTCCTAGATACCTAGACCACAAGGAAGCACACAGACATACACACATTCAGGGACACAGACTCCACAGCTCTCTCACGCTGCTCCCAAAGGGAACATAATCAGAAAACCACATAAACACACACATGAGGACCCTAACAGGGTCCATCCTGCCTCACCAGGCTCCACTCTTACTTCCTCCTTACCCTCAAACTCTATACTTCAAAGAAATCTTGGCTAGTCTTTCAAAATACACACCCATCTCAATTAGCTTCCTCTAAGTGTTTTATAAGGGAAGCTAGGTGGTGCAGCAGATAGAACCCTGGATCTAGAGTCAGGAAAACCTGAGTTCAAATCTGACCTCAGATACTTACTAGCTGTGTGACCCTGGGCAAGTCACTTAACCCTGTTTGCCTCAGTTTCTTCATCTGTAAAATGAACTGAAGAAGGAAATGGCAAACCACTCCAGTATCTTTGCCTAGAAAACCCCGAATGGGGTCAGAGAGAGTTGGACATGACTAAAAACAATGGAACACCAACAGCAAAATTGGGCAGCTAGGTGGCACAGTGAATGGAGTCCTGGGCCTGGAGTTAGGAAGATTCATCTTCTTGAGTTCAAGTCTAGCCTCAGACACTTACTGAGAGTCAGACACGATTGAAAAGTGACACAACAAAATGGTGCTTATAAATGCTCCAGGTGCAAGTGCTCTGGCCATTAGCTGGCCCATCGTTCTAAAGTCCAAGATTCCATTGCTGGGATACTAGGCTCTAAGAAATGAGGCTTCACCTTGTCTTGCTCAGAATCAGGCCCCTGTGTCACTTTCCAATCATCTCCATGCTAATCTACTATAAGCTAATTTCTACCCAATCTTTCAGATCCTCTTTTATCTGTTGTTCTACTCCATTAGAATGGAAGCAGCTTGAGGGCAGGAACTGTTCTGCTTGCTTATACTTGAATCACTTGTTAGCATAAAACTTGACACCATAGTAAGCTAAATAAATGCCTTAACTATCTGTCTATCTATTTATCTATCAGTTGACATCATGTCAGCAAGTCCTCCCAGGAGCCTTTGTTCAGTGGAACCCCATTATTGCCAAAAAGCATGGTACATTCTATTTGTTCCCTTTTGCTTCTACATCCCTTGTGATTCCCCCATTAAACCAACACTAGACTTCTAATGCAATCTAACCTCAAGTCAGCTTCTTAGCAACCACTTACACTGTTGGCATATGTGAGCTTGGGGTCAGCTAGGACCCACCACACTTTTTTTTCCCCACAAGCTGCTGTTAAGCCACATCAAGTCACATATCAATTTTATACTTGGACGGTTAACACTTTAACCTGAGAAAAAGGGAAAGAAGATAAACAGGCTAGGAATATGGCAGAGGGTGCCCTGAGGAAATAAGACTAAGATCTGGGAAGTACAACAGGCTTGGTAGAAGAAGGACCTTCAGTCTTTTCTCCCAAAGTCTTCTCACTGTGCTTCCCTGGCAACCTCATCCTTTGAGTAATTCCTTTGACTTTATACAAATAGCTCACATTTCAATGATACTCTGTGGTTTATTTTCTTCACAACAGTGCTGGTAATCCAAAAATTATTATCCCAGTGCTAAGAAGGCACTGATACCTCAAAGAGGAGCATGACTTGCCCAGAATCACACAGTTAATATGTGGGAGAATTGGGACTTGAACTCATCTTCAGAAACCAAGTACATACAGTACAATTCTCTTTCTAGCCCCAATGTGGATAGAAGTTCTGTACCCCAGTTAAAAGCTGTCTCCTCCCCTGTTAACTTGGAAAAGATGGACAGCCTTAGATATTTACCCTCTCACATTAACAAAGATTAATTTATCATGTTCTCCAATGGTCACCTTAGAAGTCAGAGACAGCCTGGCATCAGGGTATATTTTAGAGTCATAGAATCCTACAGAGCCAATAAGGTCCTCAGAGATCATTCAGACCAATCACCCCTCAAATGCTGAAATTTCTTCAACAAACCAGACTGAAGGGTAGTCATATTATGTCACATTGGGTCAATCAATTAGCATTTATGAAGAGCCTACTGTGTGCCAGTGGGAGATACAAAGAAAGGCAAAAAACAGTCCCTGCTCTCAAAGCTCACAGATTAATGGGGAAGACAGCAAGCCCATAACTATGTGCAATATACAGGGTAAATTGAGGGGGAAGAGTAGTCTCAGAGGGAAGGCACTCAGATTAAGAAGAACACATAGGGGTACTGAGACTTGTCTCTCTGATGGGATATCATGGCAGCTTCCACCTAGGACACTAGGAAATTGGAGGGAAAATAAAGACAATATCCCAGAAGTCCAGAATCCCAGTAGCTTCTGGGAGACAACTTCCTCAATCATACAGTCATTCAAAAGCATAAAATATTTTCTATGAGTCAGGCCTATGCTGGGCACTAGGGTAAAAGTTAAATACTTTTCCTTGAGGAGTTTACAATCTAGTTAGGAAAACAATTTGCAGAAATAAATTAATTGATTAATTGTTACTGTTTGTCCTTTACTTTCAAAGGGGACCAGTGACATCATGGGGTGATGTTTTGACTTGTGTGCAAATTGGACTTAACTGAGGCAGAGTTGCACAAAGTTTTCAGCCTTGCTCTCTCTTCTAGTCGTAGAATTCCAGTGGCGGCACAAAAGTCAGGATGACTGGTGATGGCTGGGGATGCAGTGAATGACCTTGGCATCTTCAATGTCTCACCAAAGTCTAAACCCTCCACAGAGCCTACTTTAGCATCTTCATAGCCATTGGAACAAATTATTCTCAACCACCCATTCTTCTAGGGGAAATCTTCATATGTTTGGAGTAAACAGCCCCATAACTCACTGACAGATTTGAGGCTTATTGGTTACCCTCAGCCTGGTTTAAGCTTGTCTGCCAAGATGGTTTATCAGAGTATGGCCACTGTGCATGCTATAGCTTCTTAGAGCCACAGGTAAGAGTTGGGTGGAGGTGGACACCAAAGGTCGATGAGCAGCCCTGAAAAGGATTTGGCAAGCCATCACATAAAAGGTGCTAGACCATTCTGAACACTCCATATACTCTGTTTATCAAAAAGCATCATTCTATTGGCTGGGGTGGTTAAGTAAAGTTCCCTGAATAGGGTTGGATTTGAACTGAGCCTAGACAGAGGGGTAAGATTTGGATGGACAGAGAGGAGAGGAATGGGCACAGAGACAACAAAAGAGAAGAAAGAGGTTCTTCCTTGCCTCAGAAACCAAGAATGGGTTGTTTTCTCCACTGCCAGGGACACAAGGTCAGAGGATAAGAGGTAAATGAGCAACAGAAGCTGGAGGGAATGTGGTTTTGCTCTATTGCCAAGATTGGCTTCAGGGATGGTGGCTGGAAGGGTCACCCTGAACAGACACTCAAAGATTCTGCTGGGGATGGGGGATTGGGGAGAGATAATGGAGAAATGAGGGGAAAGATAGGAGACAGGGCAGAGACAGAGTTGAGGATGCTCAGAGAGGGAGATGGCAATGTAGCAGATCTAGTCCATGGACAGGCAACAAGAAATACTCTTGGAATGCTGCATACATACAATAGAACGGAGACTAGCTAGCACATTTCTATGACCACATTAATCCCTAAATGGTCCCTTGCTGTGTCCCCTGAGCCCAGGCAGTTAATTGTTCAGAGCGAGCATCATGAGATTCTGGAGTTACCCATCATATTCCATAACCTTGGAATGAATTAAATCAATCTTCTGAACCTCCTGGAGGTCTAAGACATAGACTCCAAAGCATTACATATATATTAATAGTAGGCGGGCTCACAGTATTAATTACTTCATTCTGCAAGTTAAACAAGTGATATATCTGAATTCAGAGAGAGGCACCCAAGAGTTTTATAAAAGATGTCACACTGAGAATGAGATAACCAAAATAGAAGTGCTAATTTGGGAGCTCAGAATGATCATCCACCCATCCTTCAAAGACCAGCTCAACTCTCACCACCTCCAGGAAGCCTCCCCAAATGACCCTAGCCCCCAGGAACTCACTCCTCCGTTCTGAGACCTTCTTAAGCACATGTTGTCTATACCTTACACTCAGTAAATTAGTATAACAGCCCAGTCTGTCAGGGACAATGCAGTGTTTTAATATATTGATTATGTTGGCACATCTGACTATAACAGACAGCTATCTCCTTCACTGACCATTTTGCATGTGAATATCCTGTTTCTAACCAGGCTGCATGTCCTAGGACCCCAGACTCATTCACTAAATCCTCATACCCTAACTTTTTCCCTGAAACACAGCAACTTTCATCTGATCCATAGGGACTGGACCAAATCTGAGAATCTCAGACTCTCATCCTACTAGGGGCTAACTGGCTGAGAAATAATCTTCCCCAACACTGACAGGGTCTGTATTATCAAGGTCTCTCTATGCTTAACCCCAAAAGTGAAATTTTAGATACTGGTGGAGGGGGGTATAGGGAAGCCTGAGAATCTTTAGGGATCACCCTTCACATCGTATTAGTCGACTACCTACCTTCTCCTTAGCTCACTAGACCAACCCTACCTCCCAGGAAATCTCTTAACATTTCAGGGGAATCAGATAGATGTGGGAATGACGCATGGGGGTCACACACATTTGGAACTCATATGACCAGCATACAAGGGACCAATGAGAAGGGACAAACACATAGAGGATGCACATGGACAGGGCACACCTATGGCGGGGTGATTCACATTTCAACAATCTTTCTCTATCTTGACCTCTCCTTTTCCCTATCTTCCATGTCTCAGAGGATAAAGAGAAGTGGGCACATAGAACAGGGAGCTGAGGAAGCGCCAGTCAAATGGGTTCTATTCGTTAAAGCAACAAGTAAAAATGTGTTGAAAGTGAGAGGCTGAAAGTTAGGAGATTGAGGAGAGCGGAAAATAATGGCTAACATTTCCATAGAATGTGCCAGGGGTAAACAAGAAATGAACAAAAAGATCGTTGGGTGGCAACATTTGAAGTTAGATAGCAGTTCTCTAGGCCCAGTGTCCCTTCCACTAGGCCACACTATCTCCTATTCATTTATATGCAGATGAGAAAGAATTCACAGGTTTCCACAGAAATGTGTCTTTTCTAAAGACAATCTCCTAAGTCTTACAGTTGGGTTTTCAGATAAGGTAAGAAAGAAAGGTCATACCACAAGAGGCCAATGAGGGGGTGATTTGGGGTCAGATGAGTCCTAGATCTCTCTGACATGTAAGAAATCGCCCATGGCTACCTTATGGAGAGCCAGCCTGGCCCCACCCATCTCCAGCACCTGGACCCCAGGGCCCTGTGGAAATATTTTATTCATAATTTGGAGAATCAAGAGGAATAATGAAAAGGAGAAACCCCCAGGCAATATGATCTAATGGAAAGAGCATTGGATATGGAGTCAAAGGCCTTGTCTTTGAGGTGGGTCTCTGCTACTTTACAAACCCAAAAGTGTGTGTGTGTGTGTGTGTGTGTGTGTGTGTGTGTGTGTGTGTGTGTGTAAGTTGCTATAATATTAGTTATGTGACCTCAGACAACTCCCCTTACCTTTCTAGACCTCAGTTTCCCCAACTGTAAGACTCAGATCTGATCATCACTAAGGTCCCTTCCAGCTCCCTGTAGAAAAGGAGGGAGCCAGAAGACTGCCTGCCCAGAACAGAGCACAATTAGAAATGCTGGCTGCTTCTCAGTTCACTGTCCTCTGGCTCTTGGGAAAATGCAACCTCAGGAAGTATTTCTCTCTCATCCTAGAGATAAACGGTGGCTGGGTCAGCATATCAGAAAACCATGTGACCCCACAGCTGGCCTCGGCGTATTCAGAAGGCAGAACCTGCTGCCCTTCAGCTCCAGTGAGGATTAAACAGCCTATTTGCCTCTACTAACGTAGAGGCGTCTTTGCCTTGGGAAATACAGAGGAACAATTTTTTAACAGCCCCAAGAAGAGGTTAAATGCAATGTTATTTGCTTCCTTGGCACATCACAAGGGCTTTGGAAGGAAGGAGCAGCTGCTGAGAAGAGCAATTCATATCATCATGTGCGAGAGAGTATGGGGCAGTGAACAGGGTTGTAGGCTAGAAGCCAGGTAACCTGGGTTCGAGTCTTGGGTTCAAGCACTACTTCACTGGTTGACCATGGGTGAATCCCTTACCCTCTCTGGACCTCAGAATCCTTATCTCTAAAATGAGAGGATTAGACTGCTTAATCTCCAAGGTCTGATATCATAGCTTAATTGGTTGGACTTTAGGACCCTCATCGAGGGTGCTACCTCACCTGGAACAGGGAGGCCTTTTCCAGGGGAGGTACAGCTGGGCCTGAGCCCTATAACACCCTATTCTGTGACCAGCACTCAGGGGGAAGTGCCCAGTAGGTGATTTGACCTCAGGGCCAGACCTGGGCTCTGGGTCATCCAAAGAAGAAACACATCTGCATATCCTGAGGAGCATCAATCAAGGCCTAGGGTCTCTCTCTCTCTCTCTCTCTCTCTCTCTCTCTCTCTCTCTCTCTCTCTCTCTCTCTCTCTCTTTCTCTCTCTCTCTCTTTAGGCTCCATGGATTCCAGGCCACAGGACCTGTTTCCACACCATACCACTTGTACTCCATCCATCATCACTCTTCATCAACCTCCCACCAGAACCTGGAATCTTCCACTAAGACCCTGGGCTCTGACAATGAGTTTTTGCTTTATGTTCCCCAGAAGCACATTACTTTCTAGCAAGTATCGCTTTTCCCTCTTTCCAGCTTGCCTTTGTGCATTTTCTTCCCTCATCATAGTATAAACACCTTGAGAAAAAGTACTACGATCTGGCCATCTCCAGTCATCCTGGTGAATATCAGGCCACTGGACCCAGATGGCTGGTGATTTTGTACAGCCCTCCCTCACTCAAATCAAAGTGAACTGCAAGTCATGTCATCATGTCCCTGATGCCATGGTCCTCTTCAAAAACAAAGAACAAATACAATTTGTATCTGTAGCACTCAGCATTGTCTAGCACATAATAAATGATTTATCATTCATCTATTCATTCCCTCTCACCCCTTTGAGGGGAGTGGTTGGAGGCAAAATTATTAGCTATATATTCCCCCAGAAAGTTTGGATCAAAGGTTCTTATCCTGAGGGTCACAGGTCCACAGAGAGACCTCGGAGAGTCTACAAACTTGGATGGGAAAATATTTTGGTAACTCTGTTTCTATATAAATGTCTTCCTTTGTAATCTTATCTATTTTGTGTTGTGCATTTAAAAACATTCTGTTCCCCAACTGCTAAATGACCAAAGAATATGAACAGATCATTCTCAAGAGAAATAGTAATGCTAATGATAATGGCAGTAATAATAATAATAGCTTTTTTAAAGTGCCTTAAGGTTTGCAAGGCATCTTACAAGTTTTATTGTATTATATCCTCATGACAAATCTGGGATTGTTATCCCCATTTAACTGATGAGGAAAGTGAGGCAGACAGAAGTGAAGAGGTGCCTGATGCTGGATTTGAACTCAGGTCTTCCTGACTCCAAGGCAGGAGCTCTATCCACTGTTCCACCTACCCTGAAATCCAAGATATCTCCAGCTGTATGAAACAAAAATACTCCAAAACACTAAATAAATAGAGCAACACAAATTAAATCAATTTTGAGGTTCCACCTCACACCCATCAGATTGACAAGTAAACAAAAATGGATAATGACAAATGTCAGAGAAGCTATAAGAAAACAGGCACATTGACAGTGTCAAAGGAGCTGTGGATTGATAGAGCCATTTTGGAAACAATTCTGAAATGTGCCCCAGAAGTTAAACTGTGTGTACCTTTGACCCAGGCCTATACCCCTAAAAGATCGCAAAAAGAAAAGAGCCTATATGCACAAAAATATTTGTAGCAGCTCTCTTTGCAATGGGAAAGAACTGGAAGCTAAAGAGATATCTATCAATTAGGGGACAGCTAAACAAATTATGGTATGTGACTGTCATGGAATACTACTGTGTTATCAGGACTGATGAAAGAAACAGTTTCAGAGAAACCTGAGAAGACTTGTATGAACTGATACATACAGAGTGAAGTGCGGAGAACCAGGAGAACAATTTTTACCATAACACTGTAAAAACGAACAGTTTTGAAAGACTTGGAAGTTCTGACCAATGGGGGAAGAGAGCTGGTAGTTCCAGATCCCTACTCTCATTGGGAATGGGTTAAAGAAGGAACAATACACATAAAATTCAGAAAGAAAGAAGGCAAAAGGGATAGGGAGGGGAAAGAGGATAAGGATGGATTTTTAGAGGGAACCCTACTCACATCGGATCTGGGTTAAAGAGAGAACAATATATGCACTCAGAAGGCAATAAAAATCTAAATTTATGAAGAAAAAAGAGGAGGGAATAGGGTGGGGGAGGCTAAAGAAGGGTGTCTAGACTAATAAGAACGGGATAAAGAGAGAATAACATATATATTTGAAAGGCTATAAAAGTCTTCTAAATTCAGATAGAAACTAGAGGGTAAGGGGAAAGAGTGAGGGGAGTGGATAAGGGAGGGATCTTTGAAGGGGGAGTAGGTTAAGTAATAGGAGGGCAACATAGCAGGTAGAAATAAAGTAGAGGAGTCAGGAGGGATAGTGTAGTAGGAAGGCCAAATTTATGATCTCAAAAAGGATCATATAAATATCTGAATGGTTCGAAATCGTTGGGTATACAGAATTCTCCAAGCAGAAAGCATCAAAAAATTTATTCGGGGCCCAGAGCAACAAATTAGCGAACCAACCTCCCCATTCCAGTATTGTGAACACAAGCCTCCAGGCCCAGTAGGCCCGCCTCACAAGAGTAGCCAGGAGGCCACAGAAAAATAAGATGGCATAAATCATATTCACCGCTCAAACTCCTGGGTCCACACAGGGGTCGGCTCTGCTTCGGATTTTTTCCAGCTGTAGTTTTCTCGCCTCTCCTCGCAGCCAAGCCTCTGGCATTCTCAAGTCCCACCTCAACGACTAGACACCAGAGTCCAGAGACCCATTGGTTCCTGAATTGGCCCCTTTTAAGTCCTTAATAATCTACGCCCACACAGGTTTCACACCTGATAGGGCTTTGGGCCTGGGGCTTAGCATTTAACAGGTGAAACAAAAGTCAAACTCCTCAAGGGCACCGGTTAAACTAAGCCCATTTTGCCTTACTGGCACAGATAGGAAATAAGAGATACACATAAACATAAAACAAAGAGCAGGAGCAGAATTTATCAGGAAAAAAAGCAAAGGTGGTAATCATGATCTCAGACAAAGTTAAAGATAAAATAGATTTAATCAAAAGAGAAAAACAGGGATACTACAATATATGTCAGCCATATTAATAAATATTGTTTTAGACTATTTAAAATAACTAGACAGTATAAGGTTGGAATATTGCTGTGGTATTGGAAGTGATGAGTTGGTAGACTTAGAAAAATACGGAAAGATTTAGACTTAGCAAGAAAGATGTTATCCACCCTCAGAGAAACAGAGGACAAATATAGTAAGGTATTACATAGATGCATATGAATGTACATGTCAGAGTATGATTATAGATATCGATGTATACATATGTATATGTAAGTATATGTATGTGTATATGTGTGCATACATATACATGTGCATATACATATACATTTACATATACATATACTTGTGTGTATAGGTGTGTGGAGTGGGGGACAGAATTTGAGTTCAAATCTGACCTCAGACACATCAGTTGTGTGAGCCTGGGCAAGTCACTTACCCCTGTTTGCCTCAGTTTCCTCATCTGTATGTATGTGTGTCTGTGTGCATGGGTATCTGTATGTATAACTGTGTATGTATATATGTATGTGCGTGTACATATAAATATATATACATACATATCTGCACTTAATTGTAGCCTTCTTGGGTGGGAAAGAAAGGGGGAAAAGAAAAAAGTAAAAATGCGCAGCAGAGAACAAAAGAAAGCTTACAAGGAAACAGAGAAAAGATGGACAGCTCTGAACACAATGTGTAGTATTTATTATACAGGCTTTCTTGAAACAGAAATTTATTGTGTAAATTGTGCACATAGTAATACTTCTTTTCTTATTTTGTATTTAAGTTTTAGTATTTAAGTTTATATATCTCTTTTTCTTTTCTTATTATATATTTAAGTTTAAAATAAATTATTAAAAAAATTTCATCAATGCAATGATCAGCCATGATTCCAGAGCTCCAATGATGAAGAAGATTCCTGATAGAAAAGCAAGAGATTAAATATGCAGAATGAGATATACATTTTTGGACATGGCTAATGTGGACATTTGTTTTGCTAGACTACGTATTTCTTACAGGGGTTTTATTTTTCTTTGGGGAGGAAGGGGAGGAGACGGTAAAAACATAAATGCTTAATAATTGAAAATATAAAATTTACTTTTAAAAATATTATTCTAAGGAGGGATCCTTAGGCTTTACCAAAAAGCCAAAGGGGTCCATGACACAGAAAGGTTAAGAACCCTTGATTTAGATTGAAAGATGGGAAAAGGAGGACTCAAAAGGGAGACACAGATAAACAGCACGCCTTTGGAACTAACTATTCAACTCAAAAATACCTCTCTTTTTAAGCTGAATGTAATAGCAATTCATAATTCCATGAATTTTTTCTTGATCTTTGTATATAGACATGTTTGCGTTTGTTGGAGTTTTTTATCAAGCCCAGAATAACAAAAAATATTTGCAGTGTATCGTTTTTTTAATGGTACACTAAAAGAAAAAATCCAGGAGGGGCTATGGTGGGAGAGAGAGGAGGAGACAAGGAAGGGAGAAAAGGGAAGAGGAAGGAAGGGGCCAGACTGGAGCTCTGGTTAGAGCAATGGTTATTGTCATTGCTTCTATTGCCCGATGGCACCTGCTGGCTTCAGCCAGAGAGAAACCGTTCTACAGATGTACATACACACACTGGCCCTCCACTGTGCCAAAAGGGTAGGAACTCCCAAGATTCTAAGCCAGTACTCACAGCTCAGCCCTGGAGCCTGTCTGGGATGCAAGTGTTTGACAAGCCAGAGGAGGCTCCTGGTCAAACTGTGAGCTTCTTGAGGGCAAGGACTGGGATGGGCAGCAACCTCTGTTTCCTCCCCTGGTGGAATCTGGCACTACAGGCTGTAGCAAACATTCACTGGCTGACTGACCGATTCTGATGCAGAGACTGGGAGGCAGGCCAGAAGAGAAGGATGGAGAAGCATATAGTGGGGAGGATGGGAAGGAAGGGGAGCGGGGCAGGAAGAACAAGGATGGAAATTTGAAACTTCAGCCAACAAGAGGGATGAGGTCCAGGGAGTACAGCTAGAAAATAGACCTTCCTCTTGGGCAGCAACATGGTGGTCAGCAATATTTCTCCTTATCACCCTCCTATCTCTCATTTAATTTCTATCCCCCACCCTACCTGCTTCTCCAAGTCCTGCTCTTGAGTTCAAAACTCAACCACACAGGTATGGCATGAGGAGACAGAGATAGGCAGCAGCTAACATAAAAAACTACCTAGGGGTTTCAGTAACTCATTCTCCACACATCTGCCAGAAGGGTTTTCCTAAAGCTCCAAGCTGACCGTGTCACCCTGCTACTTAATAAACACTAGTGGTTCCCTAGTCACTCCAGAATCAAGTACAAAGTCCCCCGTTGTCATTTAAAGCCCTTATAAATGGGCTCCAACCTACTTTTCAGCCTTGATTATGACTTCCCTTCACGCGCTCTACAATCCAGCCAAACTGACCTTCTTACTGTTCTTTACTCCCTACATTCTATCTCAACTGGTGAATCAATAAACATTTATTAAGCATCTATTATGTGCTGGGCATGTGACAGCTAGGTGGCACATAGAGATAGAGTGCCGGGCCAAGAGTCAAGAAGACTTATCTCCCTGAGTTCAAATCTTACCTCAGACATTTATTAGCTGTGTGACCCTGGGCAAGTCACTGACACCTGTTTGCCTCAGTTTCCTCATCTATAAAATGAGCTGGAAAAGGAAATGGCCAACCACTTCAGTATCTTTGCCAAGAAAACCCCAACTGGGGGTTACAAAGAATCAAACACAACTAAAACAATTGAACCACAAAATGTTCTAGGCATGGTGCTACGTTCTAGGGGTACAAAGAAAGACAAAAGACAGTCCTGCTCTCAAGGAGCTCACAGTCTGAGGGGTGAGACAGCATTCAAACAACTTGTACAAACAACATACATGCATGACAAATTGAAGATAAAATACAGAGAGAAAACACTAGACTTAAGGCATCTAGGGAAAGGCTTCTTGTAGAAGATGGGAAGCCAAGGAATCCAGGAAATGGAAATGAGAAGAATTCCAAGTATGAGGAACAGCCAAGGAAAATGCCCAAAGGGAGGTACAGCAAGGAGGCTGATGTCACTGGGTTGAAGAGTAGGGAATGGGGCAGGGTATAAGATGAAAGAAGATTGAAAAGATAGGAAGATAACAGGTTATAAAGGGTATAAAATGCTAAACAGAAGATTCCATATTTGATCCGGGAAGTGATAGGGAGCCCCTGGTGTATGTTGATGGGGAGAGAGGGTAGGAAGGGTATAGCATGGTCAGACCTGAACTTTAGGAAGATTTCTCTGACAAGTGATTGGAGGATGGACTTGAGTTGGGAGAGGCTTGTAGCAGAGATCAACAGGCATGAAGTGATGAAGGCCTACACTAGGGTGGTGACTGGGTCAGAGGAAAAAGGGGATATATGCAAATCAATGGGCCTTGGCAACAGATTGGATGGGATGATGGGAGAGGGTAAGTGAAGAGTTGAATATGACACCTAGGTTACCAATCTGGGTGACTGAAAGGATGATAATAGCCTCAACAGTAATAGGGAAATTAGGAGAGGGAGAAGGTTTGGGGGGGAAAGATAATGAGCCTAGTTTTGGACATGTTGAGTTCAAAATTCCTAGGGGGAACATCTGTTTTGAGATGTCCAAAAAAGCAGCTGGAGATGCAAGGCTAGACAGAGGTCAGCAGAGAGTTTGGGCCAGGAGAATCATCAGCAGAGATGATAATTGAATTGATGGGAGCTGATGAGATCACCAAGTGAAATAATACAGAGGGAAAAGAGAAGAAAGGCCGAGACAGAGCCCCATGGGGCCCTCACTATTACCAGTTGTGACTCGGATTAAGATCCAACAAAGGACCTTGAGAAGGACCTGTCAGAGAGATAGGAGGAGATGAAAGGGAGATAGGAAGGATGAAAAGACTTGGAAAAGCTGCTGTGGTGAGTGGAATACTGAGTCAATTAGAAAGGTATAAAAAGATTGCCTTGCAGCAGAGAGGACCCAAGGAGAGAGGGATGTCCTGAAAACTTGGAGAGAAGAAAGTATCAAGGAGAAGGTAATCAACAGGGTCAAAGGCTGAAGAGAGGTCAAGGATAGGGATTGAGAAAAGGTCACTAGATTTAGTGACTAAAAAATCTCTAGTAACTTTGGAGAGTTTCAGTGGAATAGTGAGGTCAGAAATCAGATTGTAGAGAATGAGGGTGAGAGGAAAGAAAACAGAAGCACCTATAGTAGACTGCCTTCTCAGGGAGTTTCACTACAAAAGGAAGGAAAGATATGTTGTTGTTAAGTCATTTTCAGTTGTATGTAACTCTCCATGACTCCATTTGGGGTTTTCTTGGCAAAGATGCTGGACTAGTTTGCCATTTCCTTCTCCAGTTCACTTTACAGATGAGGAAACTGAGGCAAACTGGGTGAAGTGACTTGCCCGGGGTCACACAGCTAGGAAGTGTGTAAGGCTGGATTTGAACTCCAGAAGATGAGTCTTCCTGATTCCAAGACCAGTGCTCTATATGCTGTGCCACCTAGCTGCCCCCAAAGATATGAGACAATAGTAATCAATGATAAATGGGCCAAGAGAGTCTTCTGAGGTCAGGGAAGACCTGGGTTATGTCTGTAGGCATCAGGGAAAGAGAAACAGACAGGGAGAGATTGAAGATAGGTGAAAGAATGGGGATGACAGAGAGAGAAATCTGTTGAAGAAGATGGGATAGAATGGAATCGCTTGTACACCTAGAGGGGCTGACGTTGGCAAAGAGAAGCTCCTCTTCTTCATGTGAGACAGGAGCACAGATAGGACAGAGGGGGCAGAAGGCATTTGACAAAGCACATTGAAGAGCAGGGCAGAAAAGGAAACTCTCAGTTAATGGCCTCACTTTTTTCAGAGAAACATGGGGAAAGGTGCTCAGCTGACAAGGGAGGGAAGGGAGAGCCATGATATATCTAAGGAGTGATGAAAAGACTTGGAAAAGCTGCTGTGGTGAGTGGAATACAGAGTCAATTAGAGAGGTGTAAAAAGTTTGCTTTGCAGCAGAGAGGACCCAGTTGAAATTATATAACATAAATTTGTAGTGGATCTAATTGGCACGGTTTTGTGATTTTCTCCAATTTCATTCAGCAACAAAGCAGGAGTAAAGGCAGTGGATGGTGGGAGTGATCCAGGGTTGAGGCTTAGCAGGGCAAGATGGCAATAAGATAAGGGGGCAAGGGATTCAAGAGAAGAGGACAGTGTAGAGTTGAACTGGTTCACTAAAGGGAAGGGAAGAAGAGGAAGAGAATAAACATTTATTAAGCTCCTGCAACGTGCCAGACACTGCTAAATGCTTGACAAATATTACCTCATTTGATCCTCACCATAATTCTATGAGATAAGTGCCATGTTACAGTTGATAAAACCGAGGCAGAAATATTTGCCCCGGGTCACATGGCTAGGAAGTGTCTAAGATTGGATTTGAACTCTTAGGGGTCAAAGTGAGGAAGGGAGGCCCCTTCTAACTCTGATTCTATCTCTGAGACTCTGTGATTATCTGACACACAATGACTGTTGGCTGTTTGGTGGCAAGGAAAGAAATGAAAATATTGGCATATATTATGGGATGGAGTTAAAGGGACCTTTGGACGTTTCATCCGGCCCCTCTCGTTTTACATACAAAAAAACTGAAACCCAGAGAGAGTAAGTGACTTGTCCTAAGTCAGAAAAGCAGCAAGTTGCAGAATAGAATTTGAACTCAGGTCTTCTGACTCCAAATCTGGACCTCTTTCTCCATGTCCGGATCCCTAAGTGTAGCCTCTTTCTAGTCCAAGTCGATCTCTTCTTGGCTCTCCAAGGAATCCCAACGACTTATCCTGTTTGTTCTCTAGGTCCAGGCTGAGTCACCCGAGGAATCCCTCTGATGGCTCTTCATCCTTAGCTTTCAGACAACAGGTCTTGGCTAATCCTCAACTTATCCTATGCTGACTCAGTCCTCTGTCTCCCACAGCCCATTCACTCACAGAAGAATAGAATCTCAGAGTCAGGAGGGACCTCAGAGACGACTCAATCCAATTTATACCTGAAAAGGAATCCCTGCCCTTCCCTAACAAATTCCACAAGTGGTCATCCTGACTCCAGTGGAAGACCTAAATGAGGAGATACCTCCCAAGGCTCTGAATGGGCTCTCATTGTTAAGAAGTATTTTCCTTACATCAAAGCTAAATTTCTCCTCTTTACAGCTTCCACCTCCTGCCCTCTGACACGCAGCAGAATAAGATAAATTTCTTTTCCATGTTAGAGCCTTTCGAATGCTTGAAAGCAGCTGTAGTCTACCCCCTAAGTCTTCTGTTCTCCAGCCTAAATATCCCACCTATGCTCCCTTTTAATTTTTTTATTAAATAGTTGAGGTAGCTAGGTGGAGCCTTCCAGGAATCAGGAAGACCTAAGCTCGAATCTGGCATCACATACTTCCTATGTGTGTGATCCTGGGCAAGTCATTTAACCTCTCTCTGCCTCAGTTTGCTCAGCTGCAAAATAAGGATAATAATAGTATCTACCTTACAGGGTTGGGGTGAAAATCAAATAAGATATTTGTAAAGCATTTAGTAGAGACAGGCTAAAACCAGCCTCAAATCCCATTGGTGGGTTAGGGGGATGTCTACCCCAAACATGCAGACTTCCCCCAGCAGAATGGGGATGAGAACAATTTGTTGCAACAGCCTCCTAAAAGAGGCTGAAAAGGCATCATGGAGTTCTTAGAGCTTGGTCAGACATGGGAGAGGCCAAGGTCATCTACGGCATCCTAGACCATCACCAGCCATCTTGTCTTGCCACTGTACTTTGATGACTCTGGAAAAGAGAGTGAGGTTGATGCTTTGTGCAACTCTGCCTCACTTAAATCCAAGTCATGTGAAAATCAAGACATCACCTGTGATGTCATTGGCCCTCTTCATAAATGCTTATTCTCTTCCCCTTCCCTATTGGTGTCTGATACGCAGAATTCTTCTATGTCTCTAGAAAAAGTCAGGGAAATCTGTCTCATTTGTCCATTAACAGTTAAACATCCTTTTAGTAAAATTCCGATTTGGCTTCACTAAACATCACTACATACCTAGGTACCATGAAGCGAGAACAAATTCACCTATTCCCTTCCTTCTTCTCCATTGGCCAAGAAAACAGGGCTGGTAAAGAGGAAACAACACACTAGTCCGGGGACAAAAAATGCAGAACACATGGAATCTCTGAAGGATGGGGAAAGCTGAGGACAGGATTATTGTATCTCTCCTTGTCCTTTTCTGAAACTCTCAGAATTCTTCCTTTGATCCAGACTTCCTCTTATACATCTCTTCCACCTCTTCCTTCTTCCCTCCTTCCCCCAAGGCCCTTACTCCCCCAAGAGCCCCAATACCCAGAGTATCCAGAAGAGGCACCCAGAGATGGCCCCACAGATGGTAGGTGTTATATGATAGATAGTATTTCAGGACTGCCCCCCCACCATGGACCACCTACACACACACACACACACACACACAGAGTTCTTCTATATTTTCCTTGCCAAGGACTATACCCATTGTCAGAGCACAAAGTCCACCAGCCCCTTGTGACCTGTGGTGGTTCCAGATGAAGTGGCACCTGAGGGACATGGAGAGAGAGGGGACAGGACTTTCAGGGGGATGGATGGACAATACGTCTAACTTCTCCCCCTCCTGCTGGTATGTGTGAGTCAGCTCACCCTCAGGAAAGGGCCCAGGGGCTGAGGCTCCAGCTCACCCCCTCAAATGGTATATATAGATAGAAGGAAAGTTATAAATAGACATGAGAGTGCCACAGAAATGCAGGCATTCACAGACACCGAGGTCAGCTCCTGCTGCAGGCCCCAACCCCAAACCTAAAGAGTGTTTGAAGACAAAAGATAACAGTCTAAATCAGTAACACTTTGTTATTTTTGGTCTCCCAAGTTTAATCCTAAATTTAACCCATTCTTAGCCCTAATCCTAGTTCTACCTTCAACTCTAAACTAAACTTTAACTCTTAGTTTGACCTTACTAATTCTGACCTAATTCAAACCCAGCACTATAACTAAGTCAGGGCAACTGGGGCTTCACCTCTAGGGTACCAAAATTTTGAGGGCACTCAAAGCATTTACTCTACTTCAACAATGTATGAACAACTGAACTTAGGGCTTGGACAGCAAGAATAATTTGTTTTAAAAAAGAAGCTACCAGATGATGTGCTCCCTTCCTGACCTTACCACCAAAATTGAACCATTGAGCTTTTCCTGGACTTACGCCCTCCCTCTCATAGCCCCCAGCAGCATCCTCATGATGCCCCATTGTCTTCCCCATTGGACAGATTCCTAGAGTCTTTTTCTTCTTAATTTTCATCGTAAAGTTTATTTGAGGGGCAAGTTTCACAATGTTTGTCCCAGTGACAGCTCTGCCCTGACCCTTTGTTTACCCCTAATCTTTAACCTGCCTCTGACCTGAGCTCTTGCCCTACTCCTCGGCTCTCTCTGTCTGTCTCTCTCTCCCAGAAGATCTGAGCAAGGAGTAGTAGCTCCTCTGTCTATCGCCTTCCTCTCCTGACCCAAGTCCCTGGCAATCCATCACAGCTACCACCCAAGCAATCTCTTGTATCTTTATTGGTCACACGGGACAGACCAGACGGTGTTTTTTGCAAACTCTTGAGGGAATTAAGTCCAGATGGCTGGCTTGATCTATTCCATCTGCAATACTTGTCAGAACTGAAAAACCCCTCAAAGTTTCAGACAGCTACATTTTTTTTTTTGGAATTTTAAAGATGGAAAATGTGAGACCTAGGAGATTAAAAGCCCAAAGACAAGGAAATGAGACTAAGCCTTCTTCTGGATACATATGAAGTGGGAGGAGCCCATGTATGTGAATGCACATACTGAGGAGTGCCTGTGTGCAGAGCATCTAATCCAGGGAAGGGAACAAATATTTATTAAGCCCCTACAACCTGCCAGGCACCATGCTAAACAAATTTTTAGAGATTTACAAATACTATCTTATTTCATCCTCACAACAACCCTGGGAGGTAGGTACAATTATTTTTACAGTTGAAGAAACTGAGGCAGACAGAAGTAAAGTTACTTGCTCAGAGTCACACAGCTAGAATGTGTTTGAGGCTAGATTTTAACTCAAGTTTTCCTGACTCCAGTCCCAGATGTGCCACATAGCCACAGGGCCCAAGACATTGAGGCTCAATTCCAGCCATGCTTTGCTTCACTCCTTCACCACCACCACCACCCCATGTACATCTCTCTAATTATCTTGTTGCCATGCACACCCTAGCCGGACCAGTCCCCAGCCCATCACCACCTCCCATATCAGTTACTAGTTCTAGAGACAAAATCAAATCAGTTCTGTCATGGATCCTAGAATCAGAGTAGACACACCCCTATGGCTCCATTCACCATTCCTATAATTTTCCAAACCAAAATACAGCTCCATGGTAGGGCCACCACTGCCCTAGATATAATGTCTGCCTAGATATGCTGTCTGTAAGCTCCTTGAGGACAAATTCTATTTTCACTTTTCTATTTGTATTCCCAGCTCTCATCAAAGTCTTAGCACATGGTAACTGCTTAACGAGTATGTGTATGGGTTTTTTTTTAATTCATTCATTCATGAGGGCACTCATGGTATACTAAGAATGCATCACTGGGTATAACTCATGTCAAGGATCATGGAGAGTAAAATGGAAGCCAACTGAGAGCAAGAGCAACAGTCTGAGGGGCACCCAGTCCAGCACAAGAGCTCAGATGACAGTGAGGCTCCAGACCAGCTCCACAGGGAGGCTGCAAATGGGGAGAACTTGGGAAGAGATCTCTGGAATAGGAATCAAAGGACCCAGGTTTGCATCTTGAGTATGCTGCTTACTAGACCTCTCTCATGTACAGTTTTCTCATTTGTGAATGTGGGGTTTGGATAGGACAGTCCCTAAGGTCTTCTTCAACTTGAATGCCATGGCCTGTATGGTGAGGAAGAGAACCTTTGAGCCCCCAATCAATCAATCAAACAATAGGCATCTACTAAGTACCCTAACTGACCAAGGATTCCATCCTGGGAGAGGGAAGGAAGAACAAGCATCCCAGGCCAGAGAGGGGTCAACTCTGAGGCTCACCATAGGGTGAAGAGTAAGCAAGGCAGCCTCAAGAGCTGCCTTTTTCCCCTGAAGGTGATGAGATGGAGAAAGGCACGTATCTTTGACTAATTCCCCATGATTGAACATATAGCAGTCGCTGTCAAAAATTAGGAGCAAACTCAAAGATCCCATCTCCTGGGACAAGAACTCACTATCTGACAAAAACTATTGGAAGAACTGGAAGGAGCTTGACAAAAATTAGCAAACACCAAAATATCATACCACAAGCCAAGATAAGCTCAAAATGGGTAGGTGACTTGGACTTAAAGGGTGACATCATAAACCTAGCAGTGGAGCATAGAAGATGTTATCTGTCAGATCTCTGAATGGAGAAAATTCATGAACAAGAGATAAAGAGGTTCACAAGAGCTGAAAGGGACATAAAATATAAAATTTTACACAAACAAAACCAATGCAGCTAAAATTAGAAGAAAAGCAAGAAACTGGAGGGGAGGAATTTTTACAAGTATCTATGATAAAGGTCTCATTTCCAAAATATGTGGGGAACTGAGTCAAATTTATAAGAATAAGAGCCATTCCCCAATTGATAAATAGTCAAAGGATATAAACAGGCAGTTTTCAGAGGAAGAAATCAAAGCTATCAATAACCATATAAAAATAATCTAAATCACTAATTATTAGAGAAATGAAAATTAAAATAACTTTAAAGTACCACCTCACAGCTATCAAATTGGCTAAGATGACAAAAAAGAAAAATGACAAATGCTGGAAGGAATGTAGAAAAAAATAAGTACATTAATTTCCTGTTGGTGGAGAATTTGGAACCAAAAGTAAAATAAAATTGAATTTAAAATTTAAATTTTCAAAATTAGAGGCAAGAGAGGCAACCTGGTCTAGGTCTCTGTGGTTATATTAATGGGCTTCTATCTATCCCAGTTCCCTAATTTGGTGTCTGTTGGCAGACTGGCAACAGGAGCTACTTTTAAGATAGCTGAAAGGGATAATTTCATAAGAAACTAAGTCCAAAGCTCCCTTAGCCTTGTCACAAAATGCAAAGCAGGTGAATTAGACTGGAAAATGTCTGGAAATTCCAGTAAAGTGCAAAGCTTAGACTCTATCCTGGACTTTCTTCAAGAATCATACATAGATTTGAAACTGGAAGAGAGATCTTAGAAAGTCATCTACCTGGAAAATGGTATCTACATCCAGAGAAAGAACTATGGAGTCTGAATACAAATCAAAGCACACTATTTTCACTTTTATTTTTACTCTGGTTTTCTTTCTCATGGTTTTTCCCTTTTGTTCTGATTCTTCTTTCACAACATGATTAATGTGGATATATGATTAATATGATTATATATGCATAACCTATATCACATTGCTTGTTATCTTGGGGAGGAGGAAGGAGAGGGGAGGGGAGGGAGGGAGAAAAATATGGAACTCAAAATCTTATGAAAGTGAATGTTGAAAACTATCTTTACATACAATTGGAAAATAATAAAATACTATTAAGTGGGGGTGGAGGTGGGGGGAAGAAGGCTATCTACCTGCTGATTTTATGGATGAGGAAACTTGGGTCCAAGGCAGCACAAGTAACATATGGCAAAGGCAGGATTTGAACCCATTCCCTCTGTTTCCTCTTCTTTTCTCTCTCCTACCAATCCCTATTGGTTCATTCATTATCTGAAAGCAGCCCTGACTAATCCACACCTGCGTTAGGCTTTATCCAGGCAATCAGAAGATCAGAGATGGATGCCCACTGGTTGGACAGATATTTCTCAGTCTCTTCTTCCTCAACCCCACTCCACAGGGAGAGTTTTGTCCTGACCTTGGGACTGGTAGAAGGACTGACTCAGTCTCACAAACTTGCTGCCTGGATTCGTGGAAGAGAAAAAGGAAGAAGCTGAAGTATCCAGAAGAGGTGGAGGCTACAGAAGGCTTGCTGCCAAGAGCTCCCCAGAACTGGGAATCCAGAACCAAAATGGTACCGAGAAATCCTGCATTAGCACCATGAGGATGAATCATGCATTACTGAAATCCCTTTGGGTTGCAGTCAGGGGCCAGGGATTTTTCATTTCTCCCCTCCCTTTCCCTCTCACTGAGAAGGTGAGTGCACTTCTTGAGTGATGTCTCCCTAGGGCATATGAGACTTAACTCTTGCTTCTTAAAAGTTGGTTTACCCTTAGGTGTTTGTTTATTTTTGTTCTTAGGCAAATGTGGTGAAACCATAGATCAAGATCTGCTAAATTGTGTGCACTGTTGCTTTCATGAAATGTTGAGTGAAGTGACTGGGAACAGCCTGGGAGGGAACAGAGATAGATTGAAAGCTTCTGTATTTTGCCAAAGTGAGATTTCTGGCTGGGGGTTCAGAGCTTAGCGGAGGTGGGGGGGGGGGTATTGATTTTTTTTTCTTTCCTTTCTTTTTCTTTTTCACAACTTCCCAGGGCAAAGGGAGTGCATTTATCACAATCTCTCTGGACAAATGAGTTAGCAGCAGTGGCTGGACACATAATTGGCTGAACTGGTACTGAAGCAGGAGTTAACTATTACTATGGCCTGGTTTAAAAGGAAAACCACTCCTATAGGAGGGAGGTGCCAAGGAATGGCTAAATAGAAAGGAGGAGAAAGAGTCTGGCTCACAATAAGTAGGGAAAAGTAAGCTGGAAGAGGCCAGCTCTACCTGACTTCATCAACTCAGCCTAAACAACACCACTGCTATGTCATCATGGGTCACTATCATTTGCATAGCACTTTAAGTTTTGAAAGGCATTTTATAAATACTATCTCATTTGATCCTCACAACAACCTTGGGAAATGGGTTCCATTATTATTCTCCCATTTCATAGATGAGGAAACTCAGACAGTAAAAGGTTAAGTGACTAGCCCAGGGCGTCAAAGAGCTAGTAAGTGTCTGAGACTAGTTTTGATTTCCAGGCCCAGCATTCTGCCTACTGTGCCACGTACTTGCCTCTATATCTACAAAGATCAGACCCAAATCTATATATCTACTCCTGATCTCTTCTGAATTCTAGTCTGGCATCACCAACTGCAAGCTGGAGCCATCCACCTAAATGTTCCATCAGGATCGCAAACTCAATGTGTCCAGAACAGAACTCATTATCTTCCCCACTAAACCCACCCCTCCTCTAAACTTCTATTTCTGTCAAGGGTACCGCCATCTTTCGTCACCCAAGATCACACCTTTGGAATCATCCTTAAAACTCTGCTCTCCTCACCTTCCATATCCAATCAGTTACTAAATATATTAATTCTCCTTCCACAATATCTCTTAAATCCTATTTCTTCTAGGGTAAAATACAAACTGCTTAGGCTGGCATTTAAATCCCTTCACAGTCTGGCTTCAGCCTACCTCTCCAGACTTACTGCATATCCCTTCCCTTCATACTCTGTATTCTAGTCAACCCAGCCTACAGACTCTTCCCTAAACTTGACATTGCATCTCCTTCCATCATTCTTTTTCACAAGCTGTCACCTGGGCCTGAAACACATTCCTTCCTCGCCTCTGCCTCTTAGAATCTTCAGCTTCCTTCAAAGCTCAGCTCAGAAAACTCCTGTCAGTCCTCTAGAACTCTAATTATCTTGTATCTGTTGATCTGTGAATTGCGACCACTCCCCACCCCCAGAGTGGGGGAAATAGAGTGCAAACTCTTTGAGGACAGGGACTATTTATTTCACTTTGGTTTTGGTGTCTACAGCATTATTTTGTTGTTATTTCAGTCATTTTTTTAGTCATGTCTAACACTTCATGACCCCATTTGTAGTTTTCTTGGCAAAGATACTAGAGTGGCTTGCCATTACCTTCTCCAGCTCGTTTTACAGATGAGGAAACTGAGGCAAACAAGGTTAAGTAAGTTGCTTAGCTAGTAAGTGTCTGAGGCCAGATTTGAACTCAGGATGATGAGTTTTTCTGACTCCAGGCCCCGCACTCTATCCATTGCTTAATATTTTTTTCAGTTGAATTGAACAGTGTGGATATGGCATAAAGCCAGGTATGTGCTAAAATAAACTCTAATGGACTTTCAAGAACCAATCATTAAATTTTCAACGTGAGCATTTACACCTTGCAAATCAACAAAAGCTACAAGTCAGTGTTTATCTTATCACTGTGTTGATTTCTCAACTTAAGAAAGTGATGGAGGAAATGTTAATAATGAAGATTAAACTTTAAAGGGTGTCTGTATACATTTTTTTAGAGAGCTGTTTATTAAATATTTACCAGCATGTCACTGCATAAAACTAATGCAATTTCTGTATAAAGTGAATATAACGAAGGGGACAGTAGGCCTGCTAGACTCTTCCCTAATAAGATCACACCTGGAAGATTTTATCCACTTCTGGAGGCCACATTTGAGAAAGCATATAAACAAATTGGAGAGTTCCAGAGGAAGGTAGCCAGTGCAGTGAAAGGAATGAAGACCATCTCATACAAGGATCAGCTGAGGAACATGGAGAGGCAGAATCCAAAGAAGAGAAACCTTCTGGGAAGGAAGAGGGGAGGGAAGGGAAGGGAAGGGAAGGGAAGGGAAGGGAAGGGAAGGGAAGGGAAGGGAAGGGAAGGGAAGGGAAGGGAAGGGAAGGGAAGGGAAGGGAAGGGAAGGGAAGGGAAGGGAAGGGGAAGGGGA